>VZTM01012132.1:25519-43544 GCA_013400555.1 Jacana jacana | reverse complement strand
TGTATATATATATATATATATATATATGTGTTGTTTTTTTCTCCCAGAAACAATTACAACCTCTAACTGCTGCCCACACCTCCGTTGCCTGAGAAACACAGCGTGGGTATGGCTGTGGTAATAGGGACTTGGGTTTTACACCATGCTTGCTAGCATTGGCTGGCTGCAAGGCCCCCACAAAACTGTCCCAGCAGGATGTTTTAGCCCAGACATAAAGAGTATTCCCACACCAAGCACAGCCCACTACAAGTTTCTGCCACAGTGAGCATCTCTTCAGGAGAAGCCAGGGATGCAGTAATTGGTGTCATTATTAATCTGGTAATTATGCTGGTAATGGCCCTGACTCCATCCACCCCAGCCTCAGTACTTAGCGGCTGAACATGAGCCAGCAGTGTGCCCAAGTGTCCAAGAAGGCCAATGGCATCCTGGCTTGTATTAGAAATAGTGTGACCAGCAGAAGTAGGGAGGTGATTGTCCCCCTGTACTCAGCACTGGTGAGGCCACACCTTGAGTATTGTGTCCAGTTCTGGGCACCTCAGCATAACAGGGATATCGAGGTGCTGGAGCCAGTGCAGAAGAGGGCAATGAAGCTGGTGAAGGGCCTAGGGCATAAATCTTATGAGGAGCGATTGAGGGAGCTGAGACTGTGTAGTTTGAGGAAGAGGCTGAGGGGAGACCTCATCCCTCTCTACAACTGCTTGAAAGGACATTGTAGAGAGGTTGGTGCTGGTCTTTTCTCACAGGTAATTAGCGATAGAATGAGAGAGAATGGCCACAAGCTGCAGCAGGATAGGTTTAGGCTGAATTTTAGGAAAGAATTCGTCACAGAAAGAGTGGTCAGGCACTGGAATCGGCCAAATCAACCACAGTGAGGTGGTTGAGTCACCCTCCCTGACTGTGTTTAAGAGCCAATTAGATGTGGTGTTGAGGGATATGATGTAGGGGAGAACTTTGTAGAGTAGGGCTGATGGTTGGACTCGATGATCCTGAGGCTCTCTTCCAACCTAAATGATTCTATGATTCTACTTGTATTTACAGGGCGCCTAGCATGATTCAGGCACAGATGGGATGGGATGGGGGGGGATGGGAAAGGAAGCAGTGAGCAACAAGAGATGTGTATCACACATGCACTTCTGGCTCGACGGGAGTGTTCTCCTCACCCATCTTCACAACAGCATCCCCGTCATCATCCTCATCAAAACCACTTCTCACATGATAGGGCATGTGTCTGTGCTGAAGACTGTAACCACAAGTTTTCAGAGACACACATCTCAGTTAACAAGTCCTGGTTAGAATTACCTTGAAAAGAAAATGTGTCTTCTTATGGAATCACAGAATTGTTGGAGTTGGAAGGGACCTCTAGAAATCATCTAGTCCAACTCCCCCGCTAAAGCAGGACTCCCCCTGCCCTATACTGGGCACTTGGGCAGAGAGGAGGATGTTGCCAAAGCTGATTAAAAATGTTTACTTTCCCAAAGAGGTGACAGCACATCTCTACTGTGTACTTCTGAGCTCAACATCAAGAGATGTGACATATGGGAAGGATGATTTATGGGTGAACAAAGACTTTGGGGGGAATAAAACAACCAACCAACCAACCACCCAAGCACACATTTTTTGAACAATCTCTGTAGAGTGGTGAGGAGAAAACAGCCTTCAGCTTGGTTTGGTTTGTGGGTTTTTTCCTGCCCTTTCCAGCAAAGCCACTCCCTATCCAGCAGACAGTGCACAGACCCAGGGATGCTGCTGTCTTCCAAGCTACAAAGCACAGGAAGAAATATTTATCTTGGCTAACTCTGACCAGATTTTTTCTGAAGGCCAGCACACAGCTTACTCTCCTGACCCCATGGCAGCCCTGACACTGTTCAAAGTGCCTCTGCAAACAATGGGGGAAGGAGAACTTTTCACTGAAAAAGCAGTTGGACAAAGGGAGATGTTAGGCAACCTTCACAGGTGGCTGCTCTTTCTTATCAATTGATTGCCTGTTCCAAGTGACAACTGAATCTTTGTACTGTCTGGTTGCCTCCCCAGCTTTTTCTTTGAACTCTTGTGCAGTTTTCTTCTTGCTTCTGGCTTTCAAACAGTTCCTGGTTGCTTTCCCCTTGGGCAAATTCTCCTTGCCACCTTCTTTACCACAGAGTTTTCAGTCCCTGGTGCTTTATTCTGCTTTTGTCTGCAGTCTTCTAGCCATCTGTACAGAACTTTTCACCTACATTTCAAGACTGCACAGATAAAGGCCCACCAATGCCTTTACACATGCAGACAAGTAGTGTTTGTTCCGTGAGAAAACATGATGCTTGAGCATTATAAAAGTCTGTGCCTGAGATTTTAATTCACAAACTTTGCTTTCCCAGTATGTCCTTTTTACTTTTATTTTTGCATTCTCAAGACTTGTCCTTTTTTGCTTCTGGCTTGTGGTCAGTGGCACAACTCCTGCATAATTCAAATATTTTCAAATATTCCTGCAAACATCCTTGCAGTTGTCTAAGTCATGAAACTTGTTGTGGATGAAGCAAGTTAAAATTAGGTAGGAGTTGTCTTGGAGACTTTCTCCCTATTGAACTGTTATTCTAGAAAGCAAATCCCTCCATTTAGATTTAATTGCTTTAGGAAACTGGAGTGTTTTGTGATTAAGAAACATATTACCAAGAAACTGGTCAATCTATTAAGTTATCCATATGCTGATTACCAAATAAACACACCACTGTTACTAGTAGTATAATTGCAATTATACTATTTCCCACCCTGTTACACCCAATTATAAAGCTGTTAATCTAACACTCTTAAATCTTAGGAATCACACACAGCTACTATTTACTTACAAATCCACTACCTTTCCCTCCCTACATGACCAGGGTGGAAATCTATCCCTCTGCAGCTCACATTCTCTCACTGAGTTTTTCAGAGACAGACCCAATGGAAAGCCCAACAGGGAGTCCCACCAGCTTGAGTTCACAAGTCAGCATCACTGTCATCTGTAGGCAACTGAACTCCTCTCAGAAGATTGCCCCATCCTTTGTTCTTTAACCAGCTTTCTACCTTATTGATAGAAACATAATATTGTTTGGGTTGGAAAAGACCTTTAAAGTTCTTCTAGTCCGCACTCATCCCCCGCCACCCAGCAATCAGCAGGGACATCTTCAAGCAGATCAGGTTGCTCAGGGCCCCGTCCAAGCTGACCTTGAATGTTTCCAGGGATGGGCATTTACCACCTCTCTGGGCAACCTGTTCAGTGGTTTACTGCCCTTGTGTAAAAAATGTCTTCCTTGTATCTACTCTAAATATACTGTCTCTTAGTTTAAAACTATTACCCCTTGCCTATGCAACAGGCCTTCTAAAAAAATTGTACCTATCTTTCCATTGTTTCTCTTCCTGGAACAACCTTTTTGGCACTCTTGTATCGCTCCTTTCTCTGTTAAAGCTTCTCCTCAAGATATGACATGTCCCTTGCTGGACCAATTCAGCAACATCTGTACCAAGGTCTGGTGTTTCCAGAGTTGTTAGCGAGCCTTCTGCAGTATTACTGATATGCCCTGCCTGGGTACAGCAGGCCAAAACCTCACAAATTTCGAATTCATAATATCAACACATTACCTTAGAGATCCTCCGAGGCAAATCAGAATAGTTAGCCTTGATTCCTCCACCTCATCCCAGTTAAGTTCCTTGTCTTTTCTTCTTGCTGTCAAGAGCAAATCAGCTAAACAGAGACCCACACAATCTATTCACCTGATCTGCCAAAGACTAGCTGTGGAAAGGGACCAGAAGGGATGCCCTAAAATGAACATGGCCATGACAGCAAACCTGTGCTGTGGAGCTGTTGGGCACTGTTTCTAGAATGTGTACTTTTCCAGGATGGCCTTTTTTCTGGGAGAAATGGCTAGTATAGCATCTGGCATAATTTCTTTTGAGAAACAATGTTTTAGCAACAAATATGGAAAGAAAGAGCTGGAACATGCAATGGCCTGCCAGTCAAAGACCTGGGTGATCATCACAGCGTTCCTCTTAAAGATCTGCCTTAAAAGTTACTGGGTATCTTTCCCCTTTTCTTGCCATTTAGGAGGCCACTGCAGTATATCAGTGCTCTGCTAATCCTTCCTTCTAATCTCCCTTCCTCTAGACTTCTAATCTAGAGATAGTCAGGACAATTTCAGACCAAGTTGTGTTTTACTTTTGGCCCAAGTCACTTTCTCATGCTACCTTATTTATAAATAACCAAAGAGTTGTGTAGCTTCTGTATAAGTTTCAACTGCATACTTCCAGGCTCCCTTGATAATTATATTCTGTAGCTGGAAACTTGAACTGAAAGTGGACAATGAAGGAATATAAATGCAACTGTCTTTCACTTTGTACCTGTTCTGTCATTTTGTTCTAGTTTAATGCATTGTGAGCAACGTGATGAGATTAATGATTCTAGGCAGAAATGGATCACCAGAGAATGCTCAGCATTGACTTTGTCAGCTAGGAAGACAAAATAGGAAAAGATGTGGTGAGCAGCACTGACACTAACATTCAGACATGATTAAAACATTAATTTGGGCTCAGAGGAGGCATTTAATATGTCTTTGTAAAATACTGCCACCCATCCTCACCACCACTTTGTTTAGTCTTGTCACAAAAGAACATACTAATCCAGGAGCACACGTTGGAACCAAAAACCCTGACTGTTTTGAAGTAACTAGGATGGACAGCAATGAAAAAAATAAGACATCCCATGGCACAGTGTGAAATAAAAAAAAAAAAAAGCACAGGGCTGTCTCAAGTGCTGGAGGTCTTGCCATTCATCTAAAAGCAACAGCCTCAGTTTCTAGGAGGAAAAAAAGACAAACAATCAGCTCAAGGGAGTTAAACATACACAGATAGTTTTTTAAAATATCCCTGTCTTCCCTACTATTGTCTCCAAACACAAGCTCCCAGCCCTGCTGTAAAGCTTCTCCATGCCCCACCTGGTATTGAACACATCCTCTTCATTTGCCCTGATACTCACTTTCCACACAGTGTCCCACCTTGCCACATTGAGGCATGTCCAATCCAAGAACTGTAGGCACAAGACTATTTGCTTTCTGTGTGATGTACAGCTTGTTTGCTCTCTCTCTGGATAGCCATTGTTTCTTGCCCACTTACACTCCATCTTTCTCCACTCCCCTTTTTGCTTTAATGTCCAACTTTTCTGCCTCTCATCGTTCCTTGCTTCTCTTTCACCAGGCCAACAGCAACTCCCAACTTCAACAGTGCCCTCAACAAACTTCCTCAGAAAAATTTTCAGGTCAGCTCCCAATCATTTTGGAACAGCTGTTTGCTGTAGCCTTCCTCTTCCAACCTATATGCTGGCAAACCCATTTTTAATGAGTTAATCCTCTTCTTGGCATATATTCACAGCTAACTTGGTGGTAACTCTGCAGGCTTTGCACACTGTAACAGCCTGGGAGGGAAGCCACCTCTCTTGCAGAGGTGCAGAAGGAAGAAAGACATGCTCCAGCTGCCCTCACACAGGACTAGTGTGCATACAGTACCACTGGCTCCTCTGGTTACCCCAATCACACGCTTCATCATGCTTCCTTCACTAAGAAGCATTTCCTACATATTTTTTTGGGGGGTGGGGGGCACACTGGCCTCTGCCCTGGCAGAGGTATTCAGCTCCAGACTGTGTATCTGTAAGGCAGGCAGCACGTGCACTCTCCAGCTTAGGAATTCTCAGAACTGCTGACTGCCAAAAATCACATGGGTGTACTGGGGAAAAGGCTGCAACAGCTAATTGGTCTGTATCTTCCCTGAGCAGCACAGCCAGAGACTACTGTATGAGATGGTAAAGAGATGGTAAATTCATGTTATTACTCATAAGAAGCAATGGTAAGGGCTTAATAAAAAACCATTAAACTGCAGAAGATTAAATACATTTGGTTTATTTCTTTCTAAAGTTTGTACATATACATATATCATTATACATATGTGAGATTCTTCACTAGGGTTGCTTGATTCCAATTACATAAAAATTATTGGGAAGCTTGCAGGCTCTCTGTTGCCCGTAAGCAACATTTATTCCAACTTATAAAAACACAGAGGAACAGAGTTATAGTCAGGAACATGGACACAAGAGAGAAGTCTACTTTATATCTCACAGTTTCAATACATCAAAGGCAAATCATTTGTCTGTATACCGTAGGCTTACTTTATCAGCAATGATAAAATAGAGGAAAATATTTATATACAGTCACCTCAAGTGAAAAATAAAGCAATGTAAACTTAAATTCCAAAATATTATTTTAAATGATATAACAATATCCCCAAAAGTCCTTCTTCCAAGGTGAAGAGGACTGATTAAGTGCCTTCATTTATCAGGAAATGATCACTCTAGTACCAGTTACATGAAGCAGAATAAGGGAGGGCATCCTGTGGTACCTGTAGAAAAGAGTGACAACTCTGCTTCAGGAAAGCATCTCTGTGTAAGCAAGTACATTTGAGTCCTTATGGACGTCAGCAGCACGTGGAAATACCTTCCATGAACTAGGACTCCCATGAACACGACTTAAGTCTGCACAGCTCTGACTGACTACTGAGGAGTATGCCTTCTGGCCATGCATGTTCTCAGGAACAAAACGGGGAGCCCTGGTGGTAGGACAGCCTCAAACCTGAGACAGTGACTGCCTCAAGAGTCAGAACAGCAAGTTTCACGCTGCTGGAGAAGATTTAGTGATAACCTCAATGCTGCTTCACAGCAGACCAAGGCGTTACCACAAAGCAGTGAGACCGGGACTGTGTCTCTAGTGCATTGCATGAAAAACATTTCAGCAATTCAGTGATGTGAGTAAATTGAGTTCAAGGTTATCAGAAAGAAGGTCCCTACGCTTGGTGAAAGGGGTAGGAGGCCACCCAGAGGAAAGCTCTTACAAGGACTGCAGTCAGGCCCTGTACAGTTAGGTCTGCACACGAGATGCACAGGATGTGTGTACATGCATGTGCAAGACATTTTTTTCTGCACTACCACTACAAGATTTATTCTTCCTATATGGGCACCACACAATAGTAACTGCAAATTCTGTCCCCTTTCTCAGCATGAGGGAAAACAAATCTGCAACAGCTCAGATGGAGGGGAAACATTCCCTAACTGCAACTCTGAGTGAGACAGTGCTCACCCTCATCTTCCCACTACATCACCACAGGGGGCAGGTAACCCAAGGGAGAAGCTCAGCGCCTGAAAAAGGATTACAGGATTACAGCTCGCCCAAAGCAAGATGATGGGGATGTCCCTCCTCATTTCATCCTGAGCTGCGGTCCATTCACATCTCCTTCCCACAAGACACAGTCACTTTTGCCAGTGAAGCACAAAGGTATGGCTCCACTGAGGTTGCTCAAGCGCTTCAAGGTAACTGCACAGTAAGACTTGTATGACTCCAGGTAAGAATTCTACCCCCAGGCTTTGCTCCCCCTTTCCAGGGATAATGCAGATAATGCTAATGTTGCACTCCTGACTAGAGTGCAATGGGAAAACCTGCTGGGTTTCCTTATGTCTTTTACTTAAACCAGCAACTTGCTAAAAAGTTAAACTTCCCAAGGGAAACTTCTGAGAAGCATACAAAATGCCCAAGAGTGAGATCTCAGCTCCACTGCTCTCCCCTGCTAATGAGCCAGACATTCTTTTGGAAATCTGTGCAGTTGCAGAAAAAAACCCTCACTACTGCTTTACAGCTGTATCTGTAGGAGACATCACAGGCACCTGTCCTGCTCGGACACTTCTTTTGACTCCCCCCTTGCTGAATTTTCACAGAGCAAGGTCAACATTTTCAGAAGTAAAGCTGTGTATTAGATCCCCAGAGTGCTATTTTCAGAAGAAGTCAGCATGGATGCTCCTGTTGCAGACATCCATCAGCTGACATCAACAGGGAGAGTGTTAGCCCATTGTTGAGCTTGTAGAAAATCCCACCAGGTGATGCTTGCCTAGACTCTCAAATATACGACTTTGCTTTCAACATGCAGAACAGGCAACCTCTGGTGGACAAATACAAGGAGATCAAGGCAGCTCAAGGGATACCCTAAATCTGTGAAAGTTCTGATGACTATTTACGATAATTTGAGAACAACTAGAACAACAAGCATCCTAACAAAGTTTGTAGCTGCTGAAGAGCTTTGACCAAAACAAGCCTGAGAAAAGTTTTTGGAGAGCTGAGCCACAGAAGCCAAACTATACCTACAAAATACATACACACATCTACAGGCATCACTTAAACACGTTCACCAAGGAAGGTAAGCCTCAGATTTTACCTCACGCAAAAAGTAGCGGTTTTAAATTTTTCAAACTGCCAAAAACCTCTGTTCTTTTAGCCAAATTTTTAGCCTTAAGTAAGAGGACATAGTTGTCATGAATATGTACAAATTAAACAAAAAAAACCCCACACAGCCCACCCCTGTTCTCATCCTACAGTGTTTCAGAATTTGACAGCACTAAGCATGAGGTTTTCATAAGCATGTAAGTGATTTAAGACTTAAATCACCAGTAGAGTTTGCACTGTGCAGTGACACAGACTGGATATCATTGATCTTCCTTCTCCCAGCAAGAGGCTCTGCAGAGTCAGAGGATTTTGTGTCAAACCGTTTCCACAGCATCTTGGTTGCTCTGTCATATGAGGAGATTCACGGGCCCCAGGCAAAGCTGAAACCTTGCCTGCTTAGACAAAAAGTATCTTGTGCTGGGCTCGTTTAGGCGAATTACACATAGGTCCACTCCTATAGGGTGTCTACTGTTTAAACGGTGTATGTCAAAGAAAAATCCTGCCCTCATAGTTTGTACCAATTTCAATACTTGTATTGCTACATGATGTACTTTTCTCAGTCCAAACAAACCTTTGGCCCGTACCCCAGCTGATTCCTGGCCCAGATTTAACAGCAGATGCCATGGGAGGTTCCTCCCTGTTTAAAGAGTTATAATTTCTACAGGGCAGATCATTGTTCAAAGGGGAGGACAGAGAATGCTTTGGGCTGACCTGAATTTGCTCCTTCTGAGCATGAGAGCACCAAGTCAATGGTGCAGCCTTTGAGAAAGCTATTATTTGCAAAGGGAAGTAATCTAATAAAAAAAATAAAATATGGCCTCAACACAGCTAAAAACAGATGAGCAAGGCATTTTCTCTCGGGCAGGGCTGAGAGGGCTGAGCCTGCCTCCATTCACTGTTCCACTGGACACTGCCAGCAGGAGGGCAGATACTCCCAGAGAACATCTGGACACATTTTCCTGGGATCTGTCCTCCTTGCTCTTATTTAAACCAGCCTCTTACCAAAAGGACTGTGGCACCCTGGAATGAGGGTGATGTTGTAACAAGGGAGAAGAGTAGCAGGAGGTAGGGACAGTTCATCAAGCAGCATAGCGTAGGTGGTAAAGGAAGCCAGCATTTCTAATTACCCCCAGCACTGATAGTAATCCTCAGGCCCATAGCCTCCAGCAGGTGACCAGACAGAGATGGTGGCACTAGCTTTCCAGTTGTCTTCCTGTAATATCGTTGTCCCGTGTACTGCTGCTCAGCTTAAGTGTAATTTCTCTGGAGGCTGACAAAGTCTCTTCTTGCTGGAACAAATGTTTGAGTCCTACACACAGCAAAGCTCCAGGTGCTTGAGATGTGTACTCTGCCCTTGCACACGCAAAAGAAGCCGGTGTTTCCAACAACAACAACCATCTCTCTATGCATGGGAGGCATCACAAAAGAATGCAAAATGTATGGCCTGATTTGGAAAGCACCCAGCTCTGGCGTGGTTGCCTCTGTCTCCAAGACTTTTGGAAAGGAGACTAAGAATGTCACAAGTGTCTGGCCTGCATGTGAGAGGGGGGACATTGTATCCCTGCAGCGTAATGGCAGAGAATCATGGCAGACTGAAACTCTGTCTCACACTTCCCAGCTATAACTGTGGCTGGAAACACAGGCTACCAATGAGCAGAACGAAAAAGCTCTTCCAAGGGTTATCCGTTCAACGCAGCGCTGCTTTATAGCAGATTTTCTCAAGGCAAGATGGGACAGTCAAATTTTCTCAATTTATGCAAGCATGGAAGGAAGGAGACCTGTTATACAGCAGCAGCTGAGGTGCGAAGATGACAGACAGGAGCAGCTTGACAGAAAAGGAGGAGGAGCTGTCAGACTAACTGCAATAAAGCCCAAATTGATTTAGGGATGGAGAATGCAGACATGGTAAGCAGTACATTGTCTGCAGAGAAAGCCTTCCCCACTTTCAAGGGGAACCCTACCATGCAGTGCCTCCAGAAGCCTAGTGATAACCCTGCCACCTTTGACTTTCTCCACTGCCACAACCATTCTCACTGAAGAGCAGCTCTTATCAAGTGAGAACCTTACTCCCTCATCAAAGAAAGGCAAAAATAGTGGCTGTTTCAAGCCAGAAGAACAATCAGCCTTATCAGAAGGCATTGGAGCTGTGAAAAGTCACTGAACAATTCCAGTCTTTGGAGGTCAAAGCAGGGTTGCACTGAGCAACGCTGTCCAGAAGAGCCCCAAACGTGGACAGACCGCACCCTGGGAGCAGGTTGGATCAGAAGGAAAACACTTAAGGGATGAGCTGTTACAAGCCCTTAAAAAGCTTTTGGTAACCATTTACAAGTGGCTGGCTATAGATGAAAAACCATTTGAGTCAGCATCGCAGCTGAACAGCATTCCCCCACAGCAATACTGCATTAATCACTCTGCTGGCTGACTTATCTCTCTACATCAATTAAAGACACAACATAAATACTGGATTAAAAAGCTGTAGTCATGTTCACTGGTCCATGCATGATTTATCTGCAAGACACATACAAACACACAGCCAGCCCAGAGAGTCTCTTTTGCAGCAGCTGCTGACCAACAACCATCTCAAACAGACTGCTGCATCCTCAGAGAGGAGAGCACGGTTTTAGCTTCAGGAGTATCTTACCTACATTTGTTGCTGAGTGTGGAGAGGAGAAGGCAATTTAACCTTTTCCCTCACCTCATTTGCTGTCAGGTGCACAGCTGGAAAGGTCCTCTCTCTTCCCTCAGCCAGGGAGAGGAGACTGTTCCGTCCCTAGAGCGGGGAGCAACCAGCAATGCTTCAGAGCAGGATGTGTCCCTCGGGACTTCTGTCTGCATCTTGAGGGGGTGATAAGAGGGGCTGTTGGTCTCATCCTGCTCTGCTCCTTGCATCCCCCTTCTCAAGACACAGGCAGAGGCTTTGCTTGAGTGACAGTTGTCTGCTGCAGCAGGGGGGATGATAAGAAAGGACGACAGTCCTCTGCACCACCAATGCAGGGGAGTTCCTGAGTCCCCGAGGTCAAGCACTGATCTCTACTAAAGGCAAATATTTCATTAAAGAAAGGCAGGGTACCAGCTATCTGGCCAGACTCCCAGTGGTACCACCCAAGCTGCAGCACCACTGAGACCTGCTGTGAACCTGGCAATAGCACTGGGGGGCAAAAAAGCAAATTACATTACTGCTTAGTAGATGGTCCTATTCTCCAGGGAGTCCAGCAGCCTTAGACATTCACAACAGGATCACCTCTATCTTTCAGCATCTGAAATGAGCATTTTCTCATGGGTGCCTGGGATGTGTAGAATTTGTAAAGCAATGGAGCAAAATGGCATTAATTAAAACTTGAGCAGATTCTGACAAATTATCTGTAAACTAATCTGCACGCCTCAGCAGTATCCCCAAGAGTGTTCCAAGCTCAACAATTGTTTAATGGCTGAAAAAACGTAGTGAAAAACTGCATTTGTTAAGCCCAGAAGAGACTTTAAAAATGTAACGTAATCCATTTAGGAGTATACATGGAAATAGAGAATAAATAATGAAAAAAAATTAAACATTTGTGCAATTCACTTTTTGACTTTCCCTATTGCTTCTAATCATCTCCTCTGCAATGACTTTGAAGAGGAATTATCCAGTTTCTGTGTCAAAGCTGGGAAACGCATTTTACAGGAATAATTTCTTTTTGAGCTCAGTAATTTAACTGCAGTCTACAGCAACTAGAATATTTTAAAAGACAGGAAAAAAAAAAGTTAAATGCCACCTCTTTGCCTTTAAAAGCACTGCACTGTATAATCACAAGAGGTTTGCTGAGCATGTTCCCACCTGTCTTCAAAAAACTCATCTAGAGTTTTTGACAGCAAAGCAGGGCCTATTTACAAATCTGCACATTTTTTTGCTTTGTTTTGTTTCTGCTGCATGCTTCCAAACACCATATCTAAGACAGGACAAATTTTCTTTTCAAATGTGCATTTGTCATTCCCCAAATGAATTTCTTCTTCTCTCTCTTCTGCCAGTTTTTTTTTGTTTTGTTTTGTTTTGTTTTTTTTTTTAAACCACCAGAGCAGGATGAACAGCTGCAGGAATCTCCTGGCTTTGTTTCCCCTCCATGAGCTGTTGATCAATGTTGATTAATTCAAACGATCCCTCCCAATGAGCACTGTCATTCACCTGTGTACACAGAGTCTCCAGCACAGCATGCTGTGAATCACTTTGTCTCCAGCAGCAGAAGGGCACCTCTTTTCTCCAGGAAGAGGACTGAACATTTCCTCCACCGAAAGTGTGCACAGCTTCTAAAGGCCTAGGGCTTGGGAGGCACTGACCATTTCTACTCAGGACTTTGCAGTTTTTAACAGTGTTGCGAGGGGTAAGGGCTGACCCCCTGCCTTTTAGGGTGGAGTGGCCACTCTCAGTGGCAGATGCCAAATGTGCATGCATCCCTATGTCACATGTGGAAACAGTCCCATCTAGTTTTGGTGATGGACTGCAACTGTAAGGATCAATTCACTCCAACACTTCCCGATATCTGAGAGCACAACATCTTCATTACAGACAACAGTGACCACAACATTGGGAAAGCTGTTGCACGGTGGTCCTCAGTGGGGGATGCAAGTCATGAGGCACCTGCTAAGGTCCTTTCTCTTTGATTGCTCCCTGTCCTGCTCACTGAACTGGCAGTTCAATAAACTAGATTAATTGGCTTGGACCCTTTGGGAAGTCTGGCAGAGCACAAATCCACTCAGGTGGTAATTGTTTTGGTATGTGGCCCTTTGACTACGCGTGCTGGAAACACCAGCACATTTCTAAACAGTCCTTGCATTGTTCTTGACATTTCTTTATGCATTAAGAATTACATCCATCAGGCTGCCCTGTGCCAGGCACGACAAAAATAACAGCAACAAAACTTTTCAACTGGCCCTCAACATTACCTCCCAAAGTGCTCTGCATGCAAGACCAGTTTGGCTATACTACTCTGCGCAGGAGAAGGGCAAAGCAAAATGGGAGAAACCTGTCTAAGCTCACCAGCAGGTCAGTATCAAACCTAGGACTAGAACCCAGGGTGTTAGGTGAGCCAGTGCTCCCTGCAGAGACCCATGATGTTGCCCAAGTGAGAGAGGCTGGGAAGCAGGAAAATCATTTGTACGTGACACTTCTAATCTCTGTGCCTGAGGACTGCTGGCCACCCTGAGGGTCTGTGGCACAAACCAGGACTTTCACAGAATCACAAAATGGCTGGGGTTCAAAAGGATCACCTAAACAACCCCCCCACACACCCTCCCTAGAGTAAGTTCACCTATAGCAGGTTACACGAGATTGTGTCAGGGAGGTTTTTTATATCTCCAGAGAAGAAGACTCCACAACCTCTCTAGGCAGCCTGTTCCAGTTCCAGTCACCCTCAAAGTAAAGAAGTTTTTCCGCACGTCCAGGCAGAACTTCCTGTGTTCCAATTTTTGCCCACTGCTCCCTGTCCTATTGCAGGGCACCACTGACGGTATGGAAAGTTCTGCCCATGGTGGTTTCTCCCTGTTCTGTGCTTCCCCCTCTGATAGCCTGGTGCAGGGTACACAGGAAGTGCAAGGCAGCCTGGTTCCCGGCAGATGGAGGGTAGGGTGTGCCAAACCTGGGGCTGCCTTGTGCTGACCTCCTGGTATGGAGTAGCCAGGTCAGCATCAAACCCTGGCCTGCAGCAAGGACAGGTCTGTCCCCTTCTCTGGTCTGCATGGGCCTATTCCACCTGTACATGAGCTAAAGCGCAAAAACGGAAAGCTGAGGAGAATCCCTTCCTGAAGAGAAAAGGCAAAGTGCTTTGTCACTAGCAGAGAAATTGCAAACACCTGTATGTGCACACCAACACGGAAACTCCTGGAAGGGGAAGCATCGGGGCACAATATATCCATAAGGCTCTATATAGCAGCTAAGTGAGAGCATATAGTTAAAAACTACACAGAGGCCCTTTGTCTTTAAAATACAACGCTAATGGCTGACACCTATAGCAGCCTCCTCCACAAATAAATTTAAAGCCCAGGTTCATTCTGACTGGGTAATCCTTAATCTCCCTGACTGCAGAGGGAGCATGAGTTTGGACACCCCCCAGCCTGCTAACTCAGGAGAATACTCTGCTTGGAAAGAAGCAAACAAATTATTCCAATGCTGTCATCCCAGCATTGCCAGAGTTTTCCGGCTTTCATTCCTTTGCGATCTTGGGTCCAGGGTCAATCCAGTAAGATAAGCAACAGTGACTATTTACTGTAGCACCTGCTGCTAAGTACCAGTAACAACCAGGCTCTGCATTGTCAGGAAACCAGTGCTCCCAGGACCCCCTGCTCTAGCCAGCCTTCTGCAGCTACCCGTTTGCACAGCATTTCTCACAGCTACAGCTCGCATTCACAGCACTGCAGCATTTGTCCAGTTACTTTCCCACCCACCACGTAAATAAAGTGACAAGTGACTTGAGAGATGAAAGCCACGTGCCGATGGGAGGACATAAACAGGGAAGAGACAGAATATACCTCACAGCACTCTACCCCTCCCCCACCTCTTTTAGAAACAGAACAACACAAAAAAGTCCCGATGCTTCAATTGCTAAATGACAAATTAACAAAGCAAAGCAAAGCAGGAGCAAAGACATCTCCCACAATCTGCACGGAAACAGCAAAATATACAATAGAAAATGTCACTAACACCCCATTCAGGCAGATGCACTTATTTTTTGTGAATGACAGGTAATTAAATGAAAAAATTTTGACCACCGGTACTTTGTTGCATGGCTGTTCCCCTAGGTGTTATTTCCACTCTAAGTGACCTTCTGCTTAACACTCGGTGTTTCTGGCCTGTAGTCCTTCCTCTCCGAGACATTGCGTTTCACCTTGGCACTAACTGGAGACTCCTGATTCAACGAGGGACTCGAATGGGATTTCTTCAGTCCCGGCACATCGTTCTCTCCACCACTCAGCAGCTCCTTCACCCCTTCTTTCAGGAGGCCAACGTAAATCTCATAGCGATTTTTCTGGGAAATAAAAAGAAAGGTCTGGATCAGTCTGGAAGAAATTCTGCAGAAGCACTTGAGAGACCATCTGGGTAACTTAATGGTTTATGCTGGCCTTGAAAGCCAGGAGCCTAATATGGATGCAAATAATGGTGCCTGATGTGGACATGAACAATGGTAGCTAATGTAAATTACACTGTACAAAAGTGATTTCAGGCAGATTGACCCCAGGGGTGCCATGCAATTAGAGGCACTCAGTTCTGCAGCACAAGAATCCTGGTGCTCTGCTGACCAGTGGCACCCAGCTAGTTGGAGCAGATGGTGATTTCCAAGTAACAACACCAAGCGAGAGCTTGCTGACCGTAGTCACACTGAATCATATTCAGTGCTCAGACATATTGAGGTGTTATATGCCCCAGGAAGGCATGGAGACAAATCCTGCTTTGGGTGGCTACAGCTGTCCCCTGCAACCAGCAGATCCTGCTTTCCTTGCTTCAGATCACGGGGGAGAAGGTGTCCCACTAAGCTCAGATTGAATGAGCTTAGCCACTGGTGAGTCCACAAGAGGATGCTCTACAAGGCCAGACCTCAACAAAAAGGAGCAAATGAGAGGGTTATGACAGCAACATGTCCTGTCAGGACTACTCATGGTGAATGATGAAGGTTGCTCTCTGTCCAGACACTTGTACTTTTCAACTGGAAAAAGTTCACTTTACTGTGCCCCATGCCCGGTTGTTCTGTTTCTTGTCTGGAGCAGGGCTTTCCCTTTCCAATGGGAAGATTTAGCTCTGTGTGCCACAGTAACATCTTTGTGCACAGAACATCTCAGCAACAAACAAAATGAGTGTACATTAACAGAAGATCCCTGCAGGGCCTCAAAACCAAAAGCTGGGGCAGAAGGTCCTGAGAACAGAGTAACCCACCTCCCAAGATGTGTTCAAAAACCTGTCCCTGACATATCTACTGAAAATGTGCTGCAAGTATTGTAATTAAAGTGATCTCAGTGGGCTGTGGGCCAGGGAGGGAGGACATAAACATTCATTATGATTGTTAATTTATATTTCAAAGTGGCAAAACAGTTACCAAATGGTTGTGTTCCTAACAGAGGAAAAAGTGTATAAGAAAAATTTTTCTCATTTATAATAAAGTAACACATTTCTGGTAATAATACTTATTTGAGGGCAGGAAGTCAAAAAGCTTGGTAACTGCTTTGAAGTGTGGAATATAAAGGGGACAAAAAAGGAGAGAATGTGACTGGGTTTCCAAGGAGTCCTTTGAATAAATAAAAAATCATAGAGGAGGACCATAAAAGAATCCACCTTAAAATTAAAAAAAAAAAAGCTTTCTTATCAATTCCGTATCTGGAGCACCAACTCCACAATGCAAGAGACCAACACATGAAGCACGCAGGATGTGTCATTCATTAAAAAAAAAGGAAATGGAGAAAAAGCAAGCAGAGCTGTGATGATGATGCTGCCCAATACACTGGGCTGGTGAATGATTCATCGCACAACAAACGGGCCACTTCTGCAAAAAGGAAAGCAACCTGGTGCCCTAAGCCTGGGATCAGCATACCATTCATCAAGGGAGAGAGGGACTTTACTGCCACATGGACTTCTGCTTTTTGTTGCTTCAGTAAACATCACTGGGGACACAACACCCAGCAACCAGAATGGAAATCTGGGACCAGTTTCTGCCTTCTATGTCTGCCAGTGCCTATTTTGCTCTGGGCTTTGTGGGCCCGTCATTTCTGTCACAATTAAGCAATGCATTTGGAAGATCCTGTTTTGATTTCAAGTGCAATAAACTTGCTCTTTTAGTGATCTGATATTTGAAGCTAGGTATTACAGCTGGTGGAAATTTTTCCTTAAACTGGAAAATTCTGTCAAGAAAGTAAAACCATAAACATTACAACAATTTAAAATCCTCTACAACATTATCCTCAAAGACTAAATGCCCATAATAAAAAGGAGATGAGATAGCCACACATCAAATTTCTGGCTTCACCTCTCACCTGACAGCGCTCAAAAGATCTCTCTCAAACCATAAATTTGCTGCAATGAGCAACCATTATCTAGAATAGCACATCCTCAGCAAGCAAAGAGGAAATGTTCCTTCCTTGGTGTCTACAAGCAAAGACACCTGGGAGAAGAAACACATCTGGCTGCATCACTGAACAAGCACCAGGCACCTCCGAGTTCATCTCTTGTCAGAAGAAAATACCATCTCATTTGTCTTTCATCAGGGACAAGAATGAAGGGAATGCTGGTGGGTGAACAAAAAGGAATTACAAGGGCCTAAAGAAAACGCATCTGGCCTCTTCCTTCCTAATGGGACTATACTGCTTTCTTTGGGCCTTGGAGGCCCTTTCGGTGTGATTCTGGAGACCTATCACCATAGATCATAGAAGACATCCCTTGTTTCCTGGGATGTACTGGTTCTGCTTTGTACTGAGGTATCCAAGGAATATTTCTCTACAGGTTGCCATGATAAAATTGGCATAAGACAAAAAACCCTCACAATGATATCCTTCTCCATCAGTATTTCTAAAATCTAAACACCCCAGCCTACATTTCATCCCAACTCACCAAGCTTCTAAGAAGTGATAGAAAAAAACTTCATGTCAAGGACCCAAAGCCAAGAAACTATTTGCTCTCCCAAGTTGCACAAGACTGAAAAATTTTCACAAGAGTGAAAATGTGTGGCTTGCATCTGAGTGCTGTGTTCAAAACAGGCATTGTTCCATTGATCACAACCCTTTGATATTCATTGTTCAGCCAGTTTCCA
>VZTM01012132.1:7319-25453 GCA_013400555.1 Jacana jacana | reverse complement strand
CTTTGGTGTGTTTGGAAGTGATTTCCAGGAGGATTTGTTCCATCACCTTCCCACAGATGCAGAAGTGGCTGACCAGCCTGTAGTTCCCTGAACTTTGCTCCTTTCCTTCTTGAGCACTGGAATGTCATTTGCTTTCCCCCAGTCCTCAGGAACCTCTTCTGATTACCATGACTTTTCAAAGGTAATCCAGAGTATCCTTGCAATGACATCATCCAGCTCCCTCAGCACTCATGGGTGCATCCCATCANATAGAAGACATCCCTTGTTTCCTGGGATGTACTGGTTCTGCTTTGTACTGAGGTATCCAAGGAATATTTCTCTACAGGTTGCCATGATAAAATTGGCATAAGACAAAAAACCCTCACAATGATATCCTTCTCCATCAGTATTTCTAAAATCTAAACACCCCAGCCTACATTTCATCCCAACTCACCAAGCTTCTAAGAAGTGATAGAAAAAAACTTCATGTCAAGGACCCAAAGCCAAGAAACTATTTGCTCTCCCAAGTTGCACAAGACTGAAAAATTTTCACAAGAGTGAAAATGTGTGGCTTGCATCTGAGTGCTGTGTTCAAAACAGGCATTGTTCCATTGATCACAACCCTTTGATATTCATTGTTCAGCCAGTTTCCAAACCACCTTACCGTTGATTTCCTAGTCCACACTTCATCAGCTTGTCTATGAGGATGTTAGAGCAGACCGTGTCAAAATCCCCATTAAAGTCAAAAACAATATCCACTGTGCTCCCCTCATCCATCACACCAGACATCTCATTGTAAAAGGTTATCATGTTGGTCAGGCAAGATTTCCCCTTCATAAAGCCATGCTGATTATTCTGCTGCCTTTGGTGTGTTTGGAAGTGATTTCCAGGAGGATTTGTTCCATCACCTTCCCACAGATGCAGAAGTGGCTGACCAGCCTGTAGTTCCCTGAACTTTGCTCCTTTCCTTCTTGAGCACTGGAATGTCATTTGCTTTCCCCCAGTCCTCAGGAACCTCTTCTGATTACCATGACTTTTCAAAGGTAATCCAGAGTATCCTTGCAATGACATCATCCAGCTCCCTCAGCACTCATGGGTGCATCCCATCAGATCCCACAGAGTAGCGTATGTCCAGTTTAAATATTCCCAAACTTTATCATCCTTCACCAAGGGTAAGTCTTCATTGCTCCAGATCCTCCCACTGGGCTTGTGACTGCTGAAGGCTGGTCCTACCAGTAGAAACCCATACAATGAGATATTTTAATATCCTCGCCTTCCCCTGTTTTTTGTGACCAGGTCCCCTGCCCCATTATGGGCCCTAGCTTGGCCCTGTATTATCCCTATCTGTCCTGCTGTTTATATACTGTAGAAACCTGTCTTCTTGCCCTCACATTTTTTGCCAGATTCAACTCTACGTCGACTTTGGCTTTCCTAAATGCAATCCTATGTGCTTGGACAGTACCTCTATTCCTCCTGTGTCACGTGCCACTGCTTCCACCTTCTTTCTTATGGTGCACACTTCTTTCTTATGGTGGGGTTTTGCCAGGAGCAACTCATTCATCCATGAAGGCCTTCAGCCATCTTTCTTTGGTGTCTTGCTTGTCAGGGTGAACCATCCCTTAGCTTAAAGGAGGTATCCTTAAAAACTGTCCAGATCTCCCAAAGCCCCATGGCTGTTCCTAATAGGATTCTTCCAAGAAGTTCTCTGAACAAGCCAAAGTCACCTGCCCTGAAGTCCAAGGTTGCGATCCTACTTTTTACTTTGACCTCTCCTTTCAGGATCATGAAGTCCAACGTTTCATGGTCACGACTGCCTTGGTGGCCTCTGACCTTCGTATCCCCAACCAGTTCTTCCTAGTTTGTAAGTGAGAGGTCCAGCAAAGTGCCTCTCTTTGTCTGCTTCTCCATCACCTGTGTTAGGAAGTTGTTGTCAAGGCAGTCCAGAAATGTCCTGGATTGCTTGTGCCCTGCTGTGTTGTCCCTCCAGCAGATACAGAGCTGCTTGAAGTTCCCCATGAGGACCAGGGCCTGCAGACACAAGGTTTGTTCCAGTTCTTTGAAAAAGGCCTAGCAGACAGCCACCACAATGGCATCCATCTTGGTGTGCCTGCTAATCCTCACCCACTAGCTCTCAACTTGCTCATCACCCTTCCTTTGGCGAAGTTTGATAAGTGCCTGCTACTGACTCACATAAAGGATGCCTCCCCCTCCTTGCAATCCCTGCCTGTCATTTCTAAAAAGCCTGTAACCGTTCATGGCAGCACTTCAGTCGTGCGAGCTCTCCCATCACCTCTCTTCAGCCCTGTTTTATTGATTATGTAGTCTCTCCTGTTCACATCATTGTGTACATTTTGCTTGGCCTGTCCACCACTTCCTCATTTGACTTTTGGTTAGATCATTTCAGGTATGTGGGATGTGGAAGAACAAACTGGCCAACTGTGTTCCCTATACAAAAAATAGCAAAACACCTCAAGCTCACTGTACATGATGCAGCCCAGAGCAAAGTCAAACCCAGCACAGTGATTACAACCTTCTGCAAAAGCAAAAGTATGCAACCAGTCAAGCCCAGAAGTAAAAAGTGCTCCTCCAAATGAAGCTCATAAAACACATGGCAGGAGACATACTTTAGTTCTGGAGGCTTGTGCTCCCTCCAGCATCTCCGCTAGTGGTCTCACTGACTTGTGTCTTATCTGCTCTTTCTCTCTCCAGACTATGTATCTTCCTTCCCAGGGACTGCCTATCTAAAGAAGGATCCTTTCAGACCCAAGGCAACACTGACTCACAATTCTGGGTGAGAAGAAAGCTCAAATCTGCAGCTGTGAAAAATACCACACATCTGCTGGGTTGCTGATCCCTCCCTCATGGTCCTACAATCTGGCAGACACCATGATGGATAGCTGCTGTTCCAGTACTCAGAACAATTTTCTAACGCAGCTGCCTAAGCTGCATCACTCAGTCCTGTGATCTTTAATTCTACCTTTTTCCTGCTCGTCGTGACATCCAGATGACTGGTACACAACACAAATGGTCCTGATGAGGCATGCCTAAGACAATTTTAGAAGACCAGTTCCTTCAGAACATACCCATGGAAAACAATTATTGTGATCTGCATTACTGCAGAATGCAGTCATTCTGTAAAGACTGAGGTGCCACCATACTAGGCAACACACAGTCTTATAACACCAGACAGTTTCTGCCTAAAGACCTTATAATCTCTTCAAAGAGATATATTAGGCAAGGACAGAGGGTCACATTTTTATACTCCATTTTACAGATGAGAAGCTAAGGCTTAGGTCACCGAAAGTCCATATCAGAAAGAGGAGCCACGTCCCAGCTTCTGGGATTTCTGTGACTTCTGTGACATATTTGCCTAACAAGAAGATACTCTTTGGTGAAACAGGGTGAAAAATGCAGAACTTTAGGACTGTACCCCAAGTATAAGACGTGCTGCCCCATCCAGACCAAAAAAATAAAAGTAATAATGTTTCCCATACATACCTCAAACTCCAGATAGTGGTCTTTCAGTTTGTAATCATCTACTTCCTTGCCTTTGAGCTTCTTGTCAGGAGGATAGGAGCGATGTTCAGCAAGCTCAGTGGAGATCTGCTTCAGCTTAGCTTCATGGGACTTAAGCTGTTCATCCTTCAGAAACACATTAGGCACTTAAGTGACAGAATCTAACATATTTGATAAGCAAAGGGAAATAAAGAGATCCCTGGACAATAATAAAAAGTTACTTTTTTCTCTCCTTCATTCCTTTAACTAATTTTAATTAGATTGATAAGGTCTATTATCCTAGGGCTCTGTCCCCAACAGCTCTCTCAAAGGCACCCAAGCAAAGTGGTCAAGTTTGCAGAAAAACTCAGCAGCTAGCAGATGCCACCGGGAAGGATAGCAAACCTGTCATCCATCGCCTTGCTGAGAGCAATGGGAGCAGCTTGCTGCAGAAGATTACTGACAACATGACACTTCTGCTCTAATACATTTTTTGGCAAATTAATTAGGGCTGTTGTATATGCAGTCAAACCAAGTGCAGAATGAGACAGGCAAAGACCCTGCCTCAGGTCTTTGCAATGTAAAAGAGTTTCTCCCAGGACAGAAAGGACATTGAGTCAGGGCCCACTTTACCATTTCTGCACTACCAACCACTCTCTGGTCTGTGGTTTCCTTTAGTTCAGAACAATATAATGCATCCAGAATAGTAAAGGCTGTCCAATCCCCCCAAAATATACCATTTTGCTAAGTTGCTACCAGCTTTTATCCCACTGTGCAGTTGGAGAAAGTGAGGAGCTCCTACTCTCCCTTTCTAGGCAATTTCCTTTATCATAATTCCAAGCCCACTCACTTCCTCCAGTCCATCTGTCAGCTAACCTTCCCTCAGCTCAGAAGGTTTCCAGCTCCTGCAGCATGGCCTTCTGGCCATTTCTATGCTTGCATCTGAAATTATGTTTGAATTAGGTAACTCCAAAATATACACGTGATCATGCAGATCTCAGTGACATAACAAAAGTCATAACAGCAGGTAGTATCCAGGTCAGTTCCCATGTATGTGCCTAGCCTCAGAGATGGGAATAATTGCCCCTGGTTGTGCCCAGTGGTGTGGCTGCACCACTTGCAGCTTCAAGCCCAGCTTGGACATGTCTCCATCACACTCTGAGTCACACCAGGAACTGAGCCTCCCAGCTCACCGAGCAGGAGCTGTGGAAAAGAGAAGAAAGGGGGGAAACTTCTACAGAGGATGATAGTTAAAACCCAGCTAATCTTGTGTTTCAACTCTTTTGCAAGAGAACTGAAGAAAGAAACGTGGGATAATTTGCCTGTGCCTATATATGGTAGAGCTCAAAACACTCACTATTGGCTGTCAAAAATTCTTGATGCTGTTAGTAACTAACCTGGGTCTGCTTGCTCTCTATATCAGCACCCAACCACTCTACACTGTGCTGAATCCCTGGCCCCAGTGACATCCTGTTGCAGTGAGTTCTACAGCCTGATGACAGGAGCCCTTTAAGCAGCTATTAATTTGGCATTTGTAATTTCCAGGGCAGCAGCCCTTTGGAGCTTTTGCAAGTGCATGCACATACTCAGAAAAAAGAGGAAACAAACACCCTAGTAGAACTTTTCTAGACTGGCTGTTCCTTTACGTATAGCTTTGTCACATTGTTCTTTGGTTGGACTAACCAAGATCAGACACTGATCGACTTTTGAAAGCAAAGTTGGTACACTAATCTTGCAAAATCCATCATGTCCAACCTCTCTTCCTCACCCCTGTTAGGTTCTCACCACATCTTGACTGCTGCCTGACCAGGAACAGGCCCTTTGAATAAGTTCTGTCTGTCATGATTCAGCCCACAAAATCCTAAACATCAGCCACAGGGATTTGACAATTCATGGTTTGTTTTTTTTTTGTCTGCCAAATGAGAAGCAGCCTGCTGGCAGCTTTTCCACACTGACAGATAAAAGCAGACATGTTTCGGCTTGCCTTTGAATTTATCTGCTTTGAACACTTAACATTTTCCTGCCTTTAGCTAAAACAGCTTATCTTATTCCACTTCTCGTGTCTCCCCTTCTTCGCGATACAAACCACAGGGCTGTGTTCTATTTTTTCAATTCCAGATTAAATAGAAACAATGAGACTAGGAAATAATGGAACGATCACACAGAACAACAATGAGTATAAAAAGCTTTTTTTTGGTGACCGGGGGTATATTATTGAAGTACTTTAAAAAAGGTATACATGAGCAAAAGGTAAAAACATAAGGATAAGACAAGTTAATATTATTCTGTACAAGACACATTTTAAACTTTAACCCAGAATAGAAGATGGAAAGTCGGTCACCACACTGTAAGAAGAAAAGCTACTGCCACGGAGAAGGAAAAAGCAGGGGTAACATAAAAACCCCACCCCCTTACAGAAATGCAGATTATGACATAGTGGTTTCTAAGGAGCGTTGCTAAGCTATAAAGATGGCAAAAAAAATGCATTTAAGAAGCAATTCAGCATGGGCAGAAGACTTTAAAAGCTACAGGAGGCTATTCAAAGTGTCAACCTGATCAACAAAATTAATATTATATTCCTGCCAGCACAGGAGGAAATGTAGTCATGTATCACAGGTTCCAAGTACTCAGAGATATAGGCACAAGCGTTGGACACAGACAGTCTGAAACAAGCAGAAGCAGGTGTTTTTTAATGCAAGACGTAGTAGAGCTGTGAAACTCCCCACCACAGGATGCTGTAGAAGCTAAAAGCTTATGTGATCACAAGGGTTGACCACAGACATTCATGTAAGAGGCAGTTTATAAATATACATTAACAGGAAATCCCTGAGCCTGAAAAAGTACTGTGGGAGAAATATAATTGATGCTTGCCTGATGCATCACCTTTCACCTTTTATCACCCCAATAAGCCAAAGAACACAAGTATGTCCATTTCTTCTGAAAAGAGTAGCAATAAACACTCAAATTCAAAAAACCAGCAGACAGTATTTGAAATGTCCTCTGCAGAGCCATAACTGCAGGATAAAACTTCTGCATCTGGTACCAGGAATGCTAGCGATTGTTTTCTTCAAAAATATAAAACAATTATTGTCAAGTCTGCTCCTTCTCTCCCAACATTTCAAATTTTGCACAGGGAAACAAGCGGAGATTTACTGTGCAAGCCTCCTTCTTTTAGGAATGCTAGTGGCAACGGCCACGAAACAGTGCCAAGGACCACCATACAGTCTCCAGCCAGAAAAATCGCTATCACCTACCTTGTATATAAAAACAGCTCACCTGAGATAGCTTCGTTGTGGTGGCTGGCAGGAGTGGGCGACTGAACTTCTTCTGAGAGCCAATTGCTGCTGGAAAAGGTGGTGCAGAGAAGACGGCAGCCACACAATTAATCTTGTTGATCCAGGTCTGCATTTCTTCTTGGCTCCTGAGGAAGAAACATGTATTAAGCACCTATTGACTCAGCCTCCTCCACCTCTTTCCCACTCCTTCAACAACATTTTAAAAGCGAGAATAACTGGAACAGGGCAAGTCTTAGAGTCTGCTCAGTCTTGTGGTCTATCTTTGCAAGTGGTTAGTGCCAGGTATCTCAGTCACAGGCTGGCTTGTGATTAGGTCCACAATTCACCCTAGCACACATCTTTTCCTAATCCAATCCAAATGACACAGGCAAAAGAGCCAACCAATGCCCTGATTTAAATATGTATCCTAAGGTCTAAGCTGTGCTGGACACCACAGATCTCTAAGAGGTTCCACACAGATCTCAGTCGAAAATGGCTTATGCACAAGGCAGATGCATAGGTTTTTAATGTCAGCAGCAAAAGACAGGTCATCTGTTCTGCCTGGATATCAGAGCCTGAAGAATTGAATCAAATTATTCTTGTATTAAGTAGTAACTTTATTTCTGACCAAACCATATCTTCTAGAAAGACATCCAGTTAGGATGTGATGACATCAGGAGACAGACAATCCAAGATTGCCTTTGGTCATTTGTTTCAATGATTAATCACCCTGACTGTTAAAAGTTTGTGCCTAGTTTCCAAATTGAATTTCCTGTGGCTTCAGCTTCCAGCTGCTGCATCTCGTTACGCCTTTCTCGGCTAGATTAAAAAGCCTCTTAAAACCTGATGTTTGTTTCTCATTAACTACTTGTGCACCCTAATCGAATCATTACTCAATCTTATTTCTGATCAAATAAACAGATTGAACCTCTTAACTCTCTGTTTTAACCTGTACAGGCATGAATTTACCTTCAGCACTGCTTTCTTTCCTCAATGACTGGCACAAATCTGAAGAAAACACTTACTGGGCTTGGAAAAGCAGGACCCTCCAATCTGCTGTTTTAAGCTTGAGGACATTGGGTTTCTTCTCATAGTCTGTTGCCTTGGATGCCAGTGCATGATGCACACTAACTGCATTCTTCAGATCTTCCTCCGACAAAGCCTTTTCTGGCTTATATTCATCCTGTAGGAGTTAACAGAGGGAAAATGGCATCTTATTTCTAAATGCGCTACTCTTTTTTCCCTAACCTAGGGCAAAACCTTACTCCATAGTTGTGAGTAGTACTGAAGTATATGAACCAAATGCAACCTGACTTGAGCAGTTGTGGTTCCCACTACCTTTAACATCTTTTCCTTTCTCTTTTTTTGTTCTTTTTTGATCTCTTTGCAAGGGGGAGAAGTAGTTCTGCTGCCTGCTTGACAGGAAGAGGGGTAAATCAGGAGTTTTTGAAGATTGCAACAGCTATGGACTATTTGTCTTCACTTCAAGAATCCTTCATAACCAGTTCCCCAGCTGCTGGTTCCTGCTTGGGTTCTCAGCCTCCACTGCTGCCTTTTCCTCAAACAAGTACCTTTGTATGTCCTCCTAGGCAGGTGCTCACATAGTGGAGAAGCCTCCTTATCAGTCTCCACAAAGCAAGTATAGCAACCTCCTTTAAATCTCTCTGGTCAGGGTCTGCAAATGGCAAGCACAGCACCATCCAGGTTTTTGACACAACAAGTAAGTACTACTCCTAATACCAAATGACAGTAGAATGGAATCAAACTCTTCTGTGTTGCAAGATTCAGCCTGGGAGCATTCTTTAATCTCCTGAGTGACAGAAGCTGCATAACAGCACAATCATGGTATAGCCACAAGTTCAGTTTCAAGCCCACCTGACTATAAATGGCTTGAGAAAGCCAGGAGCTTTTTCAAGGAAAAGTCACTTGCCAGCAATTCTGCATAGGCAAAGTTTCTGAAGCAGAGACCAAAGCAGTCTGCAATTGATGCCATTTCTTCCCCTGACTACATCACAGGAATCAGTTTCATCTGAAACACCAACCAAGGGAGGGAGTGTGACAACTGCAAAACAGAGGAATAATTCCCTGCAGGCTTCATCACTCCGCATGAACACACAAGTTACAAGACACACTTTAGCAGGCCACAGAGTGCAGGTCACAGAGCAGGCACAAGGACAGCACTAACTTAAACAGCCAGAGAGGCACCTGCCTCAGAGAAGAGCTGGCTAACCTGCATGAATTGGTTTGCAGGGCTTACTTGGCAGCACACAGAACAGGGGTACAGGCAGAGGCAAATACACCACTGCTGAAGGCATCTATGCTCTCAGCCAGGCTGGGTTGAGTCAGGGCTCTTCAAGATGAGTTTTAATGGATGAGGAGTCACCAGCTATAGTGACCACATCCCAGAACGAAGGACAAAGTGTCCCACTCCTCTGCCACACCTCATCCTTCCTTGCAGAGGATCAGCTAGTGCAGACCCAGAACTTGCTGCTGCTCAGACACTTCAGAAAATCACAGAACAATCTGGGGTTGGAAGGGACCTCTGCCAGAAGAGACACAGCTAACCACAAATAATGTTGCAGCACCACCTCCACTTGGAGCCAGACAAAGGCAAAACAAACCATAGATCTGGCAGGCCTAGCACAAAGGCAGAGAGCACTGCTGCACAGAAGACCGAAGGGTAGCCTTCAGCCTAACACATCTGTGACATAAGGGATTTTCATGGTCTGGTAGTGAGTGAAGCCAAATGTCCTTTCTCTCTCACAGCTTGAATCCCAGCAAGCTTTGGAGAAATCTCTATATCACAATGGACTTTGTCTGCTCCCAAGTATGGCACTCTCTAAACCTTCATTAAGGAAGATTTGATTTGGCAAAGTCCCTAGCTGAAGGATGAGAACTGGAGGAGGCTGTCCAACATCTGGCCTATCCCCACCCTGAAGACAAAGCAAACCCCAGGGTCAAGCCCCTTCCTTCAGGCATTCAAAGCCGATTTATTTGGTGGCAGTTTTGGGGTAAATTAATGGCTCTACTGTTCATGGAGACTGAGAAAACTTCAGGGCCAGGAAATTAATTTAGGCCTCAGATACATGGTATCCTGGCCTTCCTCAAGTTACTGCCTAGAGACAGTGTCATCTATAGCCTTGTGTCCCAGCTTCCTCTGTGAGATGCATCCAGTGTCCACAAACACACCCTGGTGTCTAAACCTGTTCCAGAAGAACTCCACATTTGGGCAGTCCCAGAAGCAGTCCTGGCTGAGAACCCCTCCTTACGGACAGCAAGCATTCACAATAATCCTCGCTAAACCCACCAGATCAGCTGGCTGCAATCTAACTTGACAGCTGGGGTCCTGCCAGCTTCTCCAAAGGCACTGATCAGCATACCGGAAATGTCTCCGCATAGTTGTCCAGCCCCAGAGAAAGCTGGAAGGATGTGAATGTGCTGTCAAAATTCCTCTTCTAAGGCCTCCAAACTCTTCTCAACTGGCAAGGAATGCTAGGAGAGCAGGAGCATCCCTATCTCCTATGCCATCAAGGACAGCACATGCTCCAATGTGCTGGTGTCAGCATGGAGGCTGAGCTGGAATGGAAGGCAGCTAACTGAAGTTAGACCAAGACAGTGGCAAGAAATACACAAGGAGCCAGAAAGGAATTGTGACCTCTCTATCAACAGAAGGCTGATGTGCGTTCTACACACAATGCAACAACGCGCTGAATTCATCTTCCTCAGACTCCTGGAGAATGACTTTCCCACATCCTGCTGACCCAGAGTCAGTGTATTTTTAAATCTGTTTTTGATAGATGAGAGAATGGCAGTTGGCTTTTTATCAGTCAGTGTACTGTGGGTGGCTATCTCTGCTCAGCTGCATCTGATGGCTGCAAAATCCTCTTTCAGAAACTCATCACCAAACGCTTGACATCATTCTTGCCTTTCTCTCATTATTTTGTATTTTAATAGAGGAAGCACATATGATAAAAATTATATAAAGATACCCAAGAGTCTGCAAAATTATAAAGTGCCACACCAAAGAGTGAGTATGTTGCAAACCTCACAAAACGTGAAGGCCTATGTCCTGCACTGCTTGCCCAGAAGCAATTTCTAGCAAGAAAGTGAGGTCAGCCTTATGTCCTCTCCTTTAAACCTCTCTTCTGTATGCGCATCACAACCCATGTCAGTCTAGTGAACAGACATTCTGTCGAGCTCCTACTTTGCAATTTCCTTTTGCTATGAACAGAGGGCAGGAAATTAACCTTGGCCTGAGGATGCCCAGAGACACAGCCAACATCCCAAACATGTCAAACCTCTCATTTTATATAATATTGCGCAGACATGTTTAGTTGGCTAACGGTGAATGCTTCCACTGAGCCCCTCCAGTGGCCTCTGTGCTTGCTAATTCAGAAAGCATGTCTCTTAAATCACTCATTTAAAAATAAAACAAGATACAAAATGCAGCACAGGAATTAGCACTGGAACAGTTCCAACATGGGAAAAAAAAAATTAAAAAAAATGTGGGCACAGAGACAAAACTGGCCAGATAAACTCCCCAGTAAATCTCACGTGACCACCATTTACAAACCACTGTCATATATGGATTTGACATCAAAACAAGGAGAACTGGACTGGCATGCAAACAGAATGATGGTAGAACTGGGATCACACTGCCCACTGGGGGAATCGCAGCTGCTACAAGCAATTAATATTTATACTACAGTAGTGTCTTGGGGGAACAGCTGAGCTGCAGATAAACACAGACAGCAATAGTGTAGAGGTTTGTAGATGTGCTTGTGTGTATTCAGTACCCAGAACAGTGAGATTTCTCTCTCCCCTGCTTGAATAGCACTCCGTGCAATGAAACCATCATCACAGATGTTACCTCCACAGATACATAGATAATAGATCCAGAACCACAGGACAGTTGGGTCTGGAAGGGACTTCAGGAGATCATCTAGTCCAACCCTCCTGCCAAAGCAGGTTCCGCTAGAGCAGGTTGAACAGGAACACATCCAGGTGGGTATACATACAGATAATGAGAGAAAGAGGGAAAATGTGGGTGTGTATATGTGAATGCAGCCTGCTTTATAGCACTCCATAATCAGGAGAAAAGGCAAACAGAAGCAAGGAAATTATTTGTCCATGACCACTGCCAGAGCTATGCACATCTACAAAGAAATCGAGCTGTTCTGAAGTGCTCCTGAACTTTCTGAAACTAGGAAATTTCAGTCTCCTGCTATATCACAAGAGGAATCAACAGCTCAGCAACTTTTACTATAAGAGCTTGGTCTAGCTGCGTATTTTAAAACCATGGCACCCTCAACTTCTGTGATGTCAGATCTCCCTAACAGAAAAAAGTTTATTTCAGGGCTGAAGCAAAGCCCTGCTGGACCTCGTGCCACACAGAGAAGTTAGACGATTTTACACAGCTGCAGCATGAGGCACAGTGGCTGAGCAGGAGCTGGGGGCACCCTGGGGAGGATCACAGCTGCCCCATCATTCTGGGAATGAGTCACTTCCCATCAGAACCCTCTGGCAACCTTTTATGGCACTAAAGTAGAAGTCTTGATTGTCACTGTGCTACCGTAAGACGGCTTCAGCACAACTGTCTTCAGGACCACGTGGGAGAGTGCAGCTTTGTGGAGTAACCACCCTGTAATCACAGAATTCAAGTACTGCAACAAAGCAAGACACACAAGTAACAAACAAATAAGAGCAATAGCTCCAGCAACGCATTTCGCTTTGCAAAGATGCAGTCAGATGTGAAATTACTGTCTTGTTCTCCAAAGGATGGAGGGTGACAGTGGGGAGAGGAATATTCTGTAGAAAATTTGCATGCTACATCACCATCTCTACATTTTGTCAAACACAAAGTGTTTTGAACTAATATGCCGGTGATACTCAGAAGTAATTAAGATTCTAAAATAGCCAACATCCCAATTTCTTTCCCTTGAAAGCCTATTAATTCCCCCTCAAAGATCAAATAAGAAATTAATTAGTGTGTCATGGACAAGGAGCCTTTTTACTTCTTAGAGAACCATGCAGTCTTTTCAGGTGAACTCTGAAGAGGACTTATTTCAGAAATCAAAGCAGGTGCCTCCATTTCACCCAGGAAAGGGCAACTACAAACCTGCCACAAAGGCCACTTCAGTAAAATCTGAACCTGCTGCCAGCAAGAGGACCAGAGGGAAGGCTCACTTGTGATTCAGCAGGCTTTGTTCTGGTTTCTTGCACTAGATTTGAGCATGCGCATCCAACTTTCAGCCCAAATCTTCTCTCATGACTGCAGACTGCTTTTTTTTGTTCCAGCCCTCTCAAAAAGGTAGCGCACCCAAAGTATCCACCTTATAAACTTCATGCTTTAACAATTTGATCCATGCCACTCTCTTCTAAGAGACTATCCAGGTTGGCTTCAATGAAGCCAACAACTTCAGAAAGCCACAGCAGGGGAGATGCAAATGGCAGTATTCACTTGAACTTGCGCTCCTAATAGTTGCAAAACACACTGGAAATGTATTTCAAGGCTTTCAAAGGAGCAAAATTCTACAATACAGGGCATTTTGGACAAAAACTACCTATTTAATGAATCATGGAATTTCAGAGTTGGAGGGGTCCTCCAGAGATCATCAGGGGAGTCCAACTCCCCTGGCTAAAGCAGGATTGCCCAGAGCACAATACTCAGGACTGCAGGCAGGCAGGTCTTGAAAACCTCCAGGGAAGGGGATCCATGACCTCCCTGGGCAGCCTGTTCCAGTGCTCTGTCACTCTCACTAGAAAAAAGTTTTTCCTCATATTTGAATGGAACCTCCTACGTTCCATCTCATACCCATTGCCCCTTGTCCTGTCGCTGGAAACCAATGAAAAGAGTCCAACTCCATCTTCCTTCAACCCACCTTTTAGGAACTTGTAAACATACATAAGGTCTCCCCCTCAGCCTTCTCTTCTCCAGGCTAAAGAGTCCTAGCTCTCTCAGCCTTTCCATATAAGGGAGATGTTCCAATCCCCTAATCATCTTTGTTGCCCTATGCTGGACTCTCTCCAGTAGTTCCCAGTCTCTCTTGAACCGGGGAGCCCATAACTGAACACAGTATTCCAGTTGTGGTCTCAGCAGTGCAGAGTAGAGGGGGAAACTGACCTCCCTCGACCCACTGGCGACACTCTTTACTATACAGCACAGGATTCCATTGGAATATTTCACCTATGCTGGGGGGCAAAAAGCCTTAATCTACTTAGATGCTACCGTTTATTTGATTTTGACAGTTCTCACTCATATGTTCTGTTTCATATTCCAAGAGAAGAGTTAAAACCATACAAACCATACTATAATATATTTAGGCTTCTGCCAAAAGACTCGAAGGATTTCAGCTGACTGGTTTTTTTTTCTTGACTTCTTGCTGTCAGGGAGTAAAGTTTGTTAGAAACCAGGGTCTCATCTTGCTTTGGAGGAAAAAAAATACTTTAATATCCTTTTGTCTGATTTTGCTATGAAGCAGAAGTTGCAGATTCTGACCAAGGGCAAGTTGCCATTCAGTTGTTTTACAGCTGGTCTTGCAGGCATTGCAGATAAGTATACTATGAAAAGATGGGAAAATAGGACAGCCTTACAGGAGGGGAAGCCATATGTATGAAATCAATGTTAAAAGCAGCCTAGTAGAATGCGGCAAGACACAGAGATGATGCTGTCTTCACTGATGAAGCTGGCAATTTTTTCAGCCTTGAGTGATAGCAAGGATATAAACTGGAATTGATAAGGGTACAACGGAACTGAACTTGAAAGTGCAAAAGGGGGAAGGTGTCAATGAAAGGATTCATGTTGAAATGGGGGGGAGGGGGCAGGGGCGCAAAGAGAGCAGCTGCATTGTGTGTTGGAGGGGAAGGAGCCTGGAGGTGGGCTGTGAGAGCAGAGAGGATGCCTGCTTCTTTATCCCTCTTTAATTAGTTTTCTAAAGACAGTGATTTCCCCTACCTTCTGCAAGTACAGGACCGTTCCCTTCAGCACAGCATAAAAGGTTTTCCAGCCTCGCTTTCCCCGGGGAGCTGCAAAGAAAATAAATGAAAACCCATTTAACTCGGATCCATTTTTACACTTTGTCTAGGCAACAGTAGAGCTACATTAGTCCTGTGTTAAACCTCCTTTGTACTCTCCTTCTCAAAGGACAATGCAACTCAGCATAGTGCCTGCACGTACCTGCTGTGTGACAGAGTAATAAAACAACCCTGATGACAGCCCTGGACTGGATCAGAAGGGAACAGCAGCAATGCAGAAAAAGCAGGCCAGAGAGATCCAGTCTTTCTGCTCTTGCAACCCCAGAGACACTGCCCCTACACAGCTAGGTCTGAGCACTGCGCCATGGCAAGGTTTTTAGAAGGAAACACCCTTTCTCCATGCCACAGCAGGCTGGCAGCCACTGGTCAGGACCAACGGGATGCTGCTCAGAAAGGAGTGCCTCTCTCAAGAGGATCCTCCCCCCTTGCTGCACGCCCAAGTTGGCACTGAGTAGCCAGATGGTTTCTTGGTCCTTTCTCCTCTTCCTGCAGCCACTGGGGAAGCTGAAGAAGAGCAAGGAGAAGGGAGAAAAATAAAATCATATGGAAAAAAAAAATCACTTCTCAAGAAACCTAAAGTCACTTAGAGGTTGAAGAACATAACAGAAACAGCATATCTAGCTCACAGATTTCCTAGAAACAAGCAATGGGAGGCAGAAGGGGAAAGAAGAAAAGGGGATTCAGCATGAAGGCTCTTCTTTGAAATTCAGCTGCACTAAGAGGGAGAGGTGGCACAGGCTGTACAGCCACAGTGCCAGAGACGAGAAGGCTGACTCCAAGTTCACCCTCCACCAAGCACGCACCACTGACCAGCTTCCACTTGCCTTATACTTATACTTAAACTGCCTTATACTTATACTTAAACTAGTAACCTGTGCATGACTAAAGCATCACTCTCAGAAAGGCATCTCATGCTGATCTCAAGACAGCAAGTTTTGGTGGAGAGCTTATTAGTCCTTTGCTCCAGAGGTTAATAATTTTCGTCTCACATAACAGGCCTCATTTCTAATGGGCTTTTGTTCAGCTCAGCTTCCAGCCATTGACCCCTCCTATCTCTTTCTCCTCTAGACTGTCTAAGTGTTTTAGCTCTCAGTACGCCTTTCATGAGAAATTTCATATAGCATGCTAGCACATCACTTCATTATCAATCCTACACAAGCTGATCCCTGCCCAGAAACAATGCCATTAAGAAATGAAATATGAAAAGGTCTAACTAGCTTTAAAAAAAATTAGTTTCATTTTATTTGCAACTGGAAGGTTGGAATGTAACATTTCAAGAGCTACGCAATAATAAGAGACAGACCTCTAAGACGTACAGAAACTTCTGAAAACATGTCACTACATTTCTCGTAAAATGGTCATCCTCAAAACGCCAACATCCAGTGTGAATAATGAGCTGATTACTTATAATTAAATAATTTAATAAAAACAACTAGATACAATTATTTATTAAGGTTACGTAAACAGAAGTTCAATAAAGATGAAGTTATTCAGAGCATCCAGTCATCACAAAGAATGAGGTCATTCTGATTTCAACATCTCTAGATTTAATTGTCCAGCCGTTGGCCCCTGGCTTGGAAACACTGACCTCCACTTGTACCTTCTGAAATATAATAGCAAATCATGTGAACACCAAAATGCTTAGCCTAGCTAGGAGAGAGCTGCCGTTACTAGAAACCCATCGCAAAGTCAGACTTTGCCTTCATGACTCTGCCCAGTAGTGTGAACTACAAGTAAGCAATCATCAGCATTGATCAGGGAAAACACAGATGCTCTGAGTAGCCTCTGCTGTTTCCAAGAACATCAATAGAAAACACACAAATGAAGATGTCTACACAACAAAACACACCCAAGCCGATCAAAAGCCTTCGATAATTAGTGCAGCACAAGTAAGTAGGACAAGGAAAGCAGATAATTAAAATAAGAAAGAGTCATAGCAGGATTATTACAAAGAAGGGGCAGGGAGGAACTGCATGGCATAAATCTGGCTGTTACCAGAAGCTGCTGAATTTTACTGGGTATGTGACCCAAGGCTGGGAAAGTAGGGAACGGTTACAGCATCTTCCCAGTTGAGAAAAGAGCAGCCTTTCTTTAAAGACAGACCCAGTGGAGAGGACAGATTTAAAACAAACTGGTGTCACATAAGGAAAAGGAGAATTACAGAACTACTATGGAACAGCCACTGTAATTCACTTGAAATTGTTTTATCTTTTGTAAACCATGAGATTCATTTTCTTTTAGCACAAAAGATTCACATTGCTTTGCTCTATTGCATTACTCATTATGCTCAAGCATTAAAGCTGCTGCAAATGGGACCGAACATTGTAAATCCTGGCTAATAGTGTGAGTGTGATAATCCAATTGCTGTGTTGTTTGTTATTGCTGCAATTTCCCCTAATGAAGCAGCACTATTTGCCTTGAGAAGCACATGGGCTCATCCTAAGTGGCACTGTGCAGAGATAACAAGAAAACAAGATGTTAAGAGTGAAAGATACTCACTTTTCTTTCCGTCCATATCTGCATGGCTTTTCCGAGCCAGAAATCCAGTTTTGTACACAGCAGCATTGGGGTCATGAGGAATATCCAGGAATGGGTTATTTGAGTTGCCAATTCGACTGACAGCCTTCGTCTGGCTCCCATTATCTTTTTCATCTGTACTATCTGAGTGAGACTTTTTTTTGTCTTCTTCATCCCTTAAAAGGCAGTGAAAACCAAGCATGAATGAGGGACTTGCCAACAAAGTTTCATTTCAGTAATTCTTGCATACTCCTTGTCAAAACACACCTCTCTCTTTATAGGGGGGCCTATTTAGAGAGAAACCTAGACATGTACCAAAACATAACTAGATTATACTAAAGCTTCAGTTCACCTACTTCACCAGCACAGGACATAGGAACCGGATTTTAAAATAAGCTGAAGTTTCCCTTTAACAGTCTCACAAGGCAGGATTTCAAGAGTGTTCTGTGTCCTCCAACTTCACCTATTTTTAATTGCACTTACTTGAGTGCTAAAACATGAAATATTTGCCTGCTGGGCTCTCCTGAAAAATCTTCAATTTCTTCATGAGTTCACACATAGATTAAAAGAATTAGATCACTACAGATCACTGTGGCTTACCCCTTAACTTAGCATATGAAACACAGACTCTAACTCCTTTTCTTTATTTTCCTCTGCAGACTAACATAAAAGTAGTAATTTAAAAATAAAAACTACACTAGGTGAATTATGTTATCTGTACTTTAGAAACAAAATGCTGCTCAAAATGCTACTTATTAGGGCAATGTATTCAACACAGCTCTTGGGGACAACAATGCAACCCATTTCAGCAACTCGCAAGCATTGCCTGACTAA
>VZTM01012127.1:32565-48326 GCA_013400555.1 Jacana jacana | reverse complement strand
GTGTAAGCCACGTCTATATTTTGTTCTAAAACACTAGTAACATTCATAAAACTTAAAAGAGAACTTAAAAGAGAGTCTTATTTACATATCTGAAAAATTACAGATTGGAAGAAAACAACTTTTTTTTTGGTTAGCTTGAGATAGCAGATAGACATAGATACTTCCCTTCTACCTTATTTCTTTGTCAGACTTCTCAAAAGAGTCAGATATAGCCCCAGTTAGGAGTTACCAGTGATTGCGTTCATTGTTCATAGTCAGCTCCACATCTGCACTGAAAGAAACAACTTGATGATACTGATTGTTGGAGAACTAGGGCTGTGATACAGAACTTCTCTAATTTTCATTATGCCAAAGCCAGACTAACAGAAATCAGTAATGAAAGGACCATTATCACCTAAAGAATTTTTTACCACTATTTGAAATGAGGTCAGAGACAGTCCAGTCCTCATCACAAGAAAGACCAAAACAAGTGGCTTTATTCAGCTTCATCTGTTCCCTCCAAAGTGTCTTTGGACACTTATTCCCTCAGGAGCATTTTACAGGTTTAAAACAACCCAAACACTTTCTGAATTAACATGTAACCATGTAAATGACGGATAATCACCTCAGGAATCGACTTGTGGTTATGATGGGGGTTTTTTAATAGGAGGTCTTCCAGAACAGTCCTACTACAACACGCAGACAAATTAGGCAAATCTGTTTGGCCTTAATTTGAGGTTCAGTCAGACAGGATTCAAAACTGTAGCTCAGATTCAGATGTCATCAGTTCTCTGTGGCTCCAGATGAGGAAGACAAAATGAAACCAGAAATAGAAAATTCAGTGTTTATGAGGCAGATTCCAGTGGAGAAAAACAACCCAACAAACCAACAGGGAGCAATAAGACTAGAAAGTGACACAAAGAATCTGTGGGAAGAGGTTAATAGGAAGTTCAGAAGGGCAGGGAAAGGAGGAAAATATTGGATTATTTGTGGGGTGAGTTTCCAGGAACAGGCAGGATGAAATTAAGGTATGTCTAAAACACTGAAGCTTCTGTAGGGAGAATAACATCAGTCACAGATAACTGACGTTGGAATTGCTTGTCTGTCAATGCCACCATCCCTGGGAACAGCAGGGGGATGGAGCAACCTCTGAACGTGAATTCCCCCTTCTGTCTGGGTGGGACAGGAGACACGAGTACACCTCACTCACCGGGGCCATGTTACACACTGGGAAATGTATATACATATACGCTGGATCCGTAGCTTTATGGACTAAACTGGTGGTTTCTTACTGTAAAATGCAATGGGCTTGCTTTGAGCCTTAGGAAAGTTACTCTTTGAAAAGCCATTGTTTGTATCTATAAGGTAAAAGGATGCAAAAAGCCCAATTTCTGCCACATATGTGAAACGTGTTTCTGAATCTATTTTGTCCTGTGTTCTGCAGGCTTCCCCATTCCCGAACAATGGATGCTTAATCTGATAAAATGAACCTGATTTTGCTGTATCAGGGCCATACCCACCCTAGTCACTGGGGACATAAAACACAGAGCAGCAGACAAAGACAAAATTTCTGAAGTACATGTAAATGCAGTGGGGACAGTCTTAAAAATACAATCCTAAACTCGTTCTGCCTCAGTTCATTCAAGAACCATATTATCCAGACAGAACACACATGTGCAAGCAGGTAAATAAATATCTAATTACCAGTGCCTGCATCTGTAGCCAGCTTAAAATAGGTGATGAGGTGATTGCATCGCTACAGGCTTGGGGCAGTGTGGCTGGAGCTGCCTGGCAGAAAAGGACCTGGGGGTGCTGGTCGACAGGAGGCTGAACATGAGCCAGCAGTGTGCCCAGGTGGCCAAGAAGGCCAATGGCATCCTGGCTTGCATAAAGAATAGTGTGACCAGCAGAAGTAGGGAGGTGATTGTCCCCCTGTACTCAGCCCTGTTGAGGCCACACCTTGAGTATTGTGTCCAGTTCTAGGAACCTCAGCACAAGAGAGATCTGGAGGTGCTGGAGCGAGTACAGAGGAGGGCAACAAAGCTGGTGAGAGGCCTGGAGAATAAGGCTTATGAGGATCGATTGAGGGAGTTGGGGTTGTTTAGTCTGAGGAAGAGGAGGCTGAGGGGAGACCTCATCCCTCTCTACAACTGCTTGAAAGGCCATTGTAGAGAGGTTGGTGCTGGTCTCTTCTCACGGGCAATGAGCGATAGAAGGAGAGGGAATGGCTGCAAGCTGCAGCAGGGTAGGGTTAGGCTAGACATTAGGAAAAAGTTTTTCACGGAGAGAGTGGTCAGTCAGTGGAATCAGCTGCCCAGGGAGGGGGTGGAGTCCCCATCCCTGACTGTGTTTCAGAGTAGATTAGATGTGGTGTTGAGGGATCTGGTGTAGGGGAGAACTTGTAGAGTAGGGCTGATGGTTGGACTTGATGATCCCAGGGGTCTCTTCCAACCTGAGTGATTCTATGATTCTATGAGAAATGGGAGTGCTGCTTCTGATAAAGAGAAACTGCAATAGTCAGCAACAGCATGGAAACGGGTACAAAGACAGTTCTACTGGACCAACCCTGTTTTCCAACTACATGGCTAGACTTCTTTCCTTCAGATGATGTCTGTGTTCCCTCCCTATTATTTAGACCAATTGCTTTAAAACAACTCACTGTACTTTCAGTGGATAGAGACACTTAGACAAAAATAGGTATTTCCCTTGTGTATGATACTGTCTTATAGAATGTTGACCTTGGTTTCATGTTTTTTTCACTAATAACTTCAGTATGAAGCTCCTAAGAAACACAGTGTTTATGTGTTTCATTTGTTCAGCCGCTTTGACTGCATATTTTCAGATGTCAACTTTTTCACAGTTCATAAATGCATTAATTAGAGTTGTGTGACAGAGACAAATGAACTTCTGCACATCAAGAGGGAGTAACAGACTTCAAAGGTAAGCTGGAGTTACCTTAAATGATAAAAAATTTCACAACGCTGATAAAGCACATAGTCATTTCTGTCCAGCTACTTGAGAGCCAAGTCCAATAAAGGTGCCATCTGGCGCACAGGATCCTGCAGGGGCCCAAACAAAACTGATTTTTGAGGGTTTGCAAAGGCATCTACTGTGCAGAAGCCAGATGGCGAATTTAATGTTCATCGACAGGCAGATTTTCAGAGCCATGAGTGCGATGCCGTATTTTGTGTGTACTCTCTTGCATTTGGACTTTTGAAATGACAGATGCCAGCAGTAGTAAGTTCTTATCTAATTACCTGCTTCCACATGCGAAGTCCTGAAGAAATGCATGCAACACGCACATCAGACCGTTTTTTATATGATGAACTGTGCATTGAAAAATCTCAGGCTGGATGTCTACCAACATGTCCCCCAGGGCTCAGTGTTGGGACCAGTTCTCTTTAACATCTTTATCAGTGATCTGGAGGAGAGGATGGACTGCACCTTCAGTAAGTTCACAGATGACACCAACTTGGGTGGGAGTGTTGACCACCTGGAAGGTAGAAAGGCTTTGCAGGAGGATCTGGACAGCAAGGATGGGATGGGAGGAGGCCAGTAGGATGAGGTGCAATGGGGCGAAGTGCCAGGTCCTGTCCCTGGATCACACCAACCCCATGGATGCTCCAGGCTGGGGGCAGAGTGGCTGGAGCTGCCCCAAGGGAAAGGACCTGGGGGTGTCCTTCAGCTGTGGGCTGACCATGAGCCAGCAGTGTGCCCAGGTGGCCAAGGAGGCCACCAGCATCCTGACCTGTGTCAGGAACAGCGTGAGGAAGAGGACTCGGGAGGTGATTGTCCCCCTGTACTGGGCACTGGTGAGGCCCCACCTCAGGTGTCCAATTTTGGGCCCCTTCCCACAAAAAATACAGTGAGGTTCTGGAGCAGGCCCAGAGAAGGGCAATGGAGCTGGTGAGGGGTCTGGAGCACAAGTCTGTTGAGGAGCAGCTGAAGGAACTGGGGGTTTTCAGCCTGCAGAAGAGGAGGAGGCTGAGGGGAGACCTTCTCACTCTCTGCAGCTCCCTGAAAGGAGGGTGCAGCTGGGGGCATCGGTCACTTCTCCCAAGGATCAAGTGATGGGACAAGAAGAAGTGGCCTCAATTTCCTCATGTTGGGCTCCGTGGCCCTTCCCTAGACCTGCTCCAGCCCCTCAATGTCTTTTTTGGTGGGAAAGGGTCCAAAACTGGATGCATGTTGAGTGCTGAATGTGTACGTTCTCCTGCGAGCTTGTTTCATAATGAGCTGGTGACTGCAAGCAAACCCCTTCTGACATGTGCTTGTTAACCCAGAGTTTTGCCTTACACAACCAATACGTGGTGTGTACCTACTAAAACCTGGCACCTGCTTTCCTTGCTGTGCTATTAGACCCACAGATCATCCTTCTTCGTGGTCTTTGCTGATCACAGATGGCTCGCTGTCAGACAGGACCAACTTTGTGTCTTGTGGAAGAAGACACCAATAAAAGACAAAACCAAAGCAGTTGTCTGCAGGTTTAGGCAGCTGTTGTAATTATTATAGATTTATCACATATGCCATTAAGAGAGCAGGATTTTTATATCCATTAATAGATGTGACAGGCTGAGGGAGCTGGGGTTGTTCAGCCTGGAGAAGAGGAGGCTCCGGGGAGACCTCAGAGCAGCCTTCCAGTCCCTGAAGGGGCTACAGGGAGGCTGGGGGGGGTCTGTTTACAAAGGCCTGCAGGGACAGGACAATGAGGCACAATGGCTTCAAGCTGGAGAAGAGCAGATTTAGATTGGACATTAGGGATAGGTTCTTTCCTCTGAGGGTGGTGGAGCACTGGGACAGGTTGCCCAAGGAGGTGGTTGAGGCCCCTTCCCTGAAGATCTTCAAGGGGAGGCTGGAGGAGGCCCTGGGCAACCTGGTCTAGTTGGGGGTGTCCCTGCTGACTGCAGGGAGGTGGGACTAGATGACCCTACAGGTCCATAGAATCATAGAATAGAATCATAAAATCATTTTGGTTGGAATGATCCTTGGGATCACCAAGTCCAACCATCAGCTGTACTCTACAAAGGTCTCCCCTACACCAGATCCCCCAACACCACATCTCAACCACTCTGAAACACAGTCAGGGATGGGGACTCCACCCCCTCCCTGGGCAGCCCAGTCCAGGCTCTGACCACTCTTGCTGGGAAGAATTCTTGCCTCATGGCCAGCCTATGTTCTTTCTGGCCTGGAACATTCTATGAATCTATGATTCTATATATAACGGGCTGATTCAAAATGAAGGTAGAATACCTTTTAACTTCTGGCTGAACCATTTTATTCACTAGGGAATGCTATAAAGCCTCAGAAAGCAGTACTCAAGCACTACTGAATGATCCTGGCCCATTTACATCTGTTGAGATGTAAAGCACCACAGAGCTGGGCTGATGTGTCCTGGGGCATCACTGGGGCACGTCGCAGTGACTCGTGGTGACTACTGAAAACAGTTTGTTCTTATAAGGTGATGGGATTAGTAGAGTTTGCTCTACCTGACATTTTCCTTATTGATTTTAAGTGTTTAAACTACAGCTCAAGTGAATACAAAACTGTTTGCCACTTCAAATCTTCAGCATTTCAGAATTTATCCTACTTTTGGAAGCCAATGTGGTGAAAACCGCTAAACCGCTAAAAATTAGCTAAACAGCACTGCCAATGAAAAGCTTAAGTACATCTAATTTTTCCCTATATTTCATAGAATCACAGAATCCGAGAATCATTTTGGTTGGAAGAGACCCTTGAGATCACTGAGTCCAACCAGCAGCCCCACTCTACAAAGGTCTCCCCTACACCAGATCCCCCAACACCACATCCAAGCTACTCTGAAACACAGTCAGGGAATTTTGTTATAATCCTTACCAGCAGAGGTTGTGAAGATACAGGGAGGGCTCTCATACAGGCAGGCAATACTGCAAACGAGCAATAATTTGCTTTTCAGGTTTCTACCATGTTTTTTAGAAGACCATAAGGAGATGCCAGGTCATCTTACTTATTTGCCTGATCCTGCAGAGACAACACTGAAGAAGGGAGGGTGGTCCAAGAGGAGTGCAGTTGTCCCTCTGATCTGGCAGCAACCTCATAATTCAATTCAGGTAAGCTAATTTGCTGCAGAACATTAAAGAAATTTTGCTTGCAAGGCTATGAAAAGAAAAATATTCCAGTTATTCAGTGGCGGAGTAAGTATTCCCAACCCTTGTCTGCTACGTTGCAGAGCAGCATTCTCATTTTGATCAAGTAATTTCTGAAATCCCCTTTGCCTAGAAAATTATGATCAGATAACTTTCGTTGGAAAAGCAGACATTTATAAAAAGTGGAGTAGCTGGAAACAAGGAGGTAGAAAGAGAAGAATATATCTGTGCAAGACGATCTGTTTGGTGCAGAAGTGCGGATTAATGTCAACTGTGATAGGAATATTCTCAAGTGAAAAAAGGTAACCTTTATTATGAAGCAAAGAACTACCTCTTGAATATGATAAGCAGCATAATTTGTATCTATTATTTATATAAAAGCACATCTTTTTCTACTAATTGTGCAGAGCTATACACCTATACGTGTATATGAGGAAACCCAGAGCTCAGGAGGGTTTGACTGTGTTTTTCCCACTTTGTGCTGTGTTTTCTGCTGAACAAGGAATGGTTCTGGTGAGAGGTGAGGAGCAGAACTGCTGTCTGATGGCTGTGCTGTGTGAGAAATCAGTACCATGCCTTTCTATGGGGAGGGTAACCCCTAGTCATACAGGCTGCTTATGGCAAGACTTCATAATTACATAAAAAAAACGAAGTAGCATGCATGGATCCTCTCTTCTAGGACCAACTGAATTTGGTTGTGCTACAAGAGGCTTCCTTTCCACCCATCCTTTTATGGAGTTTGCAAGGAAACAAGGGAACAAGTTTTAATGGAAAGATTTCCCACCGCTTATGGCTTGCACTGGAAGAATTTCATCTCCCAAGGTTAGTTACGGTGCTGCCCTTGCACTTTTAAAGGTCGAGTCATCACAGGATGATAAACTGCCCCAAAGGGACTTGTTCCTTCTGCCAGTCCCTGCAGAGCAGCATGGCAAGCATGTGTTTTCCCTCCCTCGGGCCACGTTGGGCAGATGTGGGCTACACCGGGCGTTCACGGGCACGTCTTTGCGTTGAGCTGCTGCTCCGCCTTACAGCACGATCCGTGCTTCCAGCAGCATCCCAAAATAAGGGGGCTGAGCCAGCTTGGTCCACTGACACCCAAATTCCCCTCGTGATGTGCCTCCCGATCTGCCCCGTACGTGCGCTGGCTGCCCACGTACCCCTGCCACCACGTCACTCCCACTAACCCTCTCAGGCGCTGCGATCGCTCCCTCTGCCTCTTGCTGTTTATTCCCTTTCTGGGTGTTTTTTCTTCTCTCCCGCTCACTATCCCTTTAACTTGTTGTTTTCAGAGTCGTCTTTGACTTTTCGTTTCAAGGGAAAAAATCAGAAACCCTGTCGGATTCGGTCCTACAGTCTGTCATACCACATTTTAACTCTGAGTGGCAGATTTAAGAAGTTTAAAGTGCCAGAACACTTTGGGGAATATTATGTTGAGAAGCAAAAAAAAAAACATCTAAGCAACACTTGCACATTCCCCTGCTCCCTTACTCTACTTAGGTTTTTAAAGAGGATTTTTTTTCAGAAAACACTTCATTTGTTTCTTACTTCTGACAGATGTGATTTGTTTTCTTCATTATTTTTTCGTTCATCCTTGAAAATATCCGTGAGAAGCGCAGTCACTGGTGGGAAATCAGAAATCAGGTTTGATGATTTCTCTTTCGTAACGAGCTCTTTTATGTGTTTTTTCTCAAGGAACCACTGGCAACAGCTGGTCAAAGAGTTAATTACGCATAGAAAAATTAATTTTTGTCCAATGGAAGTAATGTGAGCCTTTTCAAATAAATCAAAAGGGTTAATGGATGATTGAAAATTGCTGGAAGTCCTTTGATGCCTACTACATTCCTGAAGTGGAGACTACGGTCTATGAAACAAATCGATTAAAAAATATTAAATTGTAATTAAATTTAATTAAATTAAAACACATGTACAAATAACTACGGGCAAGGGCCACAGGCAACTGCTGTGATGCTCATTTTTGTAGCCTTTGCCCTCTCGGGGTGGTGTTTGCACAAGGATGCGCAGAGCTACGCCACGATGTGAACGCTCAATCAGTTGACCTGGAGGCATTCAACTGTACACTGGCAGAGATCCTGAAGAATTTTAGGAAAAAAAAAAACAAACTTGAAAACTAATTTACACCATGGAACCCTGGCTGCAAAGCTCTCTGATGAGCTGTGGCTCCTGGGGTTTATGAGTCCTTGATGCATGTCTGAAGTCCGGAGAACCCTAACTGTTGGTGGACATCCTGGTTGAGTTCCCAGCAGGGGTGTGTGATGGTGCTGGCTGGGGATCTGGGGGGTCTGGGTTCCCCAGTTCCTTGCCTGGGTGCTGCAGGAAGCTGAGGTCACCGTAGCCCAGGGAGGGCTAGCAAGGGCACCCCGATTCCCACACCCCTTCATCACACCAACGTTCCCAAAACTCTCATGCAGGATGGTGTTATGACACCTGTTGTGGTTTCAGCCAAATTTACCAAAACCAGACTGACAGGTGGCCCTTCCTCCCCACATAAAGAAAGGAGAGGGAGAGGATAAGGAGATTTATGAGTTTAGAATGAACTAAACTACTTCAATGAAGTATTAATAATAAAATTAAAATAACATGAAAATAATGAAATAAATACAATATCAAAAAGCCATATCAGGCTCCCAGGATGATGATCATGTCCCCAGCAGGCACAGATAAAAGTCCCAGCCTGGACTGGGTGGCGAACAGGAGCTGGGTTCCAGCTCTGGAGTCAGGAACGCTGGGATGGGGGTCCAAGGCAGACGGACAGACAGGGTCCTCCTGGGACGTCGGCCATGGAAGGAAGAGGGTTGACCCTTTGATCCCTCAGCTTTTACACTGAGCACGATGGGGATGGGATGGAATCCCCCCGTGGGTCAGTTTGGAGTCCCCTGTCCTGTCCCCTCCTCCCCACAGGGGTGACCCCTGGAGGCTTTTCCACTCCCCACCCTCCAAGGGGGCAAATCCCGCCATTCCCTGCCCTTGGCTGTTCCAGCCATGAGTACAAGCCAGGGCCTCTCTGCACCATCCCTGGGGTGACCAGGGCTGAGCACCCTGAGAGGGGACAGTTTCTGACCAACCTGCTGGTCATTTCAGAGGTGGTTAGAAGAGGCCCAGATAAAACAGGAAAATTGTAAAACAGAAAATTGGTTTGTTTTACCTTAAAGCAGGACAGTACCCCTTTATTACACTGCTGAGCAGGGCACCATTGCCTCTGTCAGGTGTCAGGTAACTGTAATATGGGTGGGAAGTATATTCCCACTAACACTGTCCTAGCAAAGGGCTTTAAGGACTCAGCATCTTCTCTCTCTGACGTTTTGGGTCGGTGATAGTATTACCTGGGGGTAATGAATCACAGAAGCACAGAAGGTTGGAAGAGACCTTTCAGATCATCCAGTCCAACCATCAACCCAACACTGACAAACCCACCACTCACCCATGTCCCTCAGCACCACAGCTGCCTGGATTTTAAATACCCCCAAGGGATGGTGACTCCATCGCTTCCCTGGGCAGCCTCTGCCAAGGCTTCACAACTCTTTCCACGAAGAAATTTTTCCCAGTATCCATCCTGAACCTCCCCTGGTGCAACTTAAGGCCATTTCCTCTTGTCCCATTGCCTGTTCCTCGGGAGAAGTGACCGACTTCAAGTGAAGTGACCAGCTACCACCCTCCTTTCAGGGAGTTGGAGAGAGTGAGAAGGTCTCCCCTCAGCCTCCCCTTCTCCAGGCTGAACACCCCCAGCTCCCTCAGCTGCTCCTCACCAGACTTGTGCTCCAGAGCCCTCACCAGCTCCGTTGCCCTTCTCTGGACCCGCTCCAGCCCCTCAGTGTCTTTTTTGTATTGAGGAGCCCAAAACTGGACACAGCCCTTGAAGTGACACCTCACTGCTGCCCAGTACGGAGGGACGGTCACTTCCCCAAACGCTACTGACACCTGAGTCGGACAGTGCTATAAACCAGCATCTTCCCTCTCCCCAAAATATCCCTTGGCAGGCTGTTCAGCTGGGCTGAAAACTGTTCAGGAAAAGAAGCAAGATAAATGAGTAGAAACAGTGGGTTTTGCCACTGCACACAAGGAGTGGGATGCTGAAGTAGATCTGCCATGACCCTCGCCTGCTAGCCTCCACAGCTAATTAATCCACCTGCTTCTGAGGCAGTCATTCCCTCACGTTTTCAAACACAAGGAGCAAAACAACATCCCAAGACATGATTTAGTAGCCCAGTGGGTGGTGTTGGTGACAGGAGGGCGGTTGGACTGGATGATTTTCTAAATCCTTTCCAACCTTGGGTTTCTATGATTCTTTGGTTCTATGATCTCTGCAAAATTCATGCTCCCACTAACAAGCATAATTTTTTATTTTTAAACTCAGAAAGAACAACCCATTAGTTTCCTAAAAGAAGGGGCCGGAAATGGATACCAAAGTCCCTGCTCTTCCCTTTTATTCGGAGGTTTTCAGCAGATCTTTCTAGCTCGCTCTTTCTAGTGTCTTGTTATTGGTATGGATTTCCAATGGAAAATGACGAGGTGGAACGGAGCCCAGAGAAAGCATTTATCTGCCTTCCACTTTAATCAGCCAGTATGCAGATCCATTCCTCGTTTGGTGGCATTAACATACCCGGGAAGCTGACCTGCATTTCGCTCTGTTATGATACGAGTTCTTAGACGTGCAATAGGCTTTCCGGGGCCGTGCATGTTTTAATTAATGTAACACTTACTTCAGAGGGGTGTCGGGAGGCTTAATTAATTCAGCCGTCCCCAGCCAGGTGGAAAACAATGAGTAATCACAAAATACTGCCAACAATTATCTCGTCCAAAGCTCGGTGGCTGTGTCCGCTGGGAAAAGGACTACATTTTATCAGAAACGGAATGTGGGTAAATGATACCGTAGGAGAAAAATAATCTGTATATCAGGAAATTCGCTGCTGCAAAAATAATTCCACAACAGGGACCCACTTCCACATTTTCCCCACCCGAAACAGCCCTGCAACACCAGAGGGAGACCAGCGGTCGTGCGTGTGGGTAAGGTGGCAGGTTTGGGGGGGGTTTCACTGATTTAATGAAAGCAGGGCTGTCACACGCTGAGAAAGCCCGCTGTCCCCATCCATCACCACCGGCGCTCTGCGGCTCCTGTAATTAGGGCTCACGGGGGATTGTTTTACAAGCTCCTCTTCCTCACGGAGACCCACGTCCTCTGCCCTCCGCCGGGATGCGCGGACCGGGCGGGACACGGGCAGGGTGACGGCTGCTTGGACTAAGTCAAAATGACATTTCTCTCAGCTGAATTCAGGTCAACCTGCCCTTCGGGGTTGAGCCGAGCTGGAGGACGACAAGAGCAGCATCCATTCCGGAGGAATTTCCAGTGGGGTTTTTCCGTGCCTCCTCTCTGGGTGCAGCTGACGGAACGTTCTGAGGCATCTTCAAGCATTCGGCTGAATTAATAATATGATAAATGACATTTTAATGCAGGGCTTATTTTGCTTAGTGAGTATGCACAACGGTGCTCACTGTCTCGTTAGGTGCAGGAAGAGAGGCATATCTGGTATCTGTATACATGTGTGGACCAATGCTGGACCAAATGCTTTGGGACTGCATAAAGGAGTCATAAAAACAGCAAATCCAGTCCTTCATAAATTTCCTGTGTAGGCTACTGATCAAATGACAAAGAGGTGCTAAACCAATAAAAGAGTTTATGAGTAATTATTTTTTTGCCTGGAATAAACCAATTTTCATATTATGTAAAAAGTAGGTCTCTGTGTTTACTATCATCATAGAATCGTTTTGGTGGGAAGAGACGCTTGGGATCATTGAGTCCAACCATCAGCCCCACTCTACAAAGCTATCCCCTACACCAGATCCCCCAACACCACATCTCAACCACTCTAAGTCCTCCTCAAATGGATGGCAGCTCAAAAAATGTTATATTCCTATTGCTCAAACCATATGGATTCTGTTGATCAGCCCTGGCTCCTCTTTTAGACAACACGGAGTCGTGATTTTTGGGTTCAGTTCTCAATATGGTTTACAGTTTGGGTGTTTGTACATGCAAATAACTGTCCCATGCAGGTAAAGTGTGTGCAAATAGGAGTTCAAATCATAGAATTGTCTATGGAATTTAAGGAACATTTAAGACCATCTAGTCCAACCATCAACCTAACTGATAAAACAACCAACCTGAACATCTCCTGGCACAACTTGAGGCTGTTTTCCCCTGTCCCAATCGCCTGTTCCTTGGGAGAAGAGACCAACCCCCCGCCGGCTACACCTTCCTTTCAGGGAGTTGGAGAGAGCCAGAAGGTCTCCCCTCAGCCTCCTCCAGACTGGACATCCCCAGCTCCCTCAGCTCAGACTTGTGCTCCAGACCCCTCAGCAGCTCCATTGCCCTTCCCTGGACCCGCTCCAGCACCTCAGTGTCCCTCCTGTTGTAAGGGGTCCAAAAGCCAGCACAGTTAAGGTTACTCCAGCTGCCTGAGCACTGCCTGTGTGTGGGAACGTGTCAGTTCTTCCTGAACGGCAGGAAGGTATGATTGCCTTTGATCACGTCTTGACTGACCAGAGAGAAACAGCTGGAAAGTGACACCAGATAAATGGCCACCACGAGTCTGGAGGAACCACCCATCCATTTCTTTTGGAATGACATTTTCACTGAAAAGCTGTTTGACATGTGATAAGTAGATTATATGTCCTAGATCTTAGGGAAAATGTGTTGGTGAGATATTTACTTAGTGATGCTTAGCAAAACATCAGAGAGGATTAGTAATGAACACCTCCATCTGAATTGACTACATAATTCCTACGTCCTTCTGATCTTCATAAGCCCATGATCTGTCATTGACAGCGAGTTACATGTTCTGAGCAATGTAATAGAAATGTCACCTCATTAGAAGAGAGAAGTATCATTATCTTTATTAAACTGTGTATTATGTATACTTGAGTATACAGTTTTTGTATAATAAAAATGCTAGGTTTTATCTGCAGTATGCTTCATCAGTTTCCACAAAAATCAATTAACAGGGTCTTCTGAAGCAGTATTTTTAAATGCAGCAAAACTTTATCTAATTTTCATAGCAGTTTTTTCTTCCTCTGGATAATATTACACAATTCTTGTTAGGTATCACTATGTTCAGCCAAAAAATATTGAACTATAAATGGAGGAACAATGTGAAATCAATACACCCAGGGGTATCTCCTAAGAGATGCAGTCGATTTCGTGTTGTGAGGAAGGTTGGTGGTTTTTATACCCATATGTAACTCTGGTGTTTTATTTTTCTGGAACATGGACAGGATTTGAGAGTTCTTCTCTCTCCTGCTTTTATCCAGCACGATGACACTGGGAAAATTCCCCTTTTCTCTGGCAGCTTTCCCTGTTTTCATGCTGGTGGTGTCTAGGTGAGGCTCCCGGGTCCCATATCTTTTATCTCTCTTTGTGCTCTTTTTTTTGTGTCCTGGACTCTTGTCAGTTTTCATCACATTTGCTTTACTCTATTGGCAACAAAAAAACATTCTAGATTTTTTGGCTTAAAAACATTCAAACCAAACACATTTAATTTTTGCCATCGACTCGAAGCCAAATTGCTCCCTGCAATCACATTACAAATGGTATCTCTCTGAGCCAACTCCCGCTTTCTCCGCGGAGCGAAAAGGGCTCTTTCCTTTAGTCATTTTTTGTGAGTCTGGAGATGCTTGAGAGGAACACGATGCCGTGTCCGTGCTCTCTATGGAGATGATGTCATGCTTTTATTACTCCGAGCTTTCAGCTACATTAATTGCTCTTCTCCACAGCTATCGAGAGAGTCGTTCCCCGTTAGGCTTTGTGCAGCCTGTCTCATTCTCTCCCTCGAGTCTCTCAAAGAAATGACCCTGAAACACAAGTGTTGACCCAAGAAGGGAACACGCTGAAACTGACCCTGCCCCAACCACTGCCGCTTCGAAAATAATGGTGACACCGTTCTAGCAATGAACACCAGTGACAAAAACAGCCATCTGCCTAAGTGAGCAGCAGAATATTTGAGTTAAAGCACACAGACAACATCTTAATGGTGGGATGTCCTCATGAACCTCCAAGCTGGAGCCACTCGTTACCCACAGTGGCTGGTGACGACCTCTCCTGCCCGACCCCGCTCTCTCCTACAGCTGCCTGCCCTGAGGACCAGCAAGGGTTGGAAGGGTGATAGATAAATTTAGGTTTTTTGAAAGGGACTTAAACTCACTGCACTGACCTTTGTGATGTGAAGCATCTTCTGCTCCTGAGCGTCAACTGGGACAACAAATGATTTTGAACAAGAGCAGAGATTAAGGGAGGGGTGGCCCACTTAGACCTGGTGGGTCTAAGTGATGCATTCCTGATGCATTCCTCTTGCATCTCCTTGTTACTTGGCCAAACTTTTGGGTTGATATGTCCAGCACTAATACCATACTCATACAAACAGAGGCTGATACATCACTGATATAAATGATCCACAGGATTAATTGCAGAAGACTAACCACTGCAGAAGAGCGTATTTAAACACTGTTTTGTGTATAAAACAGCCAGTTTAACAGCATTACTCTGGCACTAATGTGAAATTACCATTTAATTACCTCTTACATGCAGAGCTCATGTACTTGTGCTGGGGCACTTTTGCTGATATTATGGGGATTTGTCCACTGGGAGTTTTTTTCCAGCATTGTACCAAACATGCCCTCTCTGCTGCACACGTGTAATCCCAGTAAGAGCTGCAGCAGTTGTTCTCCTTTTAGGATTAACTGAGGTTGGCAGCAACATTTTTTTCTCCTTCATCAGCATTAGAACTGCTAATATTAAGCAGCTTTCATAATCTTTTTCTTTTATCTTCTTTTCTTTTTTTTTTTTTTTTGAGAGGTACACGAGGCTGGGAAAGGGCACTCATTTCTGTAATAAAAGCAGAAACAATAAAAGCATCAGCCTATGCTGCTGAAAGAGCACCTTTTATAAAAAAATCCAAGGTAAAGAGGAACAAAAAATAATAACTGGGATCACATTCATTTTTCTTTCTACTTTTCTTTTTTTCTCAGCCTCTTTGTCTTGGATGATGCTCAGAGGAGATTTTGCTTCTGGGAGCACATGGGACAGCAATTATTTTCCTTCCCACCTCCTGCAGACCCAACGCTATTGATCAGAGGGTAATAAAAGGCTGTGGGGTGCTCTAAGAGCTTGGCACATACCCTTTAATACCCTTGATCTTCTTCTACTTTAAACACAAAAATTCTTATGTTTATTACAAAATATTACATCTTTTAATGAATATGCTATCATTAGGATTGAAATGTTAAAAATGTGTACTGGCTAAGTTACCTAGAAATTTCATGTTTCTACAAAAATTTAAAAAGTAGTAACCCCTATCATTCTACTGGGAAATAAATTTAGGTTGTGTTTTTTACTCTGAGGGAGAATTGACAAGACTTTCATAATGATAGAAAGTTAAGAGGAGAATAAACATACTTATTAGTGATGTTCTGCAGAAGCCTACAGTCCCGTGGAAATTCTGTGCTGTGCAGGTGTATCTTTATGTTAATGTAAATCTATAAAGATCTTTCTCTGATGGGAACATGTAACCGACCCCAGGCAGTTATACACAACCCCATGGAGGGCTACAGGCTTGGGGCAGTGTGGCTGGAGCTGCCTGGCGGAATAGGACCTGG
>VZTM01012127.1:4545-32366 GCA_013400555.1 Jacana jacana | reverse complement strand
GTAGGGGAGACCTTTTTAGAGTGGGGCTGATGGTTGGACTCCATGATCCCAAGGATCATTCCAACCAAAATGATTCTATGATTCTATACCCTTCAGAAGCATCAGGTGACAATAAAAAAAGTTGTGAAGTTCCCTAGTTTGTTTACAAAGTATATCTTATTCCTAACAAATAGAAAAGCATTAGTGGCATTCTAAATTCTTGTTAGGATACCCCCTGTATTGCTAAAATTGGGCTTTACGATGTTTTGTGTGCAGGAAAGTCTCTACTTAATTTAATGATAGTTAATTTCCTGCAAGATTCTTTTGAAGTGGTATTTATTTCATTATTGTGCCACGTTAGGTAAGCTAGTGTATTTGGTTTGATTCACTGAATTTAATAAATACTTCTGTTGTGCTCATCACTGAAAAATATTATGACCATATGTCCAGCTAAGTAATTGAAACAGCATTTCCTACTTAGGTGGAGCTAATACCCTTTAGATAAGAAGCCATAACATCTAATTGGAATATTTGTGTACTCATTCAGCAAATAAAAGCCAGTAAAGCAGCAAATCACACGAGACCTAATAGTTTGATGCATGGGAAGAGCGGCATTACCACGCTACCTCTGCCTTCTAGAGGTTTTAGCTTAAAACAATTTGGATTTTCAAGTGTTTGATGCTAAAAAATGTCTCATTTTACACTGTGTATACACACACAGACCATCTGCTGCGGCGTCACCTTTGCTCCCACCGACACTGGCCATTTTTCTATCCTTGCTACACATACCTCGCCGTGCTCACTTATGAGAGAATGTCACAATTCTTGCCTACAGAAGTGAGAATTGCCAGGTTTTACACTGAAATAACAACAGCATAATTATTAATTAATAATAATTAGTTGCACTGGGACTGTGTAATAAAAACCCAAACCCCAACCAACCGTCAGGTCTGAGTTCTGCGCTAACGGGCTGCTCCCACCTGAAGCCACATACATCTTCCTTTGCAGCAGTTGAAAGCCTGGTGCTGTTCAGATGCAGCTCATCCATCTTATTACAACCAAAACAACAAACCAAAGCACAAACAAAACAAAACAAACCCCAATAAACAAGATAGGGAAAAAAAACCCTGAGTATGTGTAAGCCTTTTAGGTCTCACCCCAATCTTATGAGGGATTACAGGCCGTTTGTTGGTGATGCCCATAGGAGTGATCCTCTCTGATCTCCTGAGGGTTTCTCCAGGGTCCCCATGCCCATCCCAGTGCTACTGGTGGACTCCTGCTGGCTTTGGGGATCTCAGGGCTGAAGGAACTTGTATGCCCCACCATGCGGTCATGCCACCCCATGCTTCCCACTGACAGCCCCTCCACCCTTGGCAGCTCCCTGCCAGACACCTCCTGTGCACACTCAGGCTAAAAAAGGCCATGAGACTGAACCACCCATCAACTTTAGGATGAAACTTTTTTTTTCCATTTTGTGATGGCTTCTGTCACAGATCACACAAAACTGGAGTCTGCCTCTCAGCCAGCCCCGCTGTGTTTACAAGGTTCAAAGGCAGTGTGCTTTTCTGAGCTTCCAATTCTTTTACACCAACAGGAGCCTGATCACCCTTTCCCTCCTCAAATCTTCCAAGTTCATAAATAAAAACTTTCTTAAAATGACACAGGAAAGATTTTTGGCTGATAAATGCCTTTATATGCATTGCTACTGAAATGAGCATTTAAAATTTGCACCATTAGTTTTGCTCTTAGAGTCTTATTGAACCTACCGAGGAAGAATTGCACTCTTCTGTGTTGAAAATTACCAAAGAATAACATACCAAAATAAGCCCCAATAATTGGGAAGAGTAGAAACAACTCCAGGGTCCCACACCCCGGAGCAGACAGTGCTGCCTGCACAGGAATGCAACTGAGAAAAGTTGCAGTAAATGGACAACTTCCAAGAAACCTCATTATGGGAGCAGCCTACCGTCAATGAAAATCCAGCATGGGCAAAAACCAGGCAGCTCTTCCATGAGAATCCTCCCTCTCTCTGTTTAAACCCTCCCTCGAAGTGATACGTCTTATTTCCACATGGGGGGAGCCCATCCTACACGTTCACTGTGGGAACAGCACATCAGTTTGTACCCACGCCAAAACCAGCTCACCAGAGCCCACCATTCCCAGGGCTGCCCTCAGGAGCACAAGGTGATCTGGCAGATCTGCCCTGGGGAGTTTTCTGAGGTACTGTCCTGGTTTGTGGACCTCTTCTAACCACCTAAACCCTGAAATGAGCAGGTTGGTCAGAAACTGTCCCCTCTCAGGGTGCTCAGCCCTGGTCACCCCAGGGATGGTGCAGAGAGGCCCTGGCTTGTACTCATGGCTGGAACAGCCAAGGGCAGGGAATGGCGGGGTTTGCCCCCTGGGAGGGTGGGAAGTGAAAAAGCCTCCAGGGGTCACCCCTGTGGGGAGGAGGGGACAGGACAGGGGATCCCAAACTGACCCATGGGGGGATTCTAATTCATTAGGGAAAATTTCTTCACAGAAAGGGTTGTGAAGCCTTGGAAGAGGCTGCTTGGGGCAGTGGTGGAATCAGCATCACTGGAGATATCTGGGCAAACATAGTGCTGAGAGACATGGGTTAATGCGGACTTGGCAGTGTTGGATTGACTGGATGGTCTGAAAGGTCCCTTCTAACCTGGACAATTCTATGATCCTTTTATTCTACAAAACCAGTTGCTGTGAATTTATACATATATTTCTATGTGCCTTTCTGGTCCTTCCCACCAACCCAAAATGCGTGAGCAGAAACACCTTGAGATGCAATGAAGGGTTGAGGCAAGGTCTTTAGAAGACTTTGAAGGTGCCAGTGGAGAGGACTGAGATGAAGACACTTTACTGGGCCAGCCCTAGAGGTGTTGGCAGTTGCTGAGCAAAGAGGAACCTCTTGTTATGTCTTTTATAGGTCAGCAGTAGCAACTGGTCTGCAGGGAGGATGGGGTCCTGCCCACCCAACCCAGAAATTGTGGATGTTGCTTTGCCAGACACAGGCCTAAAAAAACAGGTATTTTGGTCACTACCAGGAAAAAGTTAGGGTGATTCTACCCTGCTGTCTTCTGTCCTACCTGCTTTTAGGATAGGCCTGTCTTATTTCACTAATATTTACCTGAATATCCAGATATTGACAGTTGACACAGCATCATCGAAATATTTGCCAATGCAAATAAATTTAAAGTAAGTCCATAGCAATTTTTTTCAAGAGTACATTCCTTCTCCTCTCTGTAGGGGCTCTAAAAAACCAAAATCTGCTTACCAAATGCTATAGGAATCTGAATATTTCCTCTTGTATTCCACCTGTTAATATTTTTATTTATCTTTGTTCTTCTATCTGTTCAAAGATGCTATATCAATAACAATACATTTTAATAAGAGACAAAAATGGTACCTTTAAACTCTTACTATGGCTGTTTAGAAGTGTTCTCAGATAAATCTTTATATTTTCCAATGTAACTTACCAACTCTTCATTGTAATACCTATATATATGTGATTTATTTTTTCATAATTTGTCTGTTTGGCAAAAGAATTTCCAGCATTTGATTTGAGCAGTAAACACATTTGGCAGGAAAGAGAGACAGTCTCTGTAAACAAGTTCATAGAATTATCATAGAATGTTCCAGGCTGGAAGGGACCTCTAGGGCCATCTAGTCCCACCTCCCTGCAGTCAGCAGGGACACCCCCAACTAGACCAGGTTGCCCACGGCCTCCTCCAGCTTCCCCTGGAAGATCTCCAGGGAAGGGGCCTCAACCACCTCCCTGGGCAACCTGTCCCCGTGCTCCACCACCCTCAGAGGAAAGAACCTATTCCTAATGTCCAATCTCAATCTGCTCTTCTCCAGCTTGAAGCCATTGTCCCTCATTGTCCTGTCCCTGCAGGCCTTTGTAAACAAACCCTCCCCAGCTCTCCTGTAGCCCCTTCAGGTACTGGAAGGCTGCTCTGAGGTCTCCCCGGAGCCTCCTCTTCTCCAGGCTGAACAACCCCAGCTCCCTCAGCCTGTCCCTGGAGCAAAGGTGCTCCAACCCCCTGACCATTTCCGTGGCCCTGCTCTGGACCCCCTCCATCAGGGTCCATGTCCTTCCTCTCTTGAGGGCTCCAGACCTGCAGACAGCACTCCAGGGGAGGTCTCACCAGAGCAGAGTCAAGATAACTTATGATTGCATTGATTATATCTATATTGATTCAGTTGAAGCTTTTCTTATGTTAAAGCAGTCAGGATTTCTCCATCCTCTCTTCTCTCTGTATTGTTGAAATGTTGTCCAAAGCCAAGGGGGTGCATTAAGAGAGCAGCAAGGTGAGGACATATTCCAGAAATCACAAATGTGTGTGGTTCACCCGGTGATTCTTAGGGTCATTCTCTGATAAAAATGTACAACTCAATAGCTATTAACACATTTTAATACAATATTCAGTCACTCTGACTTTTGTATGCATTTCCCTCAAGACATAAAATGTTGACTTTTGGCTAGTTTTCAGGACCTATGTGCAGCCCTTTTTAATAGGTTTTGTTTGCCACCAAAATACTTTTTCAGGGCTGAGACTACAGCTGAGATTTACTCCATGGGTAGAGAAATGGGAACAAAACCCCTGCTTTCTCATTTTCCAAAAGGCAATGAGAGAAATTCTGCCTCTCTGCTCTGCACTAGGGAGAGAGCCCCCACCCAGTGCTGCCTCCATCTCTGGAACCACCAACAGCAGAAGGACATAGAGCTGTTGGAGCAGGGCCAGATGAGGCCACAGAGATGCTGGGAGGGCTGGAGACCCTCTGCTGTGAAGACAGGCTGAGAGAGCTGGAGAGGGGTCAGCCTGGAGAAGAGAAGGCTCCGGGGAGACCTTTATAGCCCCCTTCAGTCCCTAAAGGGACTCCAGAAAAGCTGGGGAGGGATTCTTGATGAGGGAGGGGAACCCTAGGATGAGGGGGAAGAGTTTGACACCGAAAGAGGGATAATTGAGATGAGATCTGGGGAAGAACTTCTCGGCTGTGAGGGTGGTGAGACCCTGGACCAAGTTTCCCAGAGAAGCTGTGGCTGCCCCATCCCTGGAGGGGTTCAAGGCCAGGTTGGAGGGGACTTGGAGCAACCTGGTCTGGTAGGAGGCATCCCTGCCCAAGGCAGGAGGTGGCACTGGGGGGCTTTAATGTCCCTTCCAACCCAAAGTATCCTGTGACTCTATGAAATTGTCAGTGAGCATCTGATTCCCAATTAAGAGGTTCTGCTCTGACTTTCATTTTAAAGGCAACCGTACTAAGGGCCTTCCTTGTGTGGACCTTCTCATCCACAGCTGAGCATTACTACCTATGTCTCTGCAGGGTGCTGTTACTGTGAAAAGTATATAAACACCTAAGGAGCATAAAGAGTATATATATAAGGAACATATACATATCTCTCTCTATATATATTTTTTTTTTAAACTCTGAGACATAGGTTAAACCTACTATTAGTTGTAGACATGCACAGAGATTCTTGAAATAAATCTTGGAAACTTTACATAAGTAATTTTAGCTCTTTGTTTAAAACAAGGTATATCTCATCCTTTTTGATATATTGACGATTAATTCAGTTTTTCATTGACATCTCTCTTTATAAACTTTCCTTGACACCTTTTGTACTCAATGCATCTGAGTTTCTAATAACAGTTAACCTTCAGTTTGGTTGGTAAATTAGGCAATACACTCACTTTTAGAATGTTCCTTTCCAACAGCAGCTGATAAAGCCTACACGGAGTTCCTCTTCTGGTCATCCTAGCAGGTTGTCTTTTTCAAGGCAGAAGAGAGATCCTTGGGGATAAGGTAGGGTACAGAGATAAATCTGAAGCAACTAATGTGGATTTTGGACTTGGTTCTCCTCTACCCAGATCCTTTTTTCAGTGGTGTCCAGTGAGAGGACAAGAGGAAATGGGCACAAACTGGAGATTTGGCAGAGGCTGCCCAGAGAGGTGGTGGAGTCTCTGTCTCTGGAGACATTCAAACCCCACCTGGACATGGTCCTGTGGGACCTGCTCTGGGTGACCCTGCTCTGGCAGGAGGTTGGACTGGATGGTCTCCAGAGGTTCCTTCCAACCCCACAGCATTCTGTGATTCTGTGATGTGATTGTGCAAAGTGCCATCTGTCCTCTGAGCAGACAAAAGGGATATTGCCTGGAGTCATGTCACCTCTGGAGGAGTCATGAGGCAGATGCAATTTCAGCTCACTTTCACTCTCTTTCCCCAAAACACGTGCTTCGAAAGAGATGATTCACCTCTCCCCAGAATTCAGCACTGGTGAGCTTCCAAATGCCACCTTAAGGGTGGTTTCACAGGTCGTTAGCACTGCAGCCCAGCTGAGATGGGGTGCCCAGATGTTGGGTCGTGGAGAGCTTTGGCTGCTCTAGTGGACTCATCCAGCTGTCTCTGTGTGACACTTTATCTCTACATTGCCACAGAAGGATTTAAACTGATTTGCAGGCTGTTTTCTCAAGCTAAAGTGTTGCCCGTGTTCAGCAATATTTCCCCGAGGGCCTTTTAGTTTTCTTACATATTCAGCTCTTGCCTTTGACATATGTTTGCAGAAAATCACAGTCATTTTCTGTTTGCAGAAGCATCAGAAAAAGGGAAGGGACTGTCATTATGTGTTTTGCATCTTGACGTGATCGGCTCTGTGTTGTGCCCTGCACATCCACGCTGCATAACACAAGCAAAGCACTAGAACATCTCACTGATACGGAGGGAGCTGTCAAACAGGATGCTCTGATCATTTACACTGTGATCTGCTTGTGTCGGATCCAGACGATGGTGATGGCGCACGCCACATATGTGCAACCCCCACCTTGCAGCTTACTGGTGGCTGTCCTGCATGGAGACAGCAGCACTGACCCTGTCTCAGACATCTATCTCACTTGTCACAGACTCAGAGAATGATAGGGGGCTGGAAGGGACCTCTGGAGATCATCCAGTCCAACTCCTCTGTCAATGCAGGTCCACCCAGAGCAGGTCCAACAGGACCATGTCCAGGTGGGGTCTGAATATCTCCAGAGAAGGAGACTCCACCACCTCTCTGGGCAGCCTCTGCCAGGGCTCTGCCACCCTCACAGCAAAGAAGTTCCTCTTCATGTTTAGATGGAACTTCTTATGTACAAGTTTGTGTCTGTTCCCTCTTGTCCTGTCCCTGGGCACCACTGAACAAAGCCTGGCCCCATCCTCCTGACACCCACCCTTGAAGTATTTATGGGTGTTGATCAGATCCCCCTTCATCCTTCTCTTCTCCAAACTAAACTGACCCAAGTCCCTCATCCTTTCCTCAGCAGAGAGATGCTCCAGCCCCTCATCATATTTGTGGTCCTCTGCTGTACCCTCTCCAGCAGTTCCCTGTCCTTCTGGAACTGGGGAGCCCAGAACTGGTCTCCGTGCTCCAGATGGGGCCTCACCAGGGCAGAGCAGATGATCTCCCTTGACCTGCTGACCATGCTCTTCTTGATGTCCCCCAGGATGCCATGGGCCTTCTTGGCACAATGGCACATTGCTAGTGGTGCTGGTGATGGCATTACATTTCTGCAGCCCACCTGGAAAGGAAGGTGATGGGTTTTTCTGCTGAATGAGATCTTTCTGACTATGCAAACCCTTTGACACCTCAAAGCATCCACCTCAGACACGGCAACTACCAGGTGAACAGTAACAGTATTCAGAAGAGGTTCCTGTGAGGTCTTGTGCAGCTTGCCTGGGGGAAATGATCAGCAAACATGCCAACACGCTCTCTGATTCACATTTAATTTGTTCACCTGTCATCAAATATTTCATTTGAAGGGCAACACGCTATGTCAGAGTTTTCCTGGGTTAGAAGTTGGACATGGAGCTCAAGGGGCCTTCTCAGCTAGAGACAGAGAGATAGAATCATAGAAACACAAGGTTGGAAAGGACCTACAAGATCATCCAGTCTAACTGCCCTCTCATCACCAACACCACCCACTGAGCTACTAAATCATGTCTCGTAGCCCCTTGTCCAGACGGTTCTTGAACACCACCAGGGATGGTGACTCCACCACCTCCCTAGGCAGGACATCCCAGTGCCTGACCACTCTTGGGGAGAATGTTTTTCCTTCCTGACATCTAATCCAAATCTCCCCTGGGGCAACCTCTGATCATTCCCTTCAGTCCTATCGTTAGTTCTCTGGGAGAAAAGGCTGAAACCCTCCTCTTCACAACCTCCCTTCATGAAGTTGGAGAGTGCCATGAGGTCTCCCCTGAGCCTCCTCTTCTCCAGACTGAATGATCCCAGCTCCCTCAGATGGTGTCCAAGCAGTCAGTGTGGTGCTGCTGGGGAAGTGTCATCATCCCCAGTGCCCACATGTGGCTTCTCTCCCTCCAGACTGGGAAGCAGCTCCTCAGCCTCACCAGCCTCTCCTGGGTGAGAACAAGAGATAGTGACCCAAGCACAGCGATGGAGATGGGATGTGAAAGAGAAACGCAGCTACTAATCCTCAGCACACTTCCTCCTTGGAGCTGGCACCAGGGTTTCCTGGAGACAGGAGTAAACACAAACCTCCTGGCAGCAGCAGCAGCAGCAGCAGTCTCCATCGGCTGGGGACGCACTGGCCCCTCTGCCCAGGTCCTCCCTTCTGCTGTGACATGCTAAGGAGGCAAGTTTTGATCACCTTCCAGGTCTTATTTTAATTTAAAGCATTTTGTCTGCTCCTTGGGGATGGGATCTGGGTGGGCTGGCAGCAAGCATGTCTGTGGATTGCTTTTGTGGTCTCCCCAGCACACCTGAAAAGTGACTACCAGGGGAGGGGGGACCTGGTGCTGCTTGGGTTTGATTCTTGTTGCCTTGGCAATTGCTTCTGGGGGTCCAGCTGCCCAGGATAATGATTAGCTGAAGTGTCAAAGGACAATGGGAGAGGCAACTGTTGGCTTCAGGGTAAAGCAGACTGTCAATGGCTTTCCAGAGGCTTTCAGGTGCTCCTGTCAAAGGGGACAATTTCTGCTGTTGTGGCACTAGGGTGGTGTTTACACAAGAAACTCCAATCTGCAGCTCTGTTATTCTCTATATTTTTAAAAACTTGTTTTGTTTTGTTTTTTAAATTAAGAAGGTTGTATACGAAACTGCTGTCACCTAAGCAGGGGTTATGTATGTACCATCAGCTCAGATGTTTGAATTCAAGAAATCCTCTACAGCCCAGCTCTGGGCTTCCCAGTTCCAGAAGGACAGGGAACTGCAGGAGAGGGTACAGCAGAGGACCACAAAGACAATGAGGGGCCTGGATCATCTCTGTGAGGAGGAAAGGCTGAGGGACTTGGGTCTGTTCGGCCTGGAGAAGAGGAGGCTGAGGGGGGATCTGATCAACAGCCATAAATACTTCAAGGTGGATCTCAGGAGGATGGAAGGGGCCAGGCTTTTTTCAGTGGTGCCCAGTGAGAGGACAAAAGGAAATGGGCACAAACTGGAGATCTGGCAGAGGCTGCCCAGAGAGGTGGGGGAGTCTCCATCTCTGGAGACATTCCAGCCCACCTGAACATGTTCCTGTGGGACCTGCTCTGGGTGGATGTCTGGCAGGGGGTTGGACTGGATGATCTCCAGAGGTCCCTTCCAACTCCAGAGCATTCTGTGATTCTCTGATTCTGTGTGATTCCATCATTGTTTTCTTACAGAATCACAACTGTGGGTACTACCAACCTTCATTTATGCATTTATAAATCACGATGCAGTGTGGTCAATGCCAGACAGACAGCCAGAAATACGTTATGGTCATTTGTCTGGATTCCTCATTAACAGTGTTGGGTAAATGTTTGTTATCCAGTCCAGCTCTTATTAAACTTCCATAGGAATCGTTACAGTATTGACTGTGTTTCAGAGTAGATTGGATGTGGTGTTGAGAGATATGGTGTAGGGGAGAATTTGTAGATTAGGGCAGATGGTTGGACTCAATGATCCCAAGGGTCTCTTCCAACCAAAATGATTCTACGATTCTATGAAGTCACTGTAGACATTTATGGGCTGAAAGTATGGATTTTGACAAGACTTATGCAAACATATGGGTTCACACAGACACTGTCCTGCTCTGAGAAGTGTCTAAAATAACTTGTGGTTGCTCTGAAAGCCCACCTAAAACTGCTGAAGAGTCCCAGCCTTCTGGAGCATGGGGCTAAGGGCATGAGTGGGCAGAGGAGGTCCCTGGCACAACTATCTCCTGGTGCTCTCTGCACAGGAACAGCCATGTCCAGACACTAAATGCCCCAAAACCCAGAGCTCCTCTGAGCCTTTGCTTTGCCCTGCCATTTCATAGCCTCATTTTGAGAGGATTTTCAAAGGTCTGATGCCTCCTCTGAGCACATCTACATCTTCTGAGTGTGCCCACAGCCAGAGCAAGGGAGACTCTGCACCCAGAGCATCTCAGAGGATGCTCCTCCAACAAAAAAAAAATTGAAAAGAGGAAAGCCCTGGAAGGTGCCAGGGTGGAGGGCTGAAGGTAGCTCTTTTTGCAAGTGCTTTTCATTCAGTGCCAAGACTGTCGTGGGCAGGGGATGGGGCAATGTTTTGCAAACACAATTGACACAGCAGACAAGGCCTAAGGACTGCAGTTGGATTTCTCAGAACAGCAGAGTTAAATCATTTTCAGACAACATCATCCTGGAGCTCAGGCAGAGCTCTGCAGCCTCAGACAACCAGAGCTGGGTACTTAAAGTGCTTGCAAGTATTCATTGCTTTCCTGCCTTTGCCTTTGTAAATAGGGACAGAAACTCACCGAGGAAAATGGGTAAAATACCCACAATTACACAACTTGGAGCTACTTAAGTAGTGTACCAGTGCAGCCTGATTCCTCTCCAAAGACTTTCTATTTTAAAATGTTCTGCATGCATTTGATATCTCTACTTTTAGATTATTATAGGCATGTGTGCGACCGATTTGCTGCAGTGATGAAAACCTGAGTGGGCATTATATCATCACTGCTACAATTCTACTCGTGGTGGACATGGCAAGAAAATGTCAGGTTTTGGCTCTGTTTGTGGAGATTTAACCCCATATCAAAATGCAGGTTGAGATCAGTTGATGAAGGCTGTGCCTGTGTGTAGCTCCTGCTGGAAGAAATATGTTATATGGGAAGTCAAGGCAGATGATCACGGCAGCCTGCAGGGTTTTAACATCTAGGGGAGCTGAAGTTAGCAGGCTAAGGGATGGACCAAGGAGGAAAAACTGAATCCTCCCCTCCAGAAGCCCTCCACAGTGTCTGTGCTGCCTGCACATTGAGTGTTGCCGAAGGCATCCAGCCCTCTCATTTTGCCCATTTGCAGCCTCATGAGGATGGCCATGGGAAGGGCTTTGGCCACCCACCAAGGAGCTGCCTTCTTCCTCCAGAGCACATATTTCAGCTTAAAATCGCTGAGATCACTGCTAGCCTGAGCCATTTTCCCAGGAAACACTCCCTGATGCCGTTTTCTCCTGCTGTTAGGTGGTATAACTCAGCAACGCTCAGTGTACTCGCTGTGCTCAACAGCTCTCAAGCCAGCCTCCCAGCATGTCTGGGGTTTATCTGGTATGGGAAGAGACAGCTCGTGTTTCAGCCTGGTTCAGATAAAAATCCAGCAGACGTAACCTGAGCACGGCAGCGTGCTGAGGAAGCCCTTTGCTGAACTCCTTGGGTCGCTCTCGCTGCTTAGAAACCCTCCCGTTCAACAGATGTCATCCAGGAATTGCAAACAAGAGCAACAGGGTTATTTAATTCGTGACAGAAGCAATTAGGCAGGGCTGACAAATTGTTGTTGCAGATGTGCTGTTATTGGGTTTAGCCAGGAACATGCCTGGGGTTAAACTCATCAAATGCTTTCTGCTCACCTCCACCCCGGGTCACCCAGCCCTCCCACCCCAGTCGCCCACAGCCTTTCCTGCAGACTCTGCTCCCGAGAAACAGCCTGGAGAAACACCTAGACCACCCCCAAATCCCCACCCTCGTTACTCCAGGATGGCCAGAAGCCTCCAGGAGCCTTGTGGTACCTTGTGGGGTGGGGATGGAGGAGGTCAGACGTTCTCCCCGCTGCTGGTACAACCTGTCTACCAAGGTTACAGCCCAACCAGAGAAAAAGCCATCAGTGCAGCTGGGTGAGCATTGTGCTGCACATACAGGACTGCTTTACGTGTTACTTCGATGTATTTTTTTATTTTATGAGGAGTTGTATGCATCTTTGGAGCGTGTTGGCTATTTAAGAGGGCCTCTATGCAACAGCTACTCGATTTTGTGCCTGCTTTATAGCCTCATGCCTCTTCATGCAGAAGCCTTCTCAGTGATTTATTTGATTTGCAGTAGAAATGAGGTAAGTGCTCTGCAATACATGAAGTAAAAATCAGCTAACAATTCATGGGGTTTATGTATAAAAAATAAAAAATGTATTAAATATGTATGCATCGATATTAAATGCATTAAAGAAAAAATATGCTACTTGATGAAATTTTCCTTGGCTTCTTCATAGCTAAAAGGGCTAACAATTTTAGAAGAGTGACCTTAAGTTGGGTATTCTCAGGCGTACATCACTACTGACATCCCTATTTATCCAGATACGGAGAGATGAGTCACATCACCGATGGTTTTATTCAGCAGGTTCCTTAGAGAACAATGTAAACACATTCAGCTCACCATCTCACAGCGTTTGCTGATTCCCAAGCCACTGTCCTTCCAGGGTAACCTCCGTTATCACACCGTGGGTGTGAAATTCCTTGCTCCGTCTGGAAGAGCCCCTGATTCAGTGAGCTGATTCCTGTGGCATCCTTTCTACAATAGGGATGGAGACTAATTAAGAGCCAAAGTGATTCGTGCTGAGGTATTATGAACCTCTGCAGTCCAGTAATATACTTCCTCAGGACCTCTGAGGCTCTCCTGGAGCTCCACATGGTGGTTCGTGCATCAGCAGTTCTTCTGCTCCATTGTGGTTTCCTCATCCCATAAAACAGGTTTCTGTCCCTGTGGTGAACTGGTGCCTGCACTACCCTTTCTGGACCTCCCATCCTGGCTTGCCCCAAGCTCTGCTCCACTCTCTGCTAGTGTTGGCTGGAGGCACTTTCCTGACATAAGATCTTCATCATTTCTGTACATGTGCCTCTAGGTAAGGATCGGTTCCAAACAGCTTCCATTCTAGGGGACACATGAAGCTCCTGACTTCTCCTCACACCACTCACCAACCACCCACCACCAGACAAGGAACATTTCATAGATGGTCAATGAACATCATGAACTTTCTGGATGTTGGCCTCCCGGGTAGGCTGCAAGCTCCTGTGCAGACTGGTATTTGAGTTGCTAGAGCCATGCATGGCCATTGAAGCAGCAATTTGCCTTCTACCCCCTTCTCATGGGTCATCATGTCCTTGTTTACACATCTGCCTCAGAGATGCTGCATTTGCCTTTCTGCTAGAAGTGTCTCAATGACCAAGGAAGGTGAGAACATAGCACTGACTCCATGCTGGGAGTTAGCACAAGCCCTGTGTCCTTCTGAAGGGCAATGGGTGCCCTTGCTGGGTGCCTTTACTGGGTGCTGTTGGAGCTCCCAGGTGCCCGTGTTAGGCCTTGCTGGAGATTCTGCGTGACCTTGGCTGGGTGGGCACTGCTGGAGCTCCCAGGTGCCCTTGCTGGGCACTACTGGAGCTCCTGGGTGTCCTTGTTGGGCATTGCTGGAGCTCCTGGGTGCCCTTGTTGGGCGTTGCTGGAGCTCCTGGGTGCCCTTGCTGGGCACTGCTGGAGCTCCTGGGTGTCCCTGTTCAGCATTTCTGGAGCTCCTGGGTGCCCTTGCTGGGCACTGCTGGAGCTTCTGCCCTACGGTAATGGCACGAGCTGCTTCTGATGCACGGTCCCTAGCCCACCTCAGCTTGTGAAGTTAAGGACTCACAAGTCCAGGCTTCTGTTTCAGGAGTTGCACTGTCTCAAGCCTGTATCTCAGACGTTTGGCCTGCTGGGAGGATAAGCTAACAAGAGCTCTGACTGAAATGGTGAGGCTTTTTGCTTGTTCATTTTATCGACCAAAGCACGACATTTGAAGCCACCTGCCTCAGAGTCACCGCGTCTCACAGCTCACCAGGCTCCCTCGCTCGGGGCCACGTCTGGAGCTGCTGTAAGCGTGGAAGGTGCTGTGGATTCTTGCTGCAAGGAGGGAAAGACAGACATGAGATGACACGGGGCCAACCCTGAGATTTTATTTATTTATTTGTTTTATTTCTACGGGCGTTTTCTTTTTCCTGTGCTGCAGTATGGGAAATGTTTTTATTAACTGAGCTGGGAGGTACATAGAGATCCCTGTTTTGCAACCACAGCTGCACACGAGTTGTAGTGTTACGCAGTAAATTTCCACGAGGCTTGGAAGGCTTCTGCAAGATTTGTGTTAAAATAGCTCCGGCAAAACCATCCTCCGCGGCCAGATTTACTGCGGGCTTCAGAGGGCTCTTAAAACTGGCCCAGGTACTTCTCAACAGCTTCTGCACGGCAGGGGTGGTCCCTGGCTCTCAGGGCAGACGGAAAAGAATCTGCAATGGGGTTGTAACAGAGAAGAAGGGGTGGCTGCGACACAGTGTGGAGGGCAGCAGGACCTAAACCAAAAGGGCAAACTGCCCCCAGAAGGTGAAAAAATTTCAGGAGGCTGGCAAACCACCCCTTTGGTGGGTTATGAAAAATTCTTCCTCAGATACAGATGTCCAAAAGCCAAAGGAAAAGTAAATTATTTGTGCAATAGGTGAATCGACTGAGATGTACAACAGCTTGGGCTGGACAGGAGCTCTTTTTCATCTCTGGGGAGCACCTCTGCTTTCTTGGCCCTGTCCTGTAATCAGTGAGGAATTGTTCAGTGCAGGACGTATTTTTGGCGTTGACACCACGCAGGGATGGTGGCCGGCCAGGGAGGGACTCACTGGTGAGAAAGGCCCTGTGCCAGGGTTGGCAACAGAGTTCTGGAACGATGCACAAAATGTTTAGGTCCTGATGGATTTTTTCCTAGGCCCCTATCAGTGACTTGACCAGAAAAATCCCAGGTTCTCCTTATCCTTGCCTGCTCTCTGCTGAATAAGCAGAGAAATGAGGATGGATTTGCATCTACCAAGAACATTCAAGGTTCATGTGAGTTGAAGGGGCATGTCCATTACTCATGACCATGACGTGCCATCGCTGTAGATTAGTCTTTTTTTTTTCATAGATTTGAGGGAACAACTTTAAGCAACAGCAAATTGATTAATGGTGCTTGATGTCATGTTTATAAATGTTCCTTCTCTGAATTTTCTTGGTATTTTCTTGCAGTCTTTTTAACCCTCCAGGCCACAGACTTAAACCTGGTTTCCCAAAGTTGAAACTGCAGTTGTGCCACCAGAAAAGTCCTCTCTTTTCTTTCTGTGCCACCAAAAAAAGTCATAGTCTCAGGGCTGAACAATGAAGCTATTTGCTAGGAGGAAAATGCCCCTCTTTATTTTTTTAATTAAAGCACTGTCAGTAGTAGCAAAATTAAAAAAAAAAAAAGAATCTAGAAAATAGATCATACAGAAGTATTTGCCCCATTTGAATCTTTTCTTCTCCCTGTGTGCAGTAGTTCCCTGCAAGGAAAGAAAGAAGTTGCTCTGCCTTTAACGATATTTTAAATCCTTGAGCATTTCAAACAGGTCTGATGGAGTGCTCAAGGTTTTGAATTTCCTGCAAGTTTGGAGAGAAGGGGTGGCCATGCAGAGCTGCAGATAAGTGTCCCTGCTGATCTCGAGTGTGAAGTGAGGGTCATAGACTGGATAGATGGGCCAATGTTAATGGCATGGCCTTCAACGAGGCCAAGTGCCAGGTCCTGCCCTTGGGCCACACCAACCCCATGGGTGGCTACAGGCTTGGGGCAGTGTGGCTGGAGCTGCCTGGCAGAAAAGGACCTGGGGGTGCTGGGTGGCAAGGGCCTGACCATGAGCCAGCAGTGTGCCCAGGTGGCCAAGAAGGCCAAGGGCATCCTGGCTTGCATAAAAAATAGTGTGACCAGCAGCAGTAGGGAGGTGATTGTCCCCCTGTGCTCAGCACTGGGGAGGCCACACCTTGAGTCTGGTGTCCAGTTCTGGGCACCTTAGCACAAGAGAGATCTGGAGGGGCTGGATTGAGTGCAGAGGAGGAACACGGAGCTGGGGAAGGGTCTGGAGAATCAATCTCATGAGGAACAGTTAAGGGAGCTGGGAGTGTTGAGCTTGAGGAAGAGGAGGCTGAGGGGAGACCTCATCCCTCTCTACAACTGCTTGAAAGGACATTGCAGAGAGGTTGGTGCTGGTCTCTTCTCACGGGCAATGAGCGATAGAAGGAGAGGGAATGGCTGCAAGCTGCAGCAGGGTAGGGTTAGGCTGGCCATGAGGAAAAAGTTTTTCCCAGAGAGAGTGGTCAGTCAGTGGAATCAGCTGCCCAGGGAGGGGGTGGAGTCCCCATCCCTGACTGTGTTTCAGAGTAGATTGGATGTGGTGTTGAGGGATCTGGTGTAGGGGAGAACTTGTAGAGTAGGGCGGATGGTTGGACTTGATGATCCCAAGGGTCTCTTCCAACCTAAATAATTGAATGATTCTATGATTCTATGATTTATTTAATTTTTTTTCATTTTATTGACAGAAGCCTGAGCACGGCTTGCAGATACCCCAGGCATGCTGCCCCTGGGCTGATGGGGCAGATTTAGAGGCTGCATCACTGGAAGGGAGGGAAGGTCTGAGGGCCACCACAGGGGACAGCAGACATCCAATTTAGAGGGGTGTGAAATAGGGAAAAGAAGAGGGGTCTTTTTGTGAGGGACTATAGAACTTCAGACTTTGGGAACTGCACTCTGGTCACAGAATGATGTTTTGAGTGGGGCTCTGTTTAATACAAGCAGTTAAGGTGATGTCTCCTGTAGCCTTGGCAAGACCTGGTTTTCCCTGTTCTGAACAGATTTCCAGAAAAGTGAAGTGAATATGCCAGTCAGCTGCACTGGGACCCACAGATGCCTCTGTACCTCTCCAGTGACCCCTGTCAAGGGCAGGAGCGAGGCTGGGGCCATCACACAAAAGCATCCTCATTTGTCTCTTACTTGATAAAATCAGAGCAGGATGAACCATATGGCCTTCACCTAACACTCAGTTCTCCTTTTCCCATCTCCATCCATCTCCTATCATCTCTGCTGGCCTCAGTCTTCAGACCCAGACTATAGATCTGACCCAACACATACTGCATCCCCACTTAATTTTCTTCTTCTAGTTGCTTGACTCTGAGGGTGAGGGATTCTTGATGAGGGAGGGGAGCCCTAGGACAAGGAGGAAGAGTTTGACCTAAAAGAGGGGAGAAGGAGATGAGCTGTGGGGAAGAACTTCTTTGGTGTTAGAGTGGTGAGACCCTGGAACAGGTTGCCCAGAGAACCTGCCCCATGCCTGGAGGGGTTCAAGGCCAGGTTGGAGGGGGCTTGGAGCCAACTGATCTGGTGGGAGGTGTCCCTGCCCAGGGCAGGAGGTGGCACGGTATGGGCTTTAATGGCTTCCAACCCAAACCATCCTGTGATTCTATGATTCTCTGATGAAATATTTTCTCTGGAGCATCCCATCAGCACCTCAGCTTAAGGTTTGGGATATCTTCTGATACAGCCAGTTCGTCCTAGTTCTCTTAACCTCACCCTGTTGGGAGCAGGTACTGCAGCTTATCCATCACCAGGGAGCTCTTCTTCCATCAACTTCATTTTTCAGCAGTATCTCTGATGGCAATACCTGGATACTTAAGGCCATTAGTATGGATGCTTTAGCACTTCAGCTGGAGAATGGAGCATCTAATTTGCCTTGGCCCTGAGCCATGGGAGATGGCTCTGCCTGCAGAAAGCATCCTGACATGGGAGGAGCAACCCTTGTTGAGTACTCTTAGGGTATGAACTCCTTGGAATCTGAAAACCTTCCTGGCTTCTCCACTCAGAGGAGATTATGACTGATAATAGTAATTATGATGATAATTGGCATGTTTAGATCAGTAGATTGCAAGTTAAGCTTATTGCCCACACTCTGCTCTTTTGAAGAAGGTCATTAATAAATCAAAGCAGCTTGGACCTCCTAAATCCATCTTAATTCTATTAAAGCCAAAGCAAATCAAAGGTCAAATTGAAGTTAATTACTGTAAATGATAGCTCTAAATCTTTGATAATTGTCTCGGTGCTGACAGAGGATGGAGGGTCTTTTATTGCCTTGATTGTGCATATGAGTCTTCGAACTGACACAAAGGGATGGAAGGTAGAGGATGATGATGGTCCCAGCCTCATAATGAGGGGGAAGATATTTATAAAATGTGACACAATGTGGTCATCTCCCCTACTCCCAGGCATTTGCACTTAGGTATGTGCTCTATGGCAGCTTGCTTGTGATCTGGGCAGACGCTGGGGACTTCCAGTCTAGCAACATGAAAGGGTTCAGAAGTCATAGAATCATAGAGTGATTTGGGTTGGATGGGACCGTAAAGCCCATCCAGTGCCAATTCCTGCCTGGGCACGGACACCTCCCACCAGACCAGGTGGCTCCAAGCCCTCTCCAACCTGGCCTTGAACCCCTCCAGGGATGGGGCAGGTTCTCACCACTCTCACAGCCAACATGTTCTTCCTCATCTCAGCTCCATCTCCCCTCTTTCAGGGTCAAACCCTTCCCCCTCATCCTAGGGCTCCTCTCCCTCATTCAGGGTCCCTCCTTAGCTTTCCTGGAACCCCTTGAGAGACTGGAAGGAGCTGGAAGGTCTTCCCAGAGCCTTCTCTTCTCCATGCTGACCCCTCCAACTCTATCACCTTGTCTTCATAGTGTATTTTTGTCATCTTGCTGTTTAACCAGCAGAAGTAGGGAGCTGATTGTCCCCCTGTACTCAGCACTGGGGAGGCGACCCCTTGAGTCTGGTGTCCAGTTCTGGGCACCTCAGCACAAGAGAGATCTGGAGGGGCTGGAGCGAGTGCAGAGGAGGGACATGGAGCTGGGGAAGGGCCTGCAGAATAAGTATTATGAGGAACAATTGAGGGAGCTGGGAGTGTTGAGTTGGAGGAAGAGGAGGCTGAGGGGAGACCTCATCCCTCTCTACAACTGCTTGAAAGGGCATTGTAGAGAGGTTGGTGCTGGTCTCTTCTCACGGGCAATGAGCAATAGAAGGAGAGGGAATGGCTGCAAGCTGCAGCAGGGTAGGGTTAGGCTGGACATGAGGAAAAAGTTTTTCGCAGAGAGAGTGGTCAGAGCCTGGACTGGGCTGCCCAGGGAGGGGGTGGAGTCCCCATCCCTGACTGTGTTTGAGTAGATGAGATGTGGTGTTGAGGGATCTTGTGTAGGGGAGACCTTTGTAGAGTGGGGCTGATGGTTGGACTCGATGACCCCAAGGGTCTCTTCCAACCTGAAGTATTCTATGATTCTCTAGAGTTTTTACCAAGAAGAGATTGAAATTAAGTGTTCAGATGTTGTTGGTACTTCATGACTGCCAAAGGTTACGCTTATTTTAAAACCTTGGCTGTACAGACAAATGAGAAGTCGCTCCCGGTACGCGCAGGCATCAGGCAGCTGCAGAACGTCTTTGCAGCCCATATGCCTGTGAGATTTGTGGCAGAGTATCCTTGAACGCTCTTCAGTCATTACACCATCATCTCTGCACTTTGTGTATCGATCAAGAAGAGCTGCTGAACTATCTTCTCTTCTCCATTCTTTCTTAAAAATCATATTTATATCGGAACTTTTATTTATAGCCATCTAAAAGCAGAGATCAAGGGAAAATGCGTATGACTTCTTCCCCAGATGACTAACTGGGTATTTTTTCTTCATCATCAGGGTTTAGCTAAACTGCCTGATGGAAGGGTACTTCATATAGCACTGAGAGCATAAAAAATATGCCATTCAGGTTAAACTAAGACATAAAACAAACCTCATTTTCTAGATAACACGAGAGCCCAACTTTCTGCAGGAATTAAATCTCTCTGTTTTCTTACCAAAAAAGAAAAAGTAAATGGTGACTCTAATCTCCCTCAAACTCCAGATTGTGCTGATCTAAACTGAGCTTCCCTCTGTACCTGCCAGCTTCAGATCCTTGCAACATCCTTCTTCTCTTCTATATTTACACCCAGTTTCACTGGGCGTATTTGAGCCCCTGGCTCACTCCCCTGGGTTCCAGCAGGCAGATGGGGAGCTGTAGGAAAACCACTAGGATTTCAGACTTTTTTTCCAGTGGGTAGGTGTAAATAATACACAGGAAGAGCAAACTCAACCTTGCTGTGCCCAGCAGGAGCTCTCCTTCTGCGCACCCTCAGCCAGTGCGTGTTCCTCGGGATGCTCTGCACAAGCATCATCACCATATGCACCAGGATGCCTCCAAAGGTGGTGACTGGGTGTGTTTGGCTTTGCCTTTATGTAAAATGAAATAGAAAGAGGCTGAAATGAGGATTGCAGTGATGGTATATTACAGAAGTGCCTTGCAGCCTCTGAAAAATAAACCCAGGTCCTCCTGCTTAATGAGACTTAAGCTTATGGTTCTGAAGCTACATATGGAACTTAAGCTATGGTGATGGACTCTTGATAAGGGAGGACCCCAGGATGAGGGGGAAGGGTTTGACACTAAAAGAGGGGAGATGGAGATGAGCTGTGGGGAAGAACTTCTTTGGCGTGAGGGTGGTGAGAGCCTGGCCCAGGTTGCCCAGAGAAGCTGTGGCTGCCCCATCCCTGGAAGGGTTCAAGGCCAGGCTGGAGGGGGCTTGGAGCCACCTGGTGTGGTGGGAGGTGTCCCTGCCCAGGGCAGTAGGATGGTCTTTATGGTCACTTCCAACCCAAGCAATTCTATGATTCATGTGTTTCACCTAACAGCTGCAAAAATGCCATTTACATCTCCAAGGCCATTAGCAGGACCAATGCCCAAATGTTAGACCTGCGTGGAGGGGTGGTACTGTGTGCTTGTGATCCTGCAGGGATGTGTAACCAATGCGTGGGAGCATTGAAGTCCCTGGTACCAGAAGACAATCTGGATAGCTGTGGCTGACAACGGTCCTACTGTGCTCAGGAGACCACCAACAGTTGCATCCCTTGGGTTGCTTGCCATGGCTGGTGTGACACCAGTTATTTTTGGTGTTTGCAGGAGAGACCCTTCCCCTCCTCCTCGCCCTGGAGACAGGGCTCACCTTCTGGAAGAGCGGTTGTCCATCCAGGAGAGGAACACGGCTTTTCTCCTCCACCAGGCTTTCAGAATCAAAGACGACATCGCCTCCCAGCTGCAGGGAAGCCACAGTTGTCAGCACGGGGAGACTGCTGCCCGGCAGCTGCTGGAAAACCACATCCAGACCATCACCAGCATCGTTCAGAAGCTCAGCCAAGATATTGAGGTAAGACATGCTGAGGAGCATTACCCTACCTTAGTGGTGTGGCTCTAGCCCATGGTACATTCAGCACTAATATTGGTTCCAGGAGCAGAAAAATAATTGGCCAAGAAGGCCAAGGGCATCCTGGCTTGTATCAGAAACAGTGTGACCAGCAGCAGTAGGGAGGTGATTGTCCCCCTGTGCTCAGCACTGGGGAGGCCACCCCTTGAGTCTGGTGTCCAGTTCTGGGCACCTCAACACAAGAGAGATCTGGAGAGGCTGGAGCGAGTGCAGAGGAGGGACACGGAGCTGGGGAAGGGCCTGGAGAAGAAATCTTATGAGGAACCATTGAGAGAGCTGGGAGTGTTGAGTTTGAGGAAGAGGAGTCTGAGGGGAGACCTCATCCCTCTCTACAACTGCTTGAAAGGGCATTGCAGAGAGGTTGGTGCTGGTCTCTTCTCACGGGCAATGAGCGATAGAAGGAGAGGGAATGGCTGCAAGCTGCAGCAGGGTAGGGTTAGGCTGGACATGAGGAAAAAGTTTTTCCCAGAGAGAGTGGTCAGTCAGTGGAATCAGCTGCCCAGGGAGGGGGTGGAGTCCCCATCCCTGACTGTGTTTCAGAGTAGATTGGATGTGGTGTTGAGGGATCTGGTGTAGGGGAGAACTTTTTAGAGTGGGGCTGATGGTTGGACTCAATGATCCCAAGGGTCTCTTCCAACCTGAATGATTCTATGATTCTATGATTCTAATTGACATGACCATTTTAGTTAAATTCCAGTTTTTCCTGTACAGGAGCCACTGCAGTTCTATGTGAAAACAGAAGGGAGGGGAGTAGGTAAAGTAAAATAAAAGAAAAAAAAAAAGAAAAAGGAAAGCAATATAAAATAAAAATCTGATTAGTGTCTTTGGGTGGTATTTTAATTAAAAGGTTGAAATTCTATTTGCTTTCAGTTTCATCTTAGTGCAGGAGGTGGAGCTGAAGGGAAATCAGGAGCCAGCTGTATTTTAATCTAACACATAACATCAGGATTCCAGCTGTGGATAATGTCTTGCTTTTCCTGATGCAGAGGTTCTAGTGCTTTGTGCAACCTTCTGCTCGCGAGTGAAATCAAGTGTCGCTGGGACTCACCACGAAGCTCAGTGCAAACCAGAAACAAGGTTTATGTTTTATTTAGACTGACGGAGGGTTCCGTGCTGGAAATGCATGGGATGCTCTTTTTGTGGCTGGAATCCTCTGATTATTCGCTATTAATTGTCAAATTTATATGCAGAATGTCCCTCTACCTTTCTGGGGCAAAGATTTAAAATAAGAAAATATCCTGAACTAGAGGTATCCAGAGATTTGCTTAGTCCTTCTAATGTCTTAGAAATGCTACTAAATTCACAATACATTTTGTTTATCATTTAGTTGGAGAAATATTTGATCTTCTTGTGAGAAACAGACAGAAAACCAGGCTGTCTCAACCTAACACTTGTCACAAGCTAAACACGTGTTTATCTTAAGAAGTATGAAATGGTGCTTCGGCTGAAATCAATATGAATTAAAGCTAGGGCCTGTGTTCATTTCATACTGATTTTATTTTCAAGATTTTGATCTTATGGGGGCAAGCAATGCTATAAACTGACTTATTTTAGATCATCCAACTGCCCTAACCCTGTCCAGGTACCAGGACCAATACGTTCAGGAGTGTGTTGGTAGGAAAATGTCAGAGATGCCATCGGCGTCAAAACCTCATCTTTACTCTCAGTTGTAAATTACTCATCTTCAGGCCCGAATCTCAGGGGGGTGTTTGCTTTGTGTATTTGGGTTGTGAGGGTTTGACAAGGGTAGAGCTCCAGCAGCCACACAGAAAACAGCAGAGCAAGCCGTGTCAGTCAGAGCCACCACAGGGTTAGTGGAGGTTTGGAGAATTGCTACTGGCACGCAGCAAACTAGAGTGGTTGAGCAATGTCAATTTCTCAAGAATTGGAAAAAAGAATAAAGGCATCTGCCAGGAGATGTGACTCACATAATCCAAATCTTCCCCAAAGGAGGAAGAAGGAAACAGACCTGTTAGAGCGGGGCCAGAGGAGGCTATACAGATGCTGGGAGGGCTGGAGCCCCTCTGCTGTGAGGACAGGTTGAGAGAGGTGGGGTGGTTCAGCCTGGAGAAGAGAAGGCTCCAGGGAGAGCTTCTTAGATCCCCTCCCAGGCCCTCAAGGGGCTCCAGGAGAGATGGGGAAGGACTCAGTCAGGGAGAGGAACCATGGGATGAGGGGGAAAGGTTTGACACTGAAAGAGGGGAGATGGAGCTGAGCTGTGGGGAAGAACTTCTCTGCTGTGAGGGTGGTGAGAGCCTGGCCCAGGTTGCCCCAAGAAGCTGGGGCTGCCCCATCTCTGCAGGGGTTCAAAGCCAGGTTGGAGGGGGCTTGGAGCAACCTGGGCTGGTGGGAGGTGTCCCTGCTCAGGGGGTGGCAGGGAGTGGCATTGGGTGGGCTTTGAGGTCCCTTCCCACCCAAACCATTCTATGATTCTACAGAAGAAGCCTGCTTTAGGGAAGATGCTGGCATGCTGTTGCCACCAGGAATGAAGCTGAGCCTCTGCTAGAGCCAGAAAAATGCCCCAGCTGCATCAGGTTCATCAAAGCAATTAGTGCCAGGTGGAAAAGGACCAGACATTTGACAAAGGCATCCTTCACCATCCAGGGATAGGACTGCAAATTGCAAGAGAAAAACATTGACACTAACAACCATGGGACAGACCAGGGATGTGCCTGGTATTGCCTCTGCTAACAACCGTGTCCCACTGGAAGGGTCACATCTGGAGGGGTCACATCTGGAACATCGGGTGGCCATTAGTCACACACACATGATGTCCTGCACATGGCTCTCTCTGGCTCAGGGCTGGTAAGCTCCAGGGTAGGAGCACTTCCAGGAGCCCTGGGGAAGGAGATGGGGATGGAGAATATTTATTTCCCTCCATAAACAGGGGGATGTTGCTCTCCATCCCCATAAACCAGCATCTCCTGCCACTTTTGCCAGCAAGGGAGGGGTGGTCCTGTTCTGTGCCTTCAGGGGCTTGTGCCATCAGACCTGTGTTGCACAATACATTCAGCCACTGAGAACACTATTTTCTGATGCAGAATAAAAATGGGAATACTTGGTGTTCACAGTATTTCAGTTATCATCACTCTCTGCCCAGGGACAGGGCGGGATTATTCAGGAATAACTGCATAAATGAGAGATCTGAATTAAATTTTACTCCAGAGTGGTTACAACTTTCTCCCCTCTCCCCCCTTCCCCCAAATTCTGATGGATGCTGAGGTGTCTCTGTTTGCTGGAGAAAGGAGATGGTGCTGCTGCTCAGGGTTTGTTGTGGTTTCAGCTGAATTAACCAAAAACCAGAGGGACAGATGGCCCTTTTTTCCCCTGCCCCGGCCCAAAAAGAAAGGAGAGGAAGAGATTTAGAGAGTTTAGAATGAACTAAAGTACTTTAATGAAGTGTTCTGATGAATTTATAATGAATATTAATATTAAAATTAAAATGGTGAAAATAGATGCAATATATACAAAACTGTATCAAGCTCCCAGGATGATGTCACCAGCAGGCACTGGCGAAGTCACAGACTGGAGTCAGTGATGAACAGGAACTGGGTTCCAGCTCCAGAGTCGGGAACACATGGATCAGGATCATCTGTCTGTCTGCAGACAGACAGACACCCACTGGTGTGAGGGGTATTTCCATGCCCTGCTGCCCCTCCCCTGCTGGCAGCCCCCCAGGCTCTGTCTGCAGGGGAAGGGGGTCTGACGCTGTGTGCAGGGCAGGAAAACCTCTCCACAACAACTTCACCAAACTTTAAACACTTGCACTTGAAATTTTCCTTCCTATATGTCCCTTCCTATTTTTATTTATTGATCTATAAATTCACTCAGCGGGAATAATTTCAAATAAAAAGTCCATAAAAACCACCCTATTTTTGCATTAATGAGGTATTTGCATAAAAAAAGGGTGAACGCTGTTGCTCTCAGCAGCTGAAGCGATGTGCAGGGCTGAGTTACCCTGAAATATCAGCCCCAGGCCTCTCCTTTCAACCTGAGAAGCAAAACTGGGAGATTTTAGACATGATTCTCCCCCTCCCCCCCCCCCCCCCCCCCCCCCCCCCCCGCTCCTCATCTGTAAAAGGTCACAGCAGCCTCACAAGGGCTTCCTACGATTCATCCTTGTGACACATTCAGATACCATCAGGTTGAGCCTCTTCAGAGGAGCTTGCAGGGGGGTTACTCCTTCCATCTTTAGGTCAGACTTTTAATACTGTGCAATAAATCAGAGACCAGGCCACATGCTGGACTGTGAGGGTGAAACAAGGCATGAATCTGCTTATGGTGACCCGCATCCACATTCAGTGCTTGGTGGGGGCACCTCTGATGTCTTTTAACAGCAGGCCCATGCCTTCCTTGGAGGCAAAAACCATGTTAAGGACATGTTTTTCATATGTTCTAAGCATGGTGCATTGGCTTGGACATCAGCATTGGATGAGTATGGTGAGTAGGACTAGGGAAGTGATGGTCACCCTGTACTGGGCACTGGTGAGGCCTCACCTTGAGGGCTGTGTCCAGTTTTGGGCCCCTCACCACAAAAAAAGACACTGAGGTGCTGGAGCGGGTCCAGAGAAGGGCAATGGAGCTGGTGAGGGGTCTGGGGAACAAGTCTGGTGGGGAGAAGCTAAGGGAGCTGGGGGTGTTCAGCCTGGAGAAAAGGAGGCTGAGGGGAGGCCTTCTTGCTCTCTCCAACTCTCTGAAAGTTCTCCCAAGTCACAGGCATTGGGGCAAGAGGAAAGAAACAGCTTCAATTTGTGTCAGGGGAGGTTCAGGATGGATATTGCTGAAAATTTCTTCATGGAAAGGATTGTGAAGCCTTGGCAGAGGCTGCCCAGGGCAGCGGTGGAGTCACCAATCCACCAGGAGTCACCATCCCTGGTGGGATTTAAAATCTGGGTGGATGTGGTACAGAGGGACATGGGTGAGTAGTGGGTTGGTGAGTGGTGGGTTGATGGTTGGACTCGATGATCTGAAAGGTCCCTTCCAACCTGGACAATTCTGTGACTCCATGATTCTATGATTTGAGGCGTGTGCAGGCTGGGCTGGGGCAGAGATCCTATTCCCGCCTCTGTTCTGCCCAGTCCTCCCTGCAAAGCCTGGCTGCTATCCCCTCCAGCTCCAGCTGCTGCAAGACTCTCCTCCCTCCTAGAAACACCCAGTATCCCCTGTTAAAAGGAGCCTGGCTTGAAAGAAAAATGTTATATTTTACGAATCTCACTCTATGGAGGATGTTTGAGGGGGACAATCATACTAATTTCCCAGTTTTTCCATTCCCTCCTTTTTGCTTGCTAGACTTTTCAACATAAAGCACTTACTTCAAGGGGAAAGGGGATGTTTTATCTATGCAGATACAGATTTTTGAAAGAAAAAAATATACTGCTACTTTCACCAAGAAAGAAAAGTAAGCTTTTAGATCTGCTGCCATAAAAGCTGCCTTGAGCTCTGTTTTGAGATGAAAAACAAAGAAACCCCAAACAAAACAGAAAGCCCGAAATGCACTAATGGTCTTGAATTTACAGGTTCTGGAGAGGCAAATAAGAACAAGGGATGGAGCTGCAGTGGAAACTAATTTTGCTGTTCGAAGCCTGGACCATAAGTACCTCCAGGGTCTGGGAGACCTGCGTGGAAGAGTGGCGAGGTAAGGGATGCTCAACAGCCCTCGTTTTCGTCTCTGCTGGTCGGTTTGTGCAGAGCAGATTCAGAGTGGGCATGAGTGTACTTTTCACTCATTTTACATCTCTGTTTTCGTGCCAGATCTGTGCTTCGTGCTCTCCATCTTGGAGAAATCATCAAGCCAGGGAAAAATAACTGTATTTTGCTGCCTCATTCTTCATCACACACTTAACGTTCCAGAGATTTTCTTCTTCTCCAGACTGGCTGGACTTCAGCTGAAGTGGTTATTTCCTCCCTCTCAAACTCTCCTGTTGTTTCAATAGACTCTTTACTCCCCCTCTTGGAAAGTAGTTCTTCTTGAGCAAACTTGATTCCTTCTTTTGGTGAGAATGTAAGTTTGGTAATTGCATGCAGGTAACATGGGTGGACTTTGGTGGGGCAGAGAGTAACACAAAATAGTGAAATTAAAAGGAAGACAAGGTGAAACCATGCTATGTAATGTCAAGAAAACGCATGGATTACAAACTGTCTGAGCTGATATATCTGAAAAAGTAATAATTAAGGAAAAAAATCTCTCTGAATTGGTGTGTTTCTAATGCTGGTTTCATTTTTTTTTTTCCCAGAGGCTAGTCATGTAAGGAATAGTGTGATTGGAATATCATATCATATATCATATAAGGAATATCATAGAAGGAATGGAGGTGATTGTCCCCCTGTGCTCAGCACTGGTGAGGCCACCCCTTGAGTCTGGTGTCCAGTTCTGGGCACCTCAACACAAGAGAGATCTGGAGGAGCTGGAGCGAGTGCAGAGGAGGGACACGGAGCTGGGGAAGGGCCTGGAGAAGAAATCTTATGAGGAACAGTTA
>VZTM01012126.1:0-21921 GCA_013400555.1 Jacana jacana | reverse complement strand
TAGCAGTATAATTACACAAGTGTTTACATACCAATTCTGGTTTTCCTTTAATGGTTTCCATAACAAGATCATCATTTTCTTTAGAGTAATCACTGTCCGATTTACTTTTGCGTCCCATCTTCGGTTCACTCTCATTTTGGCGCCCCTGAGTGACAGAGAACGTCACTCTCTGCTGACCATTAAGTGCACTCAAACATTTTTGGTTAAAGAAAGCGCTTAGTTTAAAAAAAGTAAGACACAAACATCTTTGAGGGAGGCAGGGATTTTGGTTAATATCAGTTAAAAACAGATTTCTGCAAGCCCTATGAAAAATTACAGCATGTTTTGAAATGCAGATTTTGAGACAAAGGAAATTTAAACCAACTGCACAGGAACAAGTACACATCACGTTCAGGCCATGGCATTCAATGGCTAGAAAGTGTGTGTACTACTTCATTAGACTCGGCTTTTGTTTTTGAAACAACATTTCAACAGTAGTTTCTAACAGAAAGTTAGGTTTTTTCCTCAAATTTTATTTTGTTGCATACAACACTTGAAAAATACTACTACAAAAACCTGTATTTGAGTGTTAAGCCTGAGGACATAAATTTACCAATTAATCTCACTTTTAAGGTATCTTTATATATAACTCTCAGCAGTTATATTCTCAGCAGGATAGAGTCATACATTAAAGGTCACATGCATCAAGACACTAAATGCTTCTATATTTATACGGTTCAACATCACACTTAAACCAGTTGAATATTATTAGACTGTTATTTTAGTTTAGCATAATTTGGTCAGGCAACACTGGCATCCATACAATGACCTATCACTCAATTTCAGGTTTGGTATTTGCATGAGCTAGGTTAGCTCCAGCTACCTGTGCCTTCTTAAAAGAAGGGGGTTGTACTTACTGTTCTTACTTTTATACAAGGCCTCATTCAAGATCTATCATTTAAACCAAGTTGACCATATCAAATATCCAACTAGTTTAGAAAACATTTTAGTCAAACATGAACACATTACATTTTCATACCTTCATTTTTCTGAGCCTGGATTTGTTATCATGACACCAAGCCAAGCAAGTCATAGTCTCTTGTCTTTCCAATGACTCTTCCACTTCTTTAGCAGTCAAAAACATCTCAATATTTACCAAGTCCTTCAAAAACAAAAAGGAAAGCAGGTCTTAAGTTGTACTGATACTTTATGCAGCAATGTGCTCTTCAACAGAGCTGAAATACAGATACAAAAGACTTTCTTCTATAGACCTCTGGTTTTTAGGACAGTACTTTACAAAAAGGCATTACAGGATATTTTAAAGACTGTATTTTCATGCACTGAGATGTTCTGATAGTAAGATGGTAACAGCATTTTTCCGAGTCTACACATTTAACAGAACTAGAAAAACAAGAAATAGTAAAGATTAACCCTAGCAGCTTTGCACAGAAAGTGACCAGATCCCATGATCATTTCAATGCAGTTTACACTTTCAGGAGTGCTTAGTAGGCCAAGCTTCGAGGAAACAATGTCAATCAGACCACAGCAAGGTCATAGCAATCACTAAAGTGAGCCAGAGCTATATAAAAGAGAATGTAAATCAACTTTACCTAGCCATCTGTAACTACTGAGCTTTAAGCAAAGTCCTACTATGGCCTGAAGCCTCCAGAATGCTTTCCCTCATTTGCTTAATGTTGTAAGCTCCAGACCTTCAATCACTTACAATTGCTTTATCACCGCAGTGTTGGATGTTGTCAACAGAACTAAGTTACTGTGTTAGAAAACAGTCAGGCAATGAGGTGGGACCCATGATTCCTCAAGAGCCTATCACAAGAAGATGTTTTTGAAGATAAAGCAGCAATCTAGCATCAAAGTTGCCCAGAGCAAACCTGTAATATGCCTATGCTACTTTTTAATTACCAGCAGCTCTACACATTCATATCGATCAAGGCAAACAACTGGTAGGGTACCAAATAATTCCCCCACCCCATGTATTTATGTTGAAAAAAAGACTTAGGTAGATTTTCCCAAATTATATAAACAGGATCCATTCTGAATTGGCACTAGCAGAAATTATTTCAGAGCTGCATATATATGTTATGTTGTGACAGTTGCCACCTTGCTCAAAGAAATACACTGAGAAACCATAATTCATGAGACAAACTGAAATCTAGTGCTAAAGTGCTTGATTAATATGCACCCTAATTTTGAACAAGTTCATTTTTATGTAGATTTCATAGCAAAATGCTGAAAATTACACAACTGAAATGCTGAATATGACAAATATTACAGTAGCTGTAGCGAACAAGACTACTCTCAGATAGCATTTTCAGCTCTTGGAACAGCTGAATATACTTAGTCTTTGAATTATACCTCCCTAAATCAAAGATAAATAACAGAAGTAGCATCAGGCAAATCACATCCACATCTTGCATTTCATTAGACAATTGTTCCTTAAAAATATAAGAAGTCTAGTATTATTGGAGAAGTGGACCAGATCATGCTAGGTTTATTCGAATGGCTGTTTACAAAAATGTAAACAAGCCCCATGTACTTCTAAACTCCAGCAGAGGTTGCAACTTTCCTCTAAAGCTTTCTCTCTTATGACTTGAAGCTAAATAAATAAATAAAATATTAAGGGCAGTTGACATGCAACATTTTATAGATTGTATGATGACAGCAACAAAACCATTACACCCCCAAATGAATAAAAGGTCACAAGGAGTTCTAGAGTTCTAGTTTTCTCAAAACCAAGTCAGTCAGACTCAGGTCAGAGCTAAAGCAGCTGCCAAGTTTCTAGAAGAAAATTAAGATCAGACTTTCAATGACTCCTCCCATCCCCCTAAGGATAAAAAAAAAAATCATTTTAATCAACAGTTTGGCAAACTGACTGAAAGAATGCCAGCCCATTCCACAAAAGGTGATTTTCTTTTTTGGAGACTTCCCTGCAAGAACGGGAGAGTAAGCTCCTTTGTAGTCTCAAGTTTTTCTGATTATACACACAAGTGGAAAAGAGAAGCACATTATTCCCCTGTGTGTGATAAGGTGACCACAAAAAGAGCTTTTTGCCCGTGTAATTCGTCTGTGTAAGCCGTTTGACATAGAATGCAGTGATATTCATTATCTTGCTTGCATGTTTTTCCACACAGCTGCCGAATGGAAAGACGATTCAACTTGCATTAAAAATTATGACATCTCCATATCTCCTAAAGCTTTTCCATGCTACGTGTTCTTTTAACAAGCAGTGTTTACTTTTACATCAAATTAAGACACAACCATTGCTTTTTACAATAAAATGACTGGATATACTAGGCAGACAAGAAGACACTGGATTAACCTAATTTGCTAGCTTTTTATAGCTTAGGCTCCACCCCAAAACAAACTTCTGTTTTTTAAAGAACCATAAAGGCAGCATTTGTTTTATCTCAATGAGCTGGAGAGAGAATCCCAATTATATCTATTTATCAATCAGGTGTTAGTACAGCAACACTCAAATGTGAGCAAAAACATTGTAGTTGCTGCTGAGAGACAAAACTCACACAAACAGAAAAAAAGAATTCCTACATTCCTTTTGCAAATTTAAAATAAAAGGTTCTAATTGGAACAGAAATGCTAATTAGATTCACAGTTGCCAAAAGAAGTCAAAGCTTGGCAGCCATCTCTATTAAATAGACAGTATGCACCCAGAAAACAGAGGAGAACATTTTTAATTAGAAGAGTTCCTTTCAGAACTAACAATCACATTTCAATTGCACCAACAACTAGCATTGTCTTCCCTGCTGACTAGATAGAAAGTTAGGGACCGATACAAAAAAAAGGCATTAAGAAATCCATTTATAGAGAAAGAAATAGCTTTTACATATGATAAAAAGTAGTTGGAAGTCTTAATCATGCAGATTGACAGAAGGAAAATATTGAAATACAATTAGACAATAAACCTTAACCCTGCTCCCTATCAACCACGTTTTTTTTAGTTCTAATCAGGATCATGCTTTCCTACTGTCCTTTTTTTGGTGATACCTACTCTTGACGGTTCTCCATGGTGTGTTTCATTAGCCAGGACTAAGGAAACAGAAGAACAGACTATCAGAGGATTACCTGCCTTCAGCAAAACAAGCACAGCTCTTCCGCACAGGCCGTGTGCTACCAGCAGTGCCAGTTGTCTGCCACACCTTGTACGGACAGGAACCAGTTAGCAGCGTTAGCAGCTGTAAGAAGTCTCTCACGTACCAGTCAGAAAAGTCCCGATTAAGACCCCAATGCTAAACAGTTTTCTGGATGTATTCACAATTCAGAGTCACATAGGCTGCAGGTGACACAAATTGTCTTGGTTTCTGAAACAGCCTTCAGATGTACCGTGCTGCCAGCAAGAGCCTCCATTATATAATTTGTTTACACATAAAATTGACTGGATGTAAATAAGCGGTTTTAGAGAAATATTGCCACCAGTTTTGCAGGTGGAGAAAAAGCTGAAGCAGGAAATGTGTTGCTGCACACTGTCTCCAACTGACACAGCACTCGGCATCATGGCAAGTGTTATCTGACTTGCATATAAATTAAAAAGTCCTTCTGAAGCCTTTCAATCAGCATCTTCTGCAACATTGTGAAGTCTTCCTCAATTTCACTTTTCACATTGCAGAAGTGATTGCAATACTTTACTTCCTGCAGAAGCACAGGAGAAGCCTGCCCTGCAAACAGATTATTTCAGTATTGTTATCAAACCATTACTCTTAGCACAGACCTTCTAGCCTCCTGTGCACTGCCATGATAATTCTGCCTAAATTACCTTGCCTTAACTTGCTCACAAATGCAGAATGCCTGATTTTGGGTAGGAGACTGATTAACATCAAACTTTCATTTAGTTAGACTTCTGCAACTGTTCTGAAAAATTCTTTCAAATTGCTCAAGGAGGAGAACCCTGTCCGTAAGCATTACTGACAATTACCCAAACTCTAAAGAGGGGGAACACAACACAACATTCTTCTGCCTTCTGGTACAATGAAGTACCACCTAGATTTTATCATTTCTGCTTAAAAAACCCCTGCTATTGGACTAAAGTGAACTAACCTTCCCTTTTGTTCGACCACCACTAACTAGGTATCAGAAGGGTAGCTATTTAAGCACTGGCTGAACTTTTATGCTAAAAGTACTACTTAATTGCACTATAATGGTTGAAACTTTAGAGAAAAACAGTTATTAGAGAAAACCATGTGAAGGCTGAAGACACTTACTTAAACGAATAATGCATCTATCCATCACCCTGTGCTCTGCCTGATTTACATATATATAGCTTTTAAAATATCACTGCTTCTTTTTCAACTGCAAGTGCCTCCAGGGAGGGAGGTTGCCGACACTAAGATTCAGCACAGCACTCCAATTCTTAAGGTATAAAATCCTTTGAAGACCGAGGATTCCTCTATGATTATTATTACTAAATATGTACTCCTGGCCAGCATAAAAGCTATATCTCTGTATGGCATTTCCATTTTCTGAGATGGGTTCTTAGACCATCCCAAGCACGTAGATGCACATGTGAGCAGGAGTTGCCAGCTACAGGACAAACCTGCAGCAAAGCCAGGCTTCACAAATTCCAGACATCATGGAATAATGGCTTTATAATGAAAAATAATTGCTACTTTAAACACTGGTTTCAGGTATTGATACAAAGAGGAAAATGAAAATGGGCCCAGAATTTAATGAATTCACATGGTCTTGCTACAGAGAGGAAGAAAAAGTGATTCACAAAAATACAGTGAAGGTTATATGAAGAATAATACTTGTGAAAAAAAATGAGAAGGTCTGTACAAAGGTAGGAGGGCAATTTGTTTCCAACTGGTAGATATTTTAGCTTCACATTAATTTCAAATTTGCAGTTCTGCTTGCTCACTCACCCAGCCCCTTTTTTCCCCCGACAAGACAGAGGGAGGAGAGGGAGGGGAAAAAAGCCTTCATGAACTGAGATAAAGATAGTTTAATAGAAATAATTCCAGAAAAGGAAAAGTAACAATACTAATAGTAATAGTGACAGAGGTCATTCTCACTGCCCAGTGAACTGGCACTATCCCGAGCAGTGATCACAGATTTCTGCCCTTTGGCTAACCCCCATTTATATACAGAGTATGACATCTATGGTGCGGAGTATTTCACTGGCCATTCCATCCCTCTGTCTATTCTTCTATGGGAAGCTGAAAAAAGTCCTTGAAGGGTGAAAATATCACTTAGCAACAACCAAAAAAGGTATTATTGACATTCCTTCCACAGCAATCACTAGAATGAAAATTAACCCTTTTCCAGCTGAAACGAGGACAGACATCAGCACATATTTCACTTAAATTGAATGAAGGCTTTTGGATGTCTTTACATTGTAACTACATCACAAATTAAATTTTTTTTGCTTAAATTACAAACACTCGTTAGTTTCACAGCCATAACTAAAGGACAGTAATAAGTACACTCGTATGACAGGTAGAGTTTGTTTCACAGCAGGTAAAAAAATAGAACTTCCTTATAAGTAATTTTTAAGGGATCAGTAATTATTTTGACTCTTTAATCTACAAGACAACATTTTAGTTAGTCCATTCCAATACACGACCTAAACTCTTCAATATAGAGTTTCACATCTAGATGGGTGGCTCTAAATTCACCAAGGAAACTGCTCACATATTTCAGCACCAGATACAACAACAGAGCAACTTTGGGTTTGAACTTATGTCAAAAATGGCTTAAAAAAAACCAACCCCTAAAGCATAATTTCTCTCCTAGCAATACAGCTTGCGCTCAAAATTTCTGTAGTGTTCGTTTGAGAGTTCTAATTTATGTAACATCTTAAGATTTAGCGCAGTCAGGTCAATAGTCATTTCTCTCCATCGGTCTCTACTGTGCACATGAATCAAAGTCCTTTTATTTTGACATCTCCAGCCACAAGTCTGAAAAGCCATCAGAAGGAATGCATGATAAAATCCCTTATAAGTCACCATGAATATTTATGCATTAAAATAAAATCCAGAGTATCTCACATGTGATATGTGAATCTTTAACTAGGCTCAAAACCAAACAGAAACAAGTACTAAACCAAGCAATAGCTGATATTTTCAAATCCTCCATGAGCGATCTCAAAATAAGATGATTCATCCAAAAAGAAAAGTTAGGCTTATGACAAGATTAAAAAAAAAGTTATTCAGGTGGGAAAGGTCAGCATTTTGTAGATTAGAAAGCTTCCTCGGTGGAAATACCAACAGACATAAAATAGGCTATTTGTTGAATAAAATAGGTGATTCATAATATCATAAGACATTGTTTATGTATTTTTTTAAACAAGCAAATTGTTTATTTTTAATTGCCTACTAGCATCAATACTAACTTGGAAATAGGCCAGCATGCCTCAAGCTATCAGTGGCTTGTTGCCAAGAGTATGCACCAATGACAGTTTTAATAAGACTGACTATTTGTACATATTACGTGCATAAGAACACTACCTTCATATTAAAAAGGTTTTGCTGATGCAGTTTGGCACTCAGTAGTAGGGCAAAATGATTGTATATGAAATACAATAAACTCTTAGACCACTCTAAAACACCAATGCTGTGTTAAGTTTTCCATGACTACTCACACACTGAACTATATACCCTCAACTTGCAGCCTAACCTTCAATGTAATTTAGGATGCAGCTACTGAACTGAAACAGGAATGCAATAGTGAACAGTTATGAATAAAAAGGTGAAATTAGTCTTTTACGTTAATACATGAGTTTGTTAAAGTTTCCTCTGTGATGAACATACAGCAAGTTCCATGGATCATCTAGATGCCGAGATTATCATTACACCAAGCTGGGAAGAAGACAGACACAAGGAGTTAGAAGGTAGACAACAGGACCATCTGGCAATGGATGAAGTGGCTAGTGCATTTCTGCAGTGGGGAAACAGTGAAGAACACTTCAGTTGGCAGGAGCTGGAGAACTAGACCACACCATGGCACCACTGCCTACTTGGAAACAGGTATGGAAAGAATCATAGAATGGTTAGACCTGGAAGGGACCTTAAAGATCATCAAGTTCCAGCACCCCTGTCATGGGCAGAGACACATCCCACTAGAGCAGGTTGCTCAAAGCCCCATCCAGCCTGGTCTTCAACACTTCCAGGGATGGGGCATCCACAACTTCCTTGGGCAACCTGTTCCAGTGCCTCAACAGCCTCACAGTAAAGAATTTCTTTCTGGCATTCAATCTAAATCTCCCCTCTTCCAAATTACAAGCCATTACCCCTTGTCCTGTCACTACACTTCCTGACAAAGAGCTCCCCTCCAGCTCTCCTGTAGGCTCTCTTCAGATGTTGGAAGGCTGCTCTAAGGTCTCCCTGGAGCCTTCTCTTCTCCAGGCTGAACAAGCCCAACTCCCTTAGCCTGCCTTCAGAGGAGAGGTGGCAGTAACACGGAGAGAGACTTTTCCCCCCACAGTCAATTTCTCTGCCCTATACGAGGGGAGGAGTAAAAGGCCACTGGTGGTTACAAGTCAGATCCTCCAGAGTGAATACATATTACGTATAAACTGCATTGAGATCAGAGAGAAACACAAATTAAGAAAAAAATGGCATAGGTAGCGACAATCCAGCAACATCACAGTTACTAAGGTCAGTTAAAACGAGGCACAAGCTAACGTTAAGAGGCCTCCTGCCTTAATCTCTGCTCATAAAATAATGGTGTCTGAAGTTCATTAAGCTACTATTAAGTGTTATAATGCTACACACATTAGCAGGATTACAGAGAAAATAAACAGAGTAATTGATGGAACATCCCACTCAAAAGCCAGCTGCAGAGCTAGCTATTAGAAAAAAAGCAGAGACAGACAGCCAAACCACAGGCTCATCAACAGAGGAGCCAGAAAAGTTTTTGTCTACAAAGTATACACAGTATCCCATGGTGTACAAGTGTTCACATGACAGCACCTTCCATGGCCTGTGAATAGCACAGACCTTTCAATTGTACCTGATTATCTTTGAAAGACCCCAGTAACCTACATTGCCTGAATATCTGTCAGAAGATTGTCTTTATATAACATTAGGAGATGGTAGTAGGTTTGAGTTTTTTTTGGTAGCTGGTTCTAGCTATTACATCACGTTCTAACTTTGTCTGACTTCAAACTTGAATTTTTCTGACTTCAGATTCCATGTACCGTTTCTTCCCTGTTTCTGCACTAGATTATCAAGTTCTTTGGTATAAGATTTTTGCTCTCATACCTAGCAAAGCACCCACCCCATTAACATTTTCCAGTCATATCCAATTTTTTTTTTAACAGCTGCCTTAAGGTGTGGTCACCAAATCTACACATACTCGGGAACTGACAGCTCCAGGGCCAAATAAAGACAAATGTTTCATCCACCTACTTTTGCTCACGCACATAAGCCACTTTGGTAGAGCCTCAGAGTTGCAGCTGGCACTTAGGGTTAGTTATTAGCAAGCTGTTTTCCCAATGCATCCTCTGCTCTTGCCTCAGGAATTTTTGTAGCTCAACAAGCGGCTGCACCTTATCCAGCAGAACATTGTATCACATTAAGCACAGTAATAAATTACTGCACTGGAGCAGTGTGACAAAGCCTCTAGAGCTTAAGAAGCATCATTGGGCAGGGAGAAAAAAAGCCTCTGGTTTTAGCTCTACCGTGGCCATCTTCTGTTGTGGCCTCTTCTAGCCGAGGAAAGACAACTAATCCTTTGCCAGTTGAGAATGAGCCCTGCGGCATCAGTCTGTACTAGCAGCTCCACACATTCACAAAAAAGCAAGCTCCTGTCATCTAGTGTTGTAACAAGCAAAAGCGTTATTTGCAAAGTAACATTTACATTCTGAAGGAATGTCTGGGAGGAAAATGTACAACAAGAAAAAAAATCTCAGAGGCGTAACTGCAACTGAAGCTCCGCTATATCTAGGCAATCTACAGGTGCTAACACCCTTCTCCCTTTAGATAGTATTTCAAGAATCTCTCTTGAATCACTAGCCTTTCAGGCTAAGCATCTTGTAATAAATTAGCTCTGTTAAGTTACCTATAGTGTATCATATTTTGTATAAAAGGACTGAAAAAACAGACATTCAACATCACGGCACGCTTCATGTTGCTGGCTTTTGAAGTGTCAAATGATTTGTAATGAGAAAGTTTGCTATTCTGCATTGATCTTGACTATTTCCCATTTACATAATTCTAATTCCCAAAGATGCTCGAGACAAACTGCAGATGTAAGGCTGTTCAGGAATTACAGTGCTTTGAAATTCAGATGAACACACCCAGACATTCATTATACCAATCTAGTGAAAGTTGCCATGCCTACGCTACGCACAGCCAAAACATGTTTAAAGGAGTTCCAGTCGCTCGTCTATAGCCTAGTACTGGGAGGTAACTCAAAACAGCACAAGTTAACATGCTGGCACCTTTAAATAAGCTAAATGTGAAGAAGCTCCTAAACTGGCTCTCTAAAACGTCTCTAGTGTGGGAAGAGCAAGTCATAAGAGGGACGCAAATAGCTCCAGACAAAAGACACCTTTTTGCCGTTCAGCCCACATTTAGTCAGCTTGTCTGTGTTCTGCATGACAGTGAAGCAATGAATACATTCAAGCATTATGTGGCATGCTACTTAGCTATTTAAAAATTAATATAAACTTGTTTTGATGAATTAATTCCCTACATATTTCTATGTTTGCCCACGAGCAATTCTTGGACTACAGATCTTAAAAAGGAAGATTTCTAAGGGTACACTGGTATGATGATAGCTAAAAGAAGTACTTATTCAGCTTTTAACTTTAAGATCATATGGCTTCCTTCACTCAAACTTAAGTTTTTCTAAACATCCATATTAACTCCTTACTGAAGCAATCACGTATTACTGATGTGCATCCTGCTCAAGTATGAAAAGTTCACTGATCAAATGCTCTTAAACTGTATTATGTGGCTTTATTTGTTAAGACTATTTTAGACTTAAGCCTAGACATTAATTTCACTCAATTTAAGTTTGCTAGATCTTTAAGTTTCACTCCAGACTTAGGTTTTCACTCCTACTTCACCTAACCCTGAATCTGAATAGCCATTCCAGGTTTTCAGGGAGAAGGAAGATAGAACACAGCTATATCAAACGAAGCACATGCTTATTTCTTCCATGTATATATCCTACTGTCAGCCCACTATGGCAATAGTCTTTTCATTCACAAAGGGAAATGCAGCTCTCAGTGTTAAAAGACCCAGCAGAGCACCAGTCAGTCTCCACAAACACAGACCCTCATAGCCCACCTGCATGTTCCTCCTGAAGAGCAGATCTACCTGCAGTTGTGGACATTCGCTGACCACAGAATGCCTTTGTCCTGCACATCCCTCAGAGAAAGCTACGCTTCAGTCCAGTGGGACAGGCAAAGACAAAAAGCTTCTAAAATATGAAATATGTAACTTTCCATAAAAATCCATGCATGTATGGGTTCAATACCATCTGTGTTCCTCCTGTCAGCAACCAAGAGGAGAGAATCAGAGACCTAAGCAAGCCTTAGCTTATCACACTTTGATAAGAATAGTAGTCTTAGTGAGCATTTTTCATTCATTTTTCAACACTGTTCCTAATGCTCAAATATGCAGGTCATTTTCTGTCTCCCATTTTTTGAGAGTTACAAATGGATACATATACTCAGGGGAGGAAGACTGCAAAAAATAGTAGCCTTAGGAAGATTTTTGTCCCATAACAGGCAGAGAAATCATTGATTCACCAGTATTCTACTGAGGTCCCAGCTGAAGGATGTATTTCACACTGTTGAGGAACATTTTTATAAAGCAAGGAAAGAACCTTTAACTTTGGGGTTGAGAAAGGGCACAATTATGCACAGTAATACAAAGAAGAGATCAGGTACTTGGTTAAAAGCCAGGCAGCCTGACTCAAAGAATTCAAGTTTCTTCTACTCTAAAGGACATCAAATAAGACTTCAGGACTTCCTGTAACAAAATTAAGATGATAGAACACATCTGAATGTTGCAGGTATCTTTCCTAATACTCAGTTAGTCTAATCCACTCAAAATGGTTTCCAAATTGTTAAAACTGAAGCTGTGTTTATACAGTAGAAAATAGAAAGAACTGGACAAAATTGGAGAAAGGGGAAACCAAAAGATAATCAGCTTTTTCAGTGACTATTCCTTTCATTTCCAACCACTCATCAAAATTCCTTTTTAAAAAGCATTTATTATACCAGTTTGAAAGAGTGAAATTTCAGAATTTGCAATATCTGCCCTATTTTCATATTCTCCAGGGAAAAACTGTTACCATGGATTTAGAAATTCCACTTGAGAGGAAACCACTGACAAAAACTGAAGATCTGAACTCCCACTTCAAAGAAACTTATCTTTTTAGGACTGCTGAGAGTTGGTTTAAGTATCAGGAAGCCCTTCTAATACAGGCCAGTATTTAAAACAATCATATGTCCAGACAAAACTTTTCAAGTCAACTTTTCTTCCCTAAATTTCTCAAAAGCAAAAAGCACACTGTGGGATTAACGCAAATGGCTAGGTAAGGATCTATGAAGGATGATATACCTACTTAATTCCTGATCTAGGAACATTAATTTGCAAAACTTTGATTGGCATGCATAATCTATGATACAATGTCAAATTAACCAGTTTTTAAGTTATTTAAAAGAGTTATTTCAACTCAAGCGCTCTCTTGTACCTGCAACCTTTACAGAGCCACTGCCCACCCTCCCAGGTGTGCTGCAGTTCTGTCCCTCAGTGCCTCACAGATTTTTAAGTCATTTGCTCCTCACCCTAACACACAAACACTTGTTTAAATCGAATCTGTTCTTCAGAGAAAAAGCATTGCCACTTGTGCAACTTCTGTACAGTAGGGGCATTAAGGCGAGGACATCTACTCTTTCACTAAAATAAACTACACAAAGACAGAAAGATTTGTCACACACGAGAGACTGGCAGCTTCAAAATCTGGGTTTGTTTTCATTCATATAGGTAAAGATGACTATGGCTATTACACAGCAAAGAGCATAAGGATACTTCATATATATAATTTTTTTTCCTAGCCTACTAAAAAAAGGGCTAGAAAAAGCATGAAATTTAGGAAACGACCACCCCCAAGAATAGGAAACAAAGCACTACGTACCTAATTTCATTATAAAACTGATCTACAAACAGCAATCAAGTTCCTACTTGAATAACATACTTCCAAAACCAGATTTGCTTATCAATTAACAGCACAGGAAGGAGATAGCATTTAATGTAACGGAACATAGCCAAGTTGAAGTTAACAGACAACCCTGCCAGCTAGCTGAATATATGAATCTGTACATGAAAATATGTACTTTTATATTGGTGTTGCACTCCAAGGTCATAATAGAGTCAAAATAAGATCATGAAGTATAACAAGCTGATACTGATGAGCTTCATTTGCATGCAATAACAAAAACATCTAGTTTATATCTTCAACTGAAACTGTTTTTCACATCATTAGGGAGCCAGAAGATATCAAGAAAAAAAGTCCACAATAGAATCCCCTCCACCCCATGTTTACTTTGGCACAAATGTGACATTTCTGTCCTCAACTGTCAGCTCTTATTCTAGTATTACTCATATTTTGGTTTTCTTTCCCAAATAGCATTACTTTTCTTTAAAGACATATCACACATATTACACGTGTGTAGTTTATCTCTAAACATTATATCTCTAAACATTATGCTTTATAGGTGCCACATGCCAAAAGTTTATTCTGAACTTGAGTTAGTTCATAACTCTAATACTTAAACTTCCCTATAATTTTACAGATTCAGCATTTGCTTCCTGGCTTATAACCACAGCTTTTAAGCACTTATCTTCCATGACAAGAACTCAAGAATATCATTCTTATGAAGGTAGTTAATTTAGATATCAGACCAGAATTTGTCGCAGCCCGTAACTACTAGAATTGGACACTGTGGTGCCTCTGTGAGCAAATTGTCTGCTGGGTATTACTGGCAAACTTAAGTGATTTAATGGTTTGCTTTTTGTCACTGAAAGAGAATGTCTAAGCTGTTTGCACCCATGAAGTACCTTAGCAGCTCTGCAGGTCTCTTAGCGTTCAGAAGCCACACAAGGAACTAAAAACAAGCAGGCTCAGACATGCTCCCAAGACTGGTCCAACAGCTACTGAGAAGTGCTTAGCCTAGGATCCACATGCTATAAGGAAATAGAAAAAGCCACTTCATTCAGCCTTTCCAAATAGTGGCAAAGGGCACTTCTAGCCATTTGGTCTGCAGTGAGAAACAATCACAGAGCAGTTGAGACTGGTACCTCTGGAAGTTAGTAGACCACTTGCTCAAAGCAGGGTTATCTACAACAAGTTACTTAAGACCCTTCTCAGTCCAATCCAGGTTTGAGTATCTCCAAGTACAGCGAGACTTCATACCATGGTGTGCCTGCTGAGGAGCCCAAAAGTAAATGCAGCACTCCAGACAGGTCTAACCAGAGTTAAGTAGAGGGGCTCGATCACCACCCTTCCCCTGCTGGTGATGCTCGTTCTAATGCAATCCAGAGCGACGTTGAGTCTTCTCGGCGCATCACTGGGTCAGGTTCAACTTGTCCAGCAGCCTCACCTCTTTTTTAGGTTCCTACTAGTGCCTACCCAGTGATAACAATATTGTCCTGATATATGAAAAAATATCCATCAGGTAATAGACATGACCAGGTTCACTATACAGCAGAGTGCCCCAGAACCCTGCTGTGGAGACATTTACCAAAATTACAATTGAGACTACAGTATACAGAGATTACTTTGGATGAGAGAAGAATACCGTGACATTTCCAAATCTCTACAGCAAAGTTACATTATTAAGCATTAAAGTATTTCAATGCTTGCCTACAGCAAGAAAGGAACAAAAACACCTCAGAGAAGTTGTCTTACTAAACTAGCAAAACCACAAATTCTGTATAATGATCAAGTCTCAGCATCTTACCATTGTAAAAGCTGTTCAGGATATTACCATATAGTAGAAAAGACCCAGTACAGTGTAGAGAGACTGAGGGAAGTCTATCCTCCTTTAGCCAAAAGGTAAATTTTGAGTAAAATGTGTAATTTTAGCAAACTAGAAGAAATATGGCCTCAGTGCATTCCACATGTGCAGAGTTCTGTGTTGTTCAAGTTACTCTGATTTTATGCAAATAAAAAAACATAAGCTTGAAGGCAGAAGTTAAATAAGCTTATTTAATATTTTTTTAAAACATAAAAGTTACTATTTAGCAAACAGAATGAAAAGCTGTAAGGTTTCACAAGTGGAACACTTCATACCACATGGTCTTGCAGCGTATTGTGCTGGACTTCCATGCTCACGTCTAAACCAAAGCTGAACAGTACTTATTCAGGCACAATAAAACTTGCTAGGAAAGTGAGAAATATTTCCAGTGCTTTTTCAGCAGACCAAGTAGGTATGGTAACAAAATGACTCAGCAGGAGATGAGCTCCCCCTCAGAACAGGGGGAAACATCTACCAGAAGTGGAAGAGCTGCTGACCGTTCAGCTGCAGTTATCCCACAACAATTGTATTTGATTCACACGCATCTTTAGTGAGACAGAGCGAACTCTTCAGAGAATTTCTTCAGGACTATTTCCTATTAATTTGAAGCCCACTTCTCCTCTCCCTTCAGTTCAAACTACTTGCTGTTTTTCCTTTTGATATTTACTGAAATCACTGCTAGTTGAACAGGATCAGGCAGGTAAAGCAGCCAAGGAGTAAGAGAGGTGTGACAGATATGGTCCTTGTACAAGACAAAGAGCAGGTACATATGCTGTTATTTGAAACCGGCAACAAAAATCTCTTCCCCATACCTAGCTCAGAAAGATGCATTCAACTGTGCCACCCAAGACAGGCAAAGCCACATAATACAACTGAACTCTCAGCATCTTTTATCTTTATAGGAGAACGATTTTTAACCAGAAGAGTTGCATACTTTGTGGAATCAGGAATATCAGAAGAACTTCAGATTCAAGAATCACTGAGGATCAAATAGCAAATGCTACCTAAAATCAGCAAAGTATGATTTCTCTAAATAAACAGCAAGTTCTTAAAGAATCGGTTTTAATGTCTTTGTGGCTGTCAGAGGACCACAGTGTTGATTCATTGCTCTGCATAAAGAAGTTACAACAAGGTGCACAAACTTCATAAACTTCATAAGACAGTTATGAGACAGATGCAAACCCAAGTAGATAACCAGTGAAAAGGAAAAAGTGACAAACACAGAATCATAAATGGTGAAATAAACAAGCCAGCAAAAGAATTCTATGGAATATGCAAGACACACTGGCTACCCAAAATCCCAAACTGTATCAAGATTTGTTTTCTGAAGTATAAGCCAGCTTTCCTCTTGATGCATTAAGTAATAGGATGGTACAATAAAACACTTGTTCCTGCAGTCAGCAGATGCTATTCTGCTCAGTCTGGTCACCTACAGATATCATCTAAGTGTGGCTAGACAGATGGGAAGCTCCACCAACTGCTTAATCAGCAACCTAAAGGCCTCAAGCAAGAAATTCTGTATGACACCTGAGAATTATTCTAAGTTTTAATAGGGCAAGGTGTTTACCTAAAAGCATTTAATTTGTGACTAAAAGTCAGGCCTTCAATTTTGACTTATTTAATACATTAAAATACAATTCATGTCAAGTAATGAGAACAAACTCAGGCCTAGAAAGATTAACAGATAAACATTAGTAATAGAGGCATGTTAATACATAAAAATAGCTGATACAGGGCTAAACAGCTTGCTCTTATTTGCCAACTTCCTCTTTACTACCGCTTCATTAGTAAGTCAGTGCACATTGCTACCAACCTCAATACCACTTTGTCTTGCTAGTTTTACAGCCGTATTGTAGTAGCCACAGCGCAAAAGATGCTCCACCATCATACGATCCATACGCTTCTTCTTCCACATGTTTGCAGCAGCTGGCTGATCACTACTATGCTCCTTCAGATGCTCAATCCTACGTTTGCAGAGTTTTGCACTTTCATCTTCAGCCTGGATTGATTCAACTGCCTAAAATGTAAAAATTAACAGGAACAACTAAGAGTTATACATTTTCAATTTGTTTTCAAAGCAAAGCACAGTAAGGGTTGTTTGTGGGCATTCTTTACATAGGATGCAGTTACTCCCCATAGTGTTTGGGGTTTTTAATTTATTTAGAATTATACTTCCTATGGCAGTGTGTAAGTTTCAGCTGGTCCAGTTCAGAGATATTCTTGCATATAAATAAGTTTTGACTTATTTGATATTACAAGTATATACATTCCTCTGCTTAATGTGGAGTTAGTCCAAAACCAACAACTTATCAACTACAGCAGCAACTGCAAAGAGCTTTGTGAAGGCTTGCAGTCATCTGGTTCAAACAGTTGAAAAATCATGAATTTCCACCTCTAACCTATGCATGGCTTCTTCCTCAAGCAGCTGTCCTACTCAATTAGTTCCACCACGGGGTGATGCAGAGTAAACCCACATTACTTCTAATACACTGGAGCCATTTTAATCGGTCATGCAATCATGAAAATTATAGAAACATTTGGCCTCTTGGCACCTTTAATTCAAGGATCTTGGAGTAGATTTTTAACAATTATCAGCTTTGTGTTATTTATTTGATCAGGTATTACTTTACTCACCTCTGCTACTCTGGAAACATGGATCTACTGTTAAGAGCCTTATGTAGGAAAACAAAGTTCTCCAGAGGGAAAAAACCAACTTTTTTTTTTTAACCAACACACTGGCATGNTTTTTTTTTTTTAAATTAAAAACACACACTTGTTTCACACTTACTTTCCTTCAACCTTCAAGCTATACGGCTGATTAGTTATGCTGCAAATTTGAGCAGGCATTTTTATTACAGACATGATGTAATTCAAAGCTAGCTGACTCAGTATACAGCATGTGACAGTTGTGGGTCACACCAGGCTACGGAACACCAGAAAGCTTGCAGTACTTTTATATGCTTGCTAAGGTAAAAAGCAAACCAGAAGACAATGGAGGTTTAGCACCTTTCCCATCTGTGATATATCACTAGTGGTGCAATTTCAGGTTGGGTTGTCTTACTTGTGGTGACTTTGAATTTGCTGGCTTGTGTTTGAGTAACTGCATAGCTATGGCAACAGGAAAGTCCATGCAGGTTTGCCAACCAAGCACAAACCAAATAACCGGGCTGACTTTTGGCAGCCCACTCTGCAGTCCATGCTGGCACAGCTATCCTTCCCAGTGCTCCAGCTATTCAAGCTACAGTATCATCCTTGGATAACAGCTCCAGCTCTGGAAGCACAGGTTGGTTGTAATTGCTTTTACGGTAAATGATTATTTACATACTTCTGGAAGGATAAATATTTGATAAGCAAAGTGAAATAAAGGAAAACTTGTGCAAGAAAAGCATACTGAGCATTTGCCCCAACGAAGCCTGACTCTGATCTGGCCCTTGATACTAAATTCAAGTATTTAAAACAGTAGTCACTATATAAAATAGTTTTTAACTAAAATTTATGTAAACATCTATAGCCAGAGTTACCTTTTATTACTGAAGTCTGAGCTACTTCTATTACACAGTTTAGCTTTGTTTTGTAACATATGGTTACAAACCAGCATTTTAAGTTATAAACCGAGTCTTTGCCTGTTTAGCAAGACGATACTAATTCCAGCCAAACCTCACTTTCACTTGTTAGATGCCTGCAGTATTATCAGATGTGAAGGCAACCTTGAGAATTATTCTGACTACAACCAGCAGAATTCCAAGGCAGGCAGGCACACAGGTTGAGTCCCTTCTCCCCTTCCAAAGGGCTATCCTTATATAGGTTTGTATCTGGACTTACACAGCTCTTGCTGGTTTTTTGATCCTTCTAGTGCATTCCAAAAGGTTACAGATCCTTTTCAAAATTCTCTGAAGCAAGTCTATCTGGACTTGCCCTGCTGGACATTAATAGAACTTGAGGGAACAAGCATATTAAACAGGATACAAAAGGGAAACACAAAGGCTTAAGGTTTCCCCAGGATCGTTTTCAGAACCCAAGAAACCTGCTGTGTTCAAAAAACTCTTTTTTAAGAGTTATTAAGGTGTTAAATAAAGGAACCATCTAATTCTATTATGGCCATCTCAGCAGTTCATCAGATCCTTGTCTAAACACAGGAAGAAACAGAGATCCCACATGGGTCCAAAGGCCCTAAAGAAAACAATCGTTTTGCTTGGGGCAGAGATTACAGAGAAGACAGTTGGAGTTGAGGGTTTGGAGCAGAAACAAGATCTTTGTATTTCAGAAGACTTTTACTGTTAAACAGATTTTTTTTTCCTTTTGTTCTTTCTGAGCAGCTATAAGATTCCCCACAGTCTTTCAGGCAGTCAAAAACAAATGAGCAATTACACTAAAATGGAGCCTTGCACCCAAAACATTCAGCAATGCCTTCAGATACACCCCCGCAGTCAGCAAAGATTTAACAAGTAAATAACTTACTCCTCCACATCATTACCACACACCTACAAGCAAAATCTAGCACCTCTTGCAGAAATAGCAGTAATTTCCTTCTGTATGAGAGAAGCGAAGAAAACATATCTTTCAAGACCCTAAGTCTCACCAACCAAAGATGAAAATAGCAATTAGATTTATGAAGTCTTTTGCAGAACAGCTTTTCAACACCTAGGCAACCTGTTCAAGCAGAAAACCCCAAATCAACATACATGACAGTGTTATTTTCATGTTACAAACCTCCGAGGTATTTTGACGCTTCACTTCATATAGACTCAAGATTTATATCTGTTGGTTATTTCACTTGAGTTTTAATGAAATGACTCTGCTACCATTTGCTTCATTTATTTTTAGAGAAGCACTGCTCTACAGCCAAGCAACAGAGCTATTTTCATTTTTCTGCAAGATTTGTTTCAAGTAAGTGTTCTGATGAGTCTCAGGATGAGTAATATTCCATCCAAAACAAGGATGCCTTATACTGTATGGTTTGTGTTTTTAACTCATTCTTCTTAGAAAGAGGTGGTAAAAGCATGAACATTTGGCTGCATTTCATACAAATGTTCAGGTTTAATAGCTGGAAGCAGGTTATTCTGCTAAACTTTGTTTAAAATGCTTTTAGTAGTATTCCCTAGGAACCCACCAACTTGCAAGTTCAGTGTTTATAACAATCCAGGACAACTTGCACTTTCTTCTGCAGAGAACACTCAACACTGTATGACTACACCCACCCCCCCTGAAACAAGCCTTTTTCAGACTCATTTTCTACCTGTTGTTGCTCCTCAAGTCATCAATTAATGCAAGCGCACAAACCTTTCCATTAGACGAGGAACTGACACAAATCAATTCATTTTGCTACTATTTCTTTTCTGTGGGTAGAGAAACTCCTTTTCAGCACCATAAATCCTTATTAATCGTACCTCTCGACATAGGTTTGTTCAACTTAGTCATGGAACACCAAGTGTTCATGTTCACATGTGAAACGTGACAGCCACACAAGATGCAGTAACCTTTGTTTTGCTCTGCATTCTAAGGCCTTCACTTTGAGTGCCAGTAATGTCTGATCTTGAAAAGAAAACCCAAGCATACAGCATTGCAGAAAACGACTTCTTAACTTTGCAAAGACAAAGCAATCACAAGGAGAACAGCACTTACCTTTCGTTTCAGAACACTGAGTTTTTCAACCACTCCATCCAGGAGACTAACAACTGAATCCACAGCAGGACAGCTGCTCAGCGTCTTCTCCAGCTCTGCCACCACCATCGTAACGTGGCTTGTCTCTCGATCTATATTTTTCTGTGCAGCTCGAAACCGCTTGTTCAGTGTTTCATATGGCACCTAAATGAAAAGAGCAAGTCATTAGAATTTCTGTATTAAAAAAGACAGGTCTTCTAGAGTTTAAAGAGACTGATGACTTTATCTGATACAGCCAGAAGAACACCTAGGCTCCTGGACACTACAGGACACTGAACCTGAGGTTCTCATATCAAAGCCCTTATTTAAGCCCTCTCAGCAGGGGGTTAACAAAAAAACAAACCCAACAACAACAAAAAGTGACAGGAAGTAAAAGCTGGTAGATGCTTTTCAGATACTAATTTCACCAATCCTGCTTTGACTGTAGCAAGCACTGATGTAAACAGTTGAGGCAGAACAGTAAGCAAACACAAATGTGTGGAGGAAAGCTACAAGTTCACTACAGCTAAGCAATCACCCTTCTGAACACAGCTTTTAAAGTTTATATTTTTTTCTTCCAGGAGGTCATACATGAAAAGAAAGTTACCTTTCAGAAAGCATGTATAACACAACAGCTACTGAAAAATTTCTACATAGTACACCAATGGTTATTCAGGTAATCTAATAGGTCTCCTACCTCTATCTGCCCATGAAGGACTACTTGTTAATATTAATTCCAGTCAGACTATAATGAAAGCTAAGAGAAACTCCATGTAAGTTTTATTTCAGTGAAAAATTTAGTCATACGGTGTAGGCTTTTGTTAAATTCCTCCAACGCTCCATTCCTTGGCTTAGATACTAACCAGTCTTAGTGATCTCCTGTCCTACTTGTCCCATACCTTTATAGGACAGCCATATCAAAACTGCTACCAATGGCCATTAAGGACACATATATGGGACTAGTCTGCAGCCTGGTCAAATTTTAGGGTACTGAATGATTTGGAGAATGCTTATGGTAAATGTTAAGCTGCTTAATGTAGCTTCCACTACAGAAACAGCATCAGCAATTTCGACAGGAAGTCCTATTACTCCATGGAAACAGGAATTTTAGAACTAAAAACATTCCAGTGTTATACACTTAATTCATTCTTTTATCTTGAAAAAATCTGAGAAGTTCCTTCAGGTAGTGATGATAATCTTGATTGCTTTCCCATTAATCAAAGGCACAATTTAGCTAGCAATCAGATTACACATATTAAAGGTAAAACAGGAAATGCAAATCAGTGCTCTGTTTGGTA
>VZTM01012123.1:1859-65477 GCA_013400555.1 Jacana jacana | reverse complement strand
TCTCAGATCTAAAATCTCAGTGTTAATCTCTTCCAGACTGCAAGGTTTTTTACCTATCTTACTTACCTTAAATCAACTCAGCGTTATGCTGTCTGAAATACAAGCCAAAAGATAACCTCTTTTCACCAGAGGAAGGACAGTGTTAGGGCTCACAAAATTCCACTTCCTTAGCACCTCACACAAACTTCCCCAATTACTGTCCCATCACATACATGTAACAGTCTGCAAAGTAAAAGTACTTGTAGAGTACAGTCAATAATACTTAGTCAGTAACAGATTTGTTGCTTTAAAAGAACAACAGTGATTCACAGGGTTTTTCTATGCAGCTTGAACACTTAAAGGAACCCCAATTATAAACTTTTTAAAAGAGGAAGTTGAAACTTCCTGATAGGAATGGATTCAAATGCTAAAGATGTGAATGCCAGGTAAGATAGGTAAGAGTCATGAAAACAACATAAGTGTGTTGAAGATCAATAACAAAATGTATAAATTGTTTGTTTGGTTGAAGCCAGTGGGTGTTTTCCGTTCACTTCAATTGATTAAACCTGCTATATGTTATGATATACACTTATGGATAGTGTATTCAGGGTCAACTGAAGATATAGAGATACTTCAATCATGACAATCTTCACATTACTTTTTTGCCCTTTTTTTAACATAGATTGAAGATCTTGATAAACAGGAAAAATACTTATGTATGGCACAAAACACCTCCATGCTTGACCCCTCTCATGAGGACAGACACATTAAGAACAAATATAGGTTTGCTTCGATGTTGTGCCAAGCATCTGCAATTTTGTAAATTACAGAATCCAGTAACATTTTGAGAAAACCTGCCTTGGCAAGGCTGACGGAGAACAAAGCATTGATTTTTCTGTCAGCTGCCTTCCTCCTCCTTTTTCAGTCCTCTAATTCCAAGCATCTCTGATCCACAGCTTCACAGGCCTTAACCAAGACCAAGGCTTCCTAGTGGCTTTGTAGGCAGTAGAAGTTGGGTGATGGAAGAGATTATTCCCTTAGCTCCTTGGTTTATCTGCATCTCAGAGGCTGCCTCCCTTGCACAGATGTGTCTTTTGGAGCTGCTTCACATGCAATTCAGTTGCTCTCGATGTGACAACAGTCACCTCCAGGATAAGAATCCCTTCCAGCAATCTAACTTCATCTATCCCATGCATCAGTGCATTATGTTGATTTAAAACTCAGGCTATACAAACACCTAGGTTACAGGAAATTATTGGGGGTGTACACAGAGTATCACATAAAAACACTTAATGTGTCAATGATCTTTTGTAAGCACAGATTATTTGACATGCATATTTTGTGTTTAATGCTATCATATATACACATATATCCCAGACTTGCAACCACGTGTAAATAGTGATTTGTAAAGTTGTTTCATTTCCTATAAAATGCTTTAAGTCTTAAGACTCAGCTTTTTTTCCTGTTTTTTCTCCTGTGTAGAAATGTTACCAGTGGTTAATTCTGGCAAGACATTGGAAAAGCAAACTCTGATAATTTAAAGGCAGTATATAGCATTAGACTTCTTCCTTCAGGACTACCTGTGTTATGCTATGCAGTCAGTACAAACTTTTGATGACACAAATACGGTCCCAAAGAGGGCAGAATAACAATCACTAGAGTAACACACTGGCCTGACAGTGTGAATATTTCTGGTTACTAGCATTAGAGGCAGTTTTTAGCAAAGCAATAATTACAAAGCTCCTGTGGCACCCAGCCACTGAACTACATTAAAGACAGGACACAGCTACCAAGGGCCCCTCGTCTGAATTTCATTTTCAGAGTCATGAGATTTGCTTAATAGATGGAAATATGTTTTTCTTTCATTCTGACTATTACCAAGGAGTGACAACAAGGAATCAAGGTCAAGCCAAGCTAGGGGATTGAACCCATCTCCTGAAGGTCAGTAAATATATATTAAAAGAGTAGCTAAATAACAAAAAGTTACTTCTGTAAATAAAGAAAGAAAGAATTAAAAGTAACTTCTGCTCTATCCAATTGTCAGGTGGGGCTACGAATCCTGCACTTTTACAGTTTGGTGTGCATCCAAAACTCCTGGTTATTGTGTAGTGAAGAGAAAACGCAGAGTCAAAATGCTAGAAGTTGCAGCTGGGATGCCTGAAGAACCCTGGCCACTCGCACTGAAGTGCAGTTGCCCTTTATCTAAGTTAATTTTCTAAGCAATATTTTTCTGAGATGACTAAGGTCACTCGGCACCACAAAACAAAGCAATCTCTAATAAGGGCAAACCTGACATAAATGGAAACTACTAAAGAACAGAAGTGAGCTGAAAAGAGGGGAAAAAAAATAAAAAAAATCACTGAAAACAAGGTTTATGAGTCCCAAATCTTCCCAGTGTGCCTAACTAAATCCTAAAGGCAAAACATCTCACCCACAAGGCATATAAACACGGCCCAGATTAAGGGCAAAAGCCAGCGCATGGCCTGCACTGACACATGGAAGCTCAGCAATGCTCATAGATTACCTTGACTGCATGATGAGGGCCAGCAGAGACAGGATGCCTCGTTAAAACAGCAGCAACAACACAGACCACCCTCACACTGAGATATCCAGCTCTCTGATTAGGACTGTGAAGCACACTTTGGTCTAATCAAGCCGGCTGATCTCTTCACCGTAGCACTGATTTTTAGTTCTGAAGTCTCAGTTTTGACTTCCCTACCTACACACAAAACCCTCTCTGGACTGCAGTGCTGTACACTCACAGGCACACAGGCACAAATACAAGAGTATTTCTTACTGTTCTCCAAAATGACATTAATCACTATTACAAGGTCCAAGGGATCTTTACGTATTCCAAAGATATGGTAGACAATATGCTAAGCACAGATAAAAGCACCTATTCCACTGCATGGAAACGCTGTTTTCTAAAAGTCTCCAGTATCACAGAATCATAGAATTGTCTGGGTTGGAAGGGACCTTTCAGATCATCTAGTCCAACCATCAACCTCACTCCAATAAAAACCATTGCTAAACCATGACACTGAGCACTATGTCAACCCGTCTTTTAAATCCCTCCAGGGATGGTGCCTCAACCACTTCCCTGGGCTGCCCATTCCAAGGCTTCATAACCTTCTCAGGGTAAAACATTTTCATGATATTCAATCTGAACCTCCCCTGGCACAACTTGAGGCCATTTCCTCTTGTCCCATCGCCTGTGACTTGGGAGAAGAGACCAAACCCCCCTGGCTACACCCTCCTTTCAGGGAGTTGTAGAGAGCGAGAAGGTCTCCCCTCAGCCTCCTTTTCTCCAGGCAGAACAGCCCCAGCTCCCTCAGCCTCTCCTCATAAGGCTTATTCTCCAGACTCCTCACCAGCTCTGTTGCCCTTCTCTGAACCTACTCCAGCACCTCAAGGTCTTTTTCATGGTGAGGGGCCCAAAACTGGACACAGCACTTGTGGTGGAGCCTCACCAGCAACCAGTAGGGAGGGTGGATCACCTCCCAAGTCCTACTTGCCATGCTATTCCCGATATAGGCCAGGATGCTGTTGGACTTCTTGGCCACCTGGTCACACTGCAGGCTCATGTTCAGCCCACAGTTGACCAACACCCCCAGGCCCTTTTGTGGCAGGAAGCTCCAGGTACTCTCCCCAAGCCTGTAGTGCTGCATGGGGTTGGTGTGACCCAAGCACAGGACCCGACACTCAGCCTTATTTGAATCTCATCCCATTGGCCTTAACCCATCAAGCCAGCCTGTCAGATCCCTCTGTACAACCTTCTTACACTCAAGCAGGTCAACACTCTGACTCAACTTGGTATCCAGTCAGTTACACCATCCCAGCCCTGGAATTTCAAGTTCAGAGAACAGGAGCGTAATTTCTTACCAAGTTAACACATGCTTAAAAGAGAATTACTACAAAATTAAGCTTTCTTTAAAAATATTTGACACTGACTGAGGGAGCAATTCTATAAAACAAGACACTTATATTTTATGACCTGTCTTTATCTGCACATCCCGTTTTCATTGCTGTCTTGCTTAGATTCTTTTGGAATCTAGATAAACACCGATAGAGGCAATAAGCAATTACAGTTATTTTTCAAACTGATATTAAGGCATAGAAGCTGTACTGCATGAAACACTGACATGAGAGGAGAGAAGACCGCTCAAGATGAGGTTAGTATGAAAAAAACAGCAATTCTGACTCAGGCCCTTACATTTTAGTCACAACATGAAGCAAAAGCAAACAGTTCGCGTTTATTTGTTGGAACTGAAAAGTTATGAGAAAGATTTTCCATTCTGACTGGGTGCGGAAGTGCTGGAAATCTCCTGAGAAAGCATCTTCTGCCCAAACAAGAAATGCCCGAGAGACTTGCCTTGCTGAACTTGGAGACAGTACTATAAATAACAAGAGCGTGTCCAAGAAACTATGCTGAATTCTGAGGCTTGCTGCACATCATTCACCCCTATCCCACTAAAAAGCTATAGGAGGAAAAGAACCGGGCCAGCATATGCCACCATCACGGTGTCAGAAGTTGTGTTTGTGTACTCTACTTGAACTTTATGGTTGCATTGCATATAATGAATCTCTTATGTAGCTGCTGTTCTTGGAGCATAGAAGTCTTTGCTTATTGTAGAAAATGGAAAAAGGAGAGGACGAATATGAGCCACCAGTAGGCAGAGGACCCATTACGTGACTCCAGGAAGATCTCGCCTTTTTGGCTCACTGTGCCACTATTCCCCCTCTCCTACCAGATATATCTGGTCATGCCACTGCTTGGTCCTTTCTTCACATGCTATGGTGCTTTCCCATGTTTCCCACATATAGTGGAACAACTGGCAGGACACTTCCCAGGCCCTTGAGGGGACCTGCCAATCACACCTGTCTGCACCACTTCATAATTGCCTTTTCACCTTCAAGCTTAGAGCTCTATAGGAAAGGTTTTTGGATAGAAAGGGGCTCTAGGACAAATAGTAGAGAATGATGGAAAGAAGTAGACTGTCAGGTCTCCACGATTTCTGAGTAAATCTGAAATAAGAGCTATCTGAAATACAAATAGGTCTCATGAACCAGAGGCAGCACTTCCAAATCACCAATTTGCCAAACTCAGTCTCTTTATTCTCCAACAGAGAAGCACAAATCATGGGCAAAGCCATTGTGGACAGTTTGAGTCTGTTGACACAGCCCAGAATGCTTAGACATGAGAACCACAGAATGTCCAGGTAGACAAGATCTATACGCAACACTTGAAGTGGGGCTTTAATGACTGACTATAGCAAGTCATAAAGCCACTTAGATCTTTGAACACCCCCTTAGAACCTCACTTATAGAGTGAGTGGCTGTTTCTCTGGATGACAGCACTAGCTGCAGCCCAGCAGGAGCTGTGTCTTCCAGAGAGGTGGGATTCAGCTGGGGAATCAGGCACTCCTTGGAATTTCTTGCTGACAATGCATCCATACTGCTGTAGTCACCCGCTTTCCAGAAAGAGCTGTTGGACCCAGCAATAACAACACTCAGCCTATATGAGTAATGGCAAAAGGCTGGAACTAAGTTGTGGTTTTTTATCTATAATGTACTAAAACACTCAAAAGTAGTTTTAAAACTCAAGTAAGTCCCCCTAGCAGTATGAACAAGATGAAGCTGTTTGCTGTCTCAAAACAGGGTCACATATTTCACCTGTGCTTGCTCAGCACCTATCCCTGTAAGATTCTGGTCCATACCTGACACAACAGTAGTAACATGACAACATTTCTCCTTGCACTTCCCTACAGCACTCTCTTACACTACAAACTTTCCGAGAGGGTAAGGATTTCTCCTACCATTATTAGTTAGAAAACATTTGAAAGCATAAAAAAAGGGTTCAACACTTCACTAATCTTTTTGCTCTTGAGCGTTTCACTGAAAATACCTATTAAGGAAAGCAGAGGCATTGATGAAATTAGGTGGCTGCAAGAAGCAGAGAACTTCCTTATACCTCATCTCAACAAAAGCGTGAACACCTCTGATGGTCAGACAAACTTCAGTTTGGCTGATGTGCTCAGTTCAGCTGAACAATTTCCATCAGGTCAGCCATATCTTTATCTTCATGGTTGGAGGGAGCTTTGAGATAAAGTCCAACCATAATAAAACCCACCAAAGAAAACCCCCACATACACAACCCCTAAACCCCCACCATAACAACAACCACCACACCCAACAATCTCAGCCACTAGAGCATGCCCTGAAGCATCACATCTACATGTTTCTGAAATACCACCAGGGATGGTGACTCCACCACCTCCCTGGGCAGGCTGTCCCAGTGCCTGACCACCCACCCAGTAAAGTATTTTCCTACTGTCTAATCTAAACCACCCCTGCTGCAACTTCAGACCATTTCCTCTGGTCCTGTCATTATTCCTTTAGGAGAAGGGGCCAGCACCCACCTCTCTATGACCTCCTTTCAGGTAGCTGTGGAGGGCAGTGAGGTCTCCCCTCAACCTCCTCTTCTCCAAATTAAACATGACCCAGTTCCCTCAGCCTCTTCTCACAGGACTTGTTCTCTATACCCCTCACCAGCTTGGTAGCTCTCCTCTGGACACACTCCAGCACCTCAATGTCCTTCTTGTAATGAGGTGCCCAGAACTGAACACAGCACTCAATGTGAGGCCTCACCAGTGCCTGATACAGAGGCACCATCACTTCCCTACTCCTGCTGGCCACACTTCCTCATACAAGCCAGAATTCCGTTGGCTTTCTTGGTCTAAGTTATTCAGGACCATTGGAGAAAGCTACTGATTTATGAGGAGATGTGTACATGCATTACTGGGGAAGAGAGGAAGCATCTAAGCTTGTACTAGTATAACACATGTTTTATAAATCTGAAGCTCATTAAAGAGGGGGGGGGTATTGCTCTGGAAAAATAGAACAGGATGATGATAATTACCATAGACACTCATTACTGTAATCAAGAGTGGTAGAGGTCATGCAAATGAACATCCTTCAGAGAACAGGATATGAGACACTCTGGCTCTCTGATGGAGGGCAGGGAAAGAGATGGGAGAAAATGTTAAAGGGGATTGCAAAGGAAGGAAGTGTGAGACAGTGAAGAGAAAGCAAGTCGTTATCATTTACATCAAAACTGCCCTAAGTCAGAGCAGCTGAGAAGATATTTTTGAGTTTATGTATGAAATCTGTAAAGAATCTTACAAACATTTGGTTTTAGAGTAAATCACAGATACTGGAGATCAAACACACAGGACTTGGTCATGATGATGACAGAATGGGAAACTGGTGGGAATATAACTATCTGATTTTGTCATTGCAAATCCCTCTGAATGGATATGCACATTATATCTCTCGGTCCTTTCAGAGACTTTGCATCAGTCTGGCTATAAGTGAGCCTGCTCAGCAGCTGGAGGAATTTTCCTTGATGTGCTCCAACAAAACCTTACTCAATCCTTCCCCTAGGCTCAAAGGGGATCCTTTGCTTTTTATGGTTCTCCCAAGCAGGCCCGAAGGTACCCCTCCTCCTGTGGCTCCTGAGCAGCTTCTGGTCAGCAGAAACTCAGTATGGCATTGAGCCCAAGGTACTGAGGTTCTCCTGAACTCTGCTGCTGCTGCATCCAGATGGAAATTTCCAGAGGCCAGGGGAGGCCTCTGCCTAGAAGCTTCCAGCAGAAGCGGGTGTGTATTTCGATACACCCTGAAAACAGTGTTCATTATATTCATAACTAGGAATGATTTGCTGCTGGTATATGTATTAAAAGAAACTTCCTTGAAGTTTTCTTCATTGAATTCTTTTTCCTTCCCTGAGCAAAATCAGAGCTGTGTGGGCAAAATCCTGATTTAATGGGCAATTTCTCAAGCATTCAGTCACAAGCATGATTTTTATTTCACTTACTCAGTTCAGTTTCAGGAAAATCAAATAAAAAGCAGGAGATTTCCCTTCCCCCCCTTTTTTAGTTTTCCAGGTGGATTTTTGTTAGAAGGAACTTCAAGTTGAATTCTACACTGTAAATGAGGGTTAAACAACAGTTCTTTTAATGTTACTCCGTAAAGACAAGGTTGATTGATCAAACCTTCCTCTTAGTTAAGTATCAAGTGAAAGAAATCAGTAAAATCCTTTATAAAGGGCCAAAGGCTGTCACACTAACCAGGGTTTTGTTAGATGTAAAGCCAGAACCATTTAAATTGCAGGCAAAGAAGTTAAGCAGAGAGTGTGTGTAGAAGTTAGCATGATGTCCTAATAATCCTTCAGTGTAAGGATACATCTTGGGGAGCTACTGGCTCAGAAATTGAGAATATGCTTGTGCACAGACATGGCTAGATTCTTATTGTCTTCAGCATGAGCACAGAGATCTGAGAGATAAGTTCCTGTTGGTTTTCTTGTGGTAATGCCCAATTCCTTTTTATCCGTGTGGACCCAGCAAAGTATTTGCAGGTTCGCTCTACCATCCTGCACCTGGGTGCTCGCTGCGCTGCTTGCCACACCTTCCTTTTTCCTTGCCACTCATCAACAGACCATTCTTGGAGAAAAGCTTATGAGGAGAAAAAACAGAACCACAACAGTGTACACATTCATCTCCGAACCTCTGAATCAGTTGAGAAAAGCTGCTGCCACGCAATGATCAGTGATGTGTATTTAAAACAATGACTATTTCACCTGAACCCTGCCTTACCTATCCAGAAATGCACATTAAAATAACTGATGATGAAGCATCGACAGAAATCCCGGTTCCGATGCTCTGTTTTGGTTGATTCCCAGGATTTACTACTCCCCTTAAAACACCGAGGGTTAGCCATTTGTTAGTATTGTTTTCCACAACAGGAAACATCTGATTTGCTGTAATTAGGCAAGGCAGCTATACATGCCACCACTCAGCAAGCGGAACAGCAGTAGACTCCCGTGATCGGTTGCCAAGCTTAAAGCGCTAGCAGGAGGCCAGCATCACCTCTTTTGAGCTTAATTTCTGTGCAGCAAACAGGGCACTTGTGCCGATTTGATGGGCTTCATTGTAGCTTGAGGAGCAAGAGGAAAGGGAAAGAAAGGATGGTGCAGTGTTAGCGGAGTGTAGCCTTGGAGCATTGTATTCTGTGACAGCAGAGAGTTGCCAGGGGAAACTGCAAGAGGCAGGTTCCAAACATGCTTTGTAAGGGAAGAAACACCGATAGTGGGAATGATGTCCTCCCTCTCTGTGTCTGCTTTTGCTATGTGTGACTGCAGTGTGCTCACATACCTCGCACCAACTGCTTCTATTATGCCTTACACACTATTATGTCTTGACCTTGAAACCGTCCGGTGTTGCCTGAACGCTTGGCAGAAGTTTGTCAGCACCAAAGCGTGTGCTAAGCATGGCAACAGGTTAACTTTCAAATGCAGTGCATCCAGCTTCGTCAGTGCCATGACTCATGCCTGGCAGCCTCTACAGAGGCTACATTCCACAGCCTTCTGCAGCTTCCTTCCTGGGTTTCGGTGGAGGTTTTGTTTGGTCGGTTTGGGGTTTTGGTTTGGTTGGGTTTTTTAGTTTTAACACTGATTAGAACAGCCAATATTACATACAGCATAATTTTCCTCCAAGCATACAGTCAGAGCATCTCCCATAGGAGGAAAGACTGAGGGAGCTGGGTCTCTTCAACTTGGAGAAGAGGAGACTGAGGGGTGACCTCATTAATGTTTATAAAGATGTAAAGGAGGATGGAACCAGTCTCTTCTCAGTGACATCCAATGACAGGACAAGGGGCAATGGGTGCAAGCTGGAACAGAGGAGGTTCCACTTAAATATGAGGAAAAACTTCTTTAGGGTGAGGGTGAGGGAACCCTGGCAGGGGCTGCCCAGGGATGTTGTGGAGTCTCCTTCTCTGGAGACATTCCAAACCCACCTAGAGGCTTTCCTGTGTGACCTGCTCTGGGTGTTCCTGCTCCAGCAGGGGGATTGGACTGGATGAGCTTTCAAGGTCCCTTCCAATCCCTGATACTATGTGATTCTGTAATTTTTCCTCCAAGAAATGCAATCAAATTTCTGAGATGGACTAACAACTGTACACTATTACCTCCGATTTTTTACCCTAAAGGTAGGATTTTCAAGGCAACTAGAAACAGATCTATTTTCACCCTGCTCTGTACCTAAATCGGGTACTTTCCTTAACAAAAAGTACACATCACGCTTCAGGAATGCAACTGAAAGCTCTAAGCAGATCAAAGTAATCAGATAATAACTACAGATTTTCTTTCTGTCCCTTCTTCAGGATGTATCTGACTAGAGCTAAAAGTTGCACATGTGCAAAACCAATTCCCCCCTCACACCAGTGAGCAAACCAGAGGGGACAGGGGCATCCTCCCATGTCCCTCATAAAACTTTTACCTGGGTCAGCCATCATGACAGTTAGTGGCATTTTCAGGAAAGCAGCAATGAAGCAGGAAGACCAAGGTTGAGAATTTAAATCGCCTTCCCCCCTACCCCCTCCTTGTACAAAACGAAACAGCGGAAAGCTTCTTGCCTTGGCATAAAAAAAACCCTCCCCCTGAACAGAATACTATACATAACACACACCAGGCAGGGCAGACTGACATGACTTAAGTTCTGGCCAATAGTTAATATGTGTAACTAAGCCAAATACTCAGTAAAACCTCTGAAAAAACAGGGAAAAAAAAAATCTCCTTCCCCTCAAGGTAAAGTGAATGAACCCTATGAACCCTTCCATTTATATCTAATGTACGGCCTGCCCCAACATTCAGCAATCATCCCCGGATCACCAAAACCAAGTCTAGAGGTTTGGTGTTGGTGGTGTTCTTTTTTTTTGTACAAGTGTTTTTAATTTAGAGTTACACTTGTGAATATCCCCACAGCACCAGAGGAATCCTTCCTTGTAATTAGCAATTCTGAATGTAGCTTGTAAAAATACAGCTGCAAACCTTGTGATTGTATCCTGTCTCCAAGGAAAACCATGAGGGAAGTTTTTCCTTTCTTTATCTCACAGCCTAAGCCATCTAGTCAGTCTGCAATTCATCGGGTTATGGCTCCTGTTGATGAGACATGCTCTTGTGTAGAAATTAGATTTATCAGATGCTGAACTGATCATTACATTGAGAAATGGTTAATCCATTTTCATTAACTCAGCAAAGCTCCTAGTGAAAAACAACTAGCATATTAGAGAGAACTGCACAAAGAATGGATTTGTGATGCCAAAAGTGCCAGTTTCCACTTTGATATGGAAAGAAAGGTAGTTTAACTAGGAACTCATGGATCAGCCTTAGGTTTGAGGTGCTCTGTGATGCTTTGGCTACTGTGGTCTTGTTTTAAATCCCTCTGATTATATAGGTCTATGCTGTTTTCCCCAATGCACATCATATCTAGCTTTTATACATTGCTTTTATTCCATGCTATTTGGAGATGCTCGTATCTAAGCACTCTCTTTCATACACACTTTGCATTTTACAGGCTGGGAAAGAGGCACAGTGCTGCAGTGATTTATCCATAACAGTGGACGATGTGAGACATATAGATGAGCCTTCTGTCCAGGAAATTATGTTGTTTGCAACACAGAGGCATAGAGTGATACATTTCACAAAGAAATACTGAAACCAGAAATCAATCTGTCTATGAAATACCAATACAAAGCCAAACCACCATTATTTTAAAAAAAAACCAAACAGACAGACTAACACATCTGAATACAAGGCCTACCCCTAAATATAATAAAAATGCTTGGCTAAATTGGAGCATCTCTCAGTGGAGAGACTAAGGAAAATCTACTTCAAATGAAGTATAACCAATTATTAGCTTTTGAGCATTTTACCAATAACACTATTGAATTGATACAAATAAAAATTATTTGTAGTGGTTGAAGTGATATATAGTGTTCAAGCTGGTCTGTTTTACTCAGATATTTTGAGAGGGCACTTAATCTTTTCCATTGTCTTATTATTGTGTATTGTGCAAAGTCTTTCAGCCTTTAAGTGAAATAAAAGCCTCACCAGTTGAAAAGAATTCAAAATAGTTCCACAAGATTTATTTCAGACCTGGAAGTCATGGCTCAAAATGCCCAGTCTTCCCTATATCAACTATCTGGGTTAAGATATAACTTGCTCTTGAGTGGTCAGGAGAGATATTTCTGAACATAAATTCCTGAACTACTTCAGAGAAAGTTAAATTTAGTGGTTACCTGGATTCAACTACCAATTTAGATGTGGAATTGGTTGTTAGCTAGATACACATAAGGCTCCCTATCATATGGGGTCTTCAAATAAGTATCATAGAATCATTTAGGTTGGAAGAGAGCCTCGGGATTATCAAGTCCAACCATCAACCCTACTCTACAAAGTTCCCATTACATGGGATTTTTCCTCAAAAAAATACCAGAGGTCAGGCAGAAGTGATGGACAGATGTCGCTTCGGCTTCTGTTGCCCTGGTGTGAAGCAGTTCTTAGCAGATCACAAGCACAACACTAAAATGTAGCTCTATGATGGAGACATCACCTTTATATTCCATTTGTAAAGAGATCAAGGGCCCTGGGCTACTGCAATGCCTGTAGCTCAAGCAAGGGCAGCAGAGGCCGTGCCCTGGCACTGATAGGATTTGCTGAAAGCAGTGCTTTTCCCCCCTTCTGTGCCCAGTTAAATACTAGAACATGGTAGTACAGTTGTTCTCGGGAAACAAGCTGTGCTCTGTGCTGTCACCTTAACCATGTTTGTGTATTTCTGATGAGAGCAGTCACTCTCACCCACACCATGCTGGGCAGCACATGGTCAGGTAAATAGCACAGGGCTTGAGCCCTGCCCCTCTTAAATTTATTAGGGCAGCCATTGCCCTCCATCCTCCAACAATACAAGTAATAACCTGAACCAGTGAAAAATACTTTTAAATGAAAGCTTCTCCTGTGGCTGATAGGCACAAGAGATGATGATTTTAAGGTAGGTCTAATAGCAAGAGTCAGAATAGTCTATGCCACACTGTGTATCACGCTCACCTTTGAGATTTTCCCCTTTATCTCTCTACTCTTTTCTCTTGGGAAGACCTTTTTAAATGTCAGAGTGACTTTTGATTATTTGTTGACACAATGCCAACACCAAACTGTATTTACAGGAAGAAAATATTCATTTCCCTCCTTGCAGTTAGAAATCTAACACGTCTCCAGTAAAATGTTGGCCTTTTTTTTGTTTTGTTTTGTTTTTTTGAATAAACAGAGCTTCTGAAAATATTTATGGACAGAGACAGAGTAGGGGTCGAGGTTTGTGCCTATTTTAAAATGAATATAGGATTGGCCTTTACTTCTTATTGCGGGGTTAATATTTGCTAGCTCTGTATTATTTAAAACTCCTTTAGGAGGTATTTAACACTGCCTGGAAGAACGTCAGTGATGCTCCTCATTGTGACCTTCTAAATGTCTCACATTCTTACAGATACACTGTTGTACTATCTGTACATATTTTGGGATATACATACTTTCTGTGCCCCAGATTACCAGAATTTTGGGCAGAGGAAAGCTACAATTTTTTTCTTACACACAAAAATTATGTAAGTGGAACTCGTTGGGCATTGCCAGTGAGATCAAACAGGGTTGGCCCATTCTTATTGCTCAGAAAATCAATGGAGAAGGTCCAGAGAAGAGGAATTACCTGGGCTTTGTTCTTAAAGAAACCCTCCTCCACAAAACCCCAACCAAAAAAACAAAAATAAAGCAGAAGAGCAAGTCTTGTCTCCCTGTTGGCCTTTTTTTTGTTTATGAGTCTTGTTAGTGGCCCTCTACTGGCCCCCAGTCATGCTATGACGCAAGGTCAGACACGATGTATCCTGACTGGTCACTGATTACTAGGAGTCCAGCTCAGAATGACACTCAACCCACACAAAAAAAATAACCTTGTGCAGTCAGCAAGTCCATCAAAGCTCAAATGTTTTACCTTCTGAGTTAACCTACTTTTCAGCCAGGTGTCCTTTTCTAAAGGGACTGAGGCATCAAAAGATACAGCAATTGTTCTCTCTGCCACCACAATTTGATTTTTTTAATTCCACACCCCCACCAGTGTTTTATAAATGGGTATATACCCAGAAAAAACCTCTCTTGTTGCCAGTGCATGAAACCCTTGATGTGAATTCACATGTAGCATTCAAACAGCAGTTTCATAAACATCTAAATAGCTTTAGATGAACATATTATTTGTTGGAAAGACCACATACCTGTATGCTTTTTGGGAGTGAATCAATCATGCACAGCTGTGAGACGATCAAGCCAATATGCAGCAGGAAAAACAGCTTGCAAAAGACATGTAATTAATAGATAAATAAACCAAATACTTTTACAAAGCTTCCTAAACTGCTTGCAGGAAAATAAAGCTGTAGCAAAGGAAGCTTAAGTAGATTCTTCTGGGTTTGCTATGGAAGAGCTTAGGAGCACTGCCACGCTGCAGGGCTTCTTCTATATGGGAGAGACATCAGCTCACCTGATGCAAATTCAAAACTCATTAAAGTGGATTACAGAAAAAAACTGTTTTTTTGGGGGTTTTTCTGGTCAAATCAGGAGGCCCAGGTGGTACTGCTTGAAAGTTTTAGAGAAACTCAGGGAAACAGCTGAAGTGAACTGTGACGTGTTCCCTCGTGCTTAGAAGCACTTGGTGCCTGAGGACTGGAAGGCAACCAGCATGGCAGCTATTTAATGAAGTGGTTTTAGGGAAGTTTACAAATTAGCGACTTTGCAAATTAATTAGTAAGTTCATAAATTACTAAGTTTGTTAACTGTGTTGGGCAAATCTGCTGACGTTATTTTAAAGATGTAAGTAGCCTGGCACTTGGGACAATATGTTAAATCTGCTACTGGGTATCGTCTTTGGTTTTTGTTTTCTTAACAAAAAAGATTTTGACTGGCCAAAGCGTGCTCCACTGCTTGAATGATGGAGAACTTTCTTGTCTCCTCATGTCCACAGACCCACTGCACAACTTGGTCCCCTTTTCTCCCGCATCACGCTCCTTTTTGCTGTGTTTCAAAACACTGACTTGGATGGATGGCCCTTTGGTCTAACCTAGAGCAGCTGGTCTTAGATAAAAAAAAAGGAAAAGGTTTTCCTTATGGCTGCTGTTTTCATATTAAATGAAACAAAATGCATCATCTTACACTAAACAAGATCTTTTTCTTGCTTAATATACTGTCAGATATCTAGTAAATCACAATATAAGTAGAACTCTACTCTAATTCTGACTGTGTTTTGTTTGTTAATTGACTAAATGGAACATAAATAGATTAATTAGTGCAGAGACTGAGAATAATTCTGGGGACCTGGCAGGAATATAAAGCTGTTTATAGAAAAGGGCATAGAAGGAATTGTCAGACTGTATTATCTGACCTAATGCAGCCTTAAATTCTACTAATCTGCCACAACAACAAAAAATTAAAGAAAATTCCTATAGGCTGATTTTTATATTATACATCTATGTAGCATAAGTTGCTACTTGTGCAGCGTGAAGTCACCAGTTATCTTGCTTAATTCTTTGTTTTGGATGTTTCAATTCAGATATCAACATTCCAGACACGCATTCTCATAGCAGAAATAATAAGGCTACTTTCTGACTGCATAATGTTGTTTCTCTCCCTAAACCCTCCCCTTGTACTGCCATTATATCATAATGCTAGACACTGTTATTTCTCAGGAGAAAGTCAGATTCTACCATTATTGCTTCTTTTAATAACTCTGTGAGAGCTGAAAACTCTTGGTTATCATGTGTTTGATAATGCCTTATCAACCAAGAAGTCTACCTTATTCTTCTCAGTCTCTTTACAGACAAAAGATACTTTTTGCCATTTTTGACTACTGTAAGCAAATTGTGATTGATAAAGGATATAATATTTTGGCAATACAAATATGTGTTAACTGTTTGGAAAGATATCCTACTGGAAATAATAGCTCTAATATGCTGTTCCATGGCACACACATCACTTCAGCCACAGATGCAGGTTTAAACAAAATTTATGGGCTATATGCTTATCTTTAAAAAAGGTTTGCCCCCCAAAAGTACATTTTTTATTTCCAAGCTGGCTGCTTAATCAATACTGCTTAATACCATAAGCTCTCAGTAACAGTACAGTACTATCCTATTTCTGAAGCCTTTTTTCCCCCACTTTGTATTAGCTTCAAACTTATTCTGACAAATATTTCAGAATAACCCTATTTAGTTTCAAACACCACATCTTCATGGTGAAGTTCGTGATGCTTTTGCATGGCTCAGTCCCCTTAGGTGATGTTCCCTGGCATAACCAGCAGGATTATCCCATTTTTATCTTTCTATTCAGTCTGGCAACTACAACTATAAATATTGTCAATACTGTCAAGTCTTTCTGGTGGGGAAACAGACTGTTTTCAAGTATATGACTTGAGCAAACGTCTTTGATTACATCTGAATGTTCCTTCGTTGCCTGTCTACCAGATAAAATCTCCATGTAAGTACCTCAGCTGGGCATCAGAGCTCTGCACGAGCGCTGCTTTACCTCCTGGAGGAGAGGTAAGGATTTAGTGTTCCTGTTGTTTTGATTTGGCTGACAGGATTGCTCTCTGGCTCTGCCTGAACCGCAGCTGAGAATGATGACTTCTGGAGCAGTTGCTAAACTGTAATAGATGTAAATCAAGCGCATACAATGGCTGGTTAACAATTTGCAGGTGACATCCCAGCACCTAATGATTTCCATATCAGCAATGTGTATAGATAGCCTTCGCTTCATTTGGTGTTTTGGTTTTTTGACAGACTTTTCTCAACTTAGAGTACGTTCCCAGTACCACATTGAAGGCATAAGGAAGGCAGGTTGGCAAAGGAGAGAATGACTATATGTACAAGCTTCTCTGTTATTCTCTATTGTCTCAGCTTTTAGTGATAAAGAAAAAGTTTGCTCCTCTTGGCTTTTCAAATGAGATACTTCCAGTGTGACCCATGTATCCCACATAACTAATTCCTTGAATATGCAAGCAAGATTTAAAAAGAAACCATGGTCTGAGGCGTGAACAGCCCCATTCATTGCAAGGCTGTTACCTCATATAAATAGTATTTTAAAAGATCAGGGCTCTTAACTATTTTGTTACAGAAAGCCTGTAAGAGCAGACAGGGAGTGCAACACCAATGCAAAGTGCTCTGAGAACTGCTCGTTTGAGAGGCACATTAAATCAGCCCAATTCTCCACCTCGGGTGCTTTTCCTGTCCAACACCTTTCAGAGCCAAATTGAGTCTTGGTGCAGAGGAGTCTAGAACAATTACAACCTCACTAACCTGGGAGAAATAGGTGATTCCTTCCCTTACTGGTGTGCCAGGCAACATGCCATATTCGTATTTAATTCACATAAGTCATATTCAAGGCTGTGGATGTGCACTGGCGGCAAACTGGGAATTTTGCAGCCCTTTCTGTTTAAACGATTTGATAGAAAGGAACACATTTCATCTCAATATTTGAACTTCTCTACCCTTCATAAATCTGAGCCTTTCTAACTAGGGAGCTACATTTTAAAGTCCTTAACTACTAGCTCTTCTGATAACATCTGGCAGTCTGTGGTAGGTGTTATATTCTTGTTCTGCATAAATTGGCAATATAGTTATTAACATTAGGGTTGTTACTTTTTTTCTAATATTTATAAGTTGTTAGGCCTCAAATTCTCCAGTGTGACTTGTATGTCACAGTTTAGATTTTACCTGTAGCGTTTCAAGGGCTACACAAACATCTATACCAGTTAGAATATGGATGTTAATCACCCTTCTATTTACAAAAATTGGACCTTTTTTTTTCCCTGTTAAAAACATCCTTGACCACTAAACCCACAGAAAACATTAAATAAAACCCCTCTAAACTTTCAAGCTGATCTATAATTTGGCTTATACCCAAAATGGAGACTGTTCTTACGTTATAAGTGTTGGTATGGTCATGGCTGCAGTGTTATCTTTACAGGTCAGCCTTGTACGTGTGGTGACAGAACCAGTCCTTGTGCCCTTCCTGGGGCTCAGGTGGCTTCTTTTACGTTTGTCCCAGCAATGGTTACAGGCTGCTATATTAGAAATTGCCATTCCTTTAGGTAACAAGAGCCAGCTACCTGAGCAGGGCGATAAAGATCTCTGTAGCCAAAATAAACCGAAGGCTGAGCTCTTCGGGGTCTGGCTTGGCTGAACAGTAAGGGATGAAAAAACAGGCAAATCCAGCCTGATGGAAACCAACCACACGTCTAAGGAGAAGAAAATGCATAATGTGATACATAAAATTCCTGCAACTGCCAAGTGGTAGTGCCAGAACCATCTTAGTGCTTCACAAGCACGGGTTTAATGCAAAACGAGGCACCACGCAATGCCCTGGCTCAGATGTGTCAGGATTTACCTTTGGCTTCACCCCTGTCACTGGGTAAATACCAGTGATTGGTCTTGGGTCAATCTCATTGTGGAACGCAGAGACAGTTGTTCTTATGCTTTCACACACGGGCACCTTAAAACTGATTTAACAATTGTATTTCCTGCTGTTTATTGCGGCTGCTAAATGCCAGTTGTAGCCTTTTCCACTGGAAAAGGGAAAAAAAAAAAAAAGAAAAGGATGATTTGCAAATTTTCCAAGACCGAATTTGTTCTTGTCTAGCTTGTACTTCTTGGAATTGCCTTCTGGAGTTTCTTCTTTTCATGCTGTGGTTTGAAGAAATAAATAAGGCTTTGAGAAGTTGAACCCACTGACAGTACATGACCATTATGAGGAGGGTTTTCTGTTTCAGCCCCCTGTCTTTAACTTATTAAATAATACCTCCTGAAAACCATATTATATATTCATCAGCCTGTAATATTGGTGCAGGAAAGTTCATGAGGACTAAAAGATAAGTCAGTTTTCAGGTATTTTCAGTATATGTATTTACATGTCATCTTAAGCAATAACTATGGTGCCTCCCTCCTCTGGAACAGGAAAGCCAAGGGATGAGCAACATCAGGACTGGACTCAACTATTTTGCAGCACTCCCTGCGTGCGTTAACTAAAACATGGTCATTTCTTTTTCTGCAGTTATAGGGAGCTGCATGGTTTTAGATGTATGTTTTGGACACATCTGACATACATCTGACTGGAAGGATGCCTGATTTGCTCTTATAGACATATAATCAAAAGCAGAAACCCCAGGCCACATATCTGTGGTGATTTTGACTTAAGGTCCTTTTGCTCTTTAAATTCATACATGGTTTTTGAATCAGATCTTTTGTTTTTAAACTGGTGTATGAAAAAAAATGGGCTTTACAACTCCATTTTAATATGCATCTATTAGTCAGTTTTAGTGCATTTAACGTGCAAAACATGAATTCTGTATCATCCTAAGGTCTTAGAAAAAATGCTATTTTACAGCAGGTCTCACGTTTCACGGAGACCGAAGTGTAAGCAAGCAAAAGCATTACCTTTATGAGCAAAATTTAGCAGCTCATTAAAAACCCTAATTTTACAAGTCCTATACAACTCTTTTAATAATTTTTATATCACATATGCCATTTATAAATTTTACATCATTTTATGTAAAGGAGTATAATTTCTATAAACCTTTTTTAATTGAGTTTTTATTAAGTTGTATCAGCTTTCCCACTGTTTTTCCCAGGACTGATGTTGGTCTGCCAGACCCATTCTAGCCTGAATTAGTTTTTTCACTCCTTTAAAGGCTGGCTTCATTTTACTTCCTGCCCTGAGGTTCTGTAGCGTTCCAAAACAAGTTCTAGATCCTATTTGTTGGTGCCTTTTTGCAGTCTGTGACCAACCTTTTCCGATTTTTCCCTGCTCTCCATTCCCTACCTCTTTATTCTCACACGGAAAGCAGAAGTTGCTCTGGATATTCTAGGAATCAGGTCTTGGTCCACACATCCAAACATTTAGTAAACACTTCAGGGAAGGAAACTCAGCAGCTGCTGTTCTTGGAAATCAGAAGGTACTATAAAAGTGACATTTTTTCAGTGTAACATGCAAAGTTTTTTGGTTTTGTTTTTGGGTTGTTGTTTTTTTTTCACTCTGAGGTAAAACTATATAGGAAAATGATGTATGTACTGGATTTTGTTTATTGTCTCCCTCCAGATTTACTCTCACAGCATCATTGATGATCACAGTACTTTAAAGGCAAAGAAGAGATTAAGCCGATGCTCCGCTCCTATGGAGTGTTCATCCCATGAACTGAACTGTTCATCGCAGGTAGACCTAGGTCTACCAAAACCTCTCCCTTTTTCAAGGGGCTCAGTTCCTGCAATGTGCTCTTCTCTCTGAGGATGGACTGCCAGAATGTGTGAATCACATACTATGAGGAGGTGCTTAATAAAATGAATAATAAAATAAATGCATTCAAATATTGGAGGAAAAGATTGCAGTTCATCTTGGTTGCAGTAACCATTTATTGTGGCTGGAGGAACACAAATTCTTCTATAGCATTTTTTACAATGTCACTTTGATGTTTAAATTCATGCCACTCCCTTCTGTCTATCATGGCTCTTTTTTTGGGTTGGGAGCTTTTTTTTTTTGGTATTTTTGGTGAGTGTACCTTGCTTGTCTTTAATCCTCTACCTTGTGCTTAACTAGTTATTCAATTAATACAATTTTGGCCTCTGAACTAAGTGCCCATAGAACATGGAGCAAGAAGTTCAGCTTCATAGTAAATGAAAATTATACAAGGATCCTTCCAAAACTACTAAAAAGGCAGGATGACAAAAAACTGCAAGTTTTGGTTTACAGTGGAAATGCCATAGGCTACAGGATTACCGAGGGTTTGATCTGCCCCGATGTTTACAACATTCAGCAAACAAAGTGTAACAGTAATGATGGGGAAGAATGCATATGGGATTGCAGATTCCACGGATAATGTGGAAGTGGTCTTATTAAAAATCTCTTGACTTCACCTGCTGGAGCCAAAGATAAAACAAAGTATCTGAACCCAGTGCCCCAATAGCTAGAAGTGGTGAGAATCTTATTTGCCAATAACTTCTTGTAGTATCAATACTCAACATTCCTTTAAAATAATCATGCATACAAAGCTGAACGACCTAACACACCGGGCTACTTAAACACTGCCTCATTTTAAGTGTCTGAATTTAAACTGAATTTAAACATTTAAACTAAGTAATATTCCACCCGTTATTTTTGCTGTCAGTATAATTCTGGGGACTGCAATAAGCAGAGCGGTGAGGATTAGCAAAAGAGGATTTGAAGCACAGTGATTATTTATGAACTTGGAAGTTTGTTGTAATGAAAGACTGAACGAACTCGCTACAGATCCAAGTTCTGTTCTCAGTTATACTGCTGTAAACCCAGAACAATTCTACTGATGTCACTGGGCTCTGGGGCGAGACAGACAGAAAAGCATGTGTTTCAGTACAAAAAGCTGAAAGAAGACTTAGGTTAATACAGGATATAACTGGACAAAGTCACTGAATGTTTTTGCTCTAAAAACCAAGCAGACACTTTTCTCTCCTTCCAAGTTTGCTCTAATACAAAAACGCTAGTCAAATTACATACCCAGCCAGCAGATTTCCAAACAAGAAAACATGTGTGCATGTGTCTGCAGCCCATCTCCGCCCTTTGGAAAGAAACCACACAGCTTTTACATGCAATGGGGGACTGTGGATGCCAGCCCCCCTCATTTCATGGGGGGTGAAATTTAACATAACGTAACAGGATGAGAAGGGAAACTGCAGCACCTGATGCGTCTCCCCAACCCTATCCGCCTTCCTGACAGTGGTGTGCCGTCAGGTTAGCCTGCTCTTGGGTGAGAACTTAGACTACACCTAACAGTAATGAAGTTATCCAGGGTTTATATTGCTGCAATCAAAAGCTTTCTAGACTTTGAGAAAGTTACGAAGCTGTTGTGCCAAGAACTTAGAAACTATAGGTGGAGGCAATAAAGAAGAAATAGGACTTAGGGCAGATAATAAGGCTGAGTGCCAGCTCTTTGGAAGCCTTATTTAATAAAAGCGATGGAAGGGCACAGAGTCCATCAACAAGAGGAATTGTTCAGAGAGAAAAGGAGAGAATGAAGCTTACATTTAAAGAAAGACAGGTGTCTGCTGCAGGTCATGATAAACCTCTTTTATTTCACTCTGGAGCACTCTCTTTAACCAGTTCATAGTATGTCATTGCACACTTAAGAACAGAGGGCTGGACAAAGCAATAAACCCTGTGAGTGTTACGGTAACTCTGCGCTGAAAATGAGAATAAACTGTGTTACCTGACGAAACACCAAGAGTTTAAATGCTGTGGGTTCACAATTTATAAAAAATTATATTTATCACAGTTAATCAGTCACAACTTGCTTTGTCGCTTTCTTTGTCTTCAGTTCATCTCTTAGTAACCTAGTAAGAGGAATAGGTCAAAGCCCTCCAAAGCAGTAGCACTCTTTTCAAAATGATTTTCTTGCCAGGTATTTTTCCTAAAGAAAAGTGTTTATGCCATCACTGCTGCTAACAGGTGAAGATTGCTTCCCAAACTTACAGGCCTGACCGGGGCAGTGCGAGCTTCGAGGCTTTTTGCCAGCTGCCTGGGGCAAAATCCAGCCTGTACCATTAAAAACTGGTTAGGCCTGACTCACCACTTGCGCAGCCAAACTTGTGCACAGGCAGGATGATGCTTTGCTCTGAATGTCACAGTGGCTCCCGAGGCGCTTCTGGCGTGAACAAGTAGGGGAATGTTTTCCAGCTCCGAGTGTCATTTCGGCACCGCAGACTTGGCAGGAGCCAGGCTGGCGATGGCGGTGCCTACAGGGCTGGAGAGAAGAGGAGTAGCGCTACCCTTGTTCTGGTCTGGACTGATCTGGTAGATCTGCCTCAAGTTAACTTGAGGAGATTTTAATTTCACATGCTTGTCAGTTTGTTTCTCTCCAACTGATGTTTTTAGACAGTGAGTAAGCCGTGCTGCAGGACTGCTTCATCCATTGAAGAGGCTCTGCAGATGAAATATTGTCTGCAGCTTCACCTCTTGTTCCTAATGTGTGATTTAAAATAATTATTTTAACATTTAATTTGCATATTTGCAACTTTAATAAGCAAGGAGTAATTAAATTGTAAAATTAGAGACTTTCCAAATCCATTACAAACAATTTTTGTTTACATATATTTTTGGGCTTTTATAATTTCCTTGCTTGTCTTTTAGTATGTTATACTAAGAGTAAGTTAACATGCTTATTTGGCTATAATCAGTCAGTTATGCTGAAGCCAGATCACCTGAGGACTTTTTCAGTTATATTCTCTTTTCTGAAGCTTCTTATTGAAGTTATATCTTCTTTACCAAGCCAACTGTTGAAGTATATTGCAATCTTAGATGTGAGAACCTACTGTTGTATTGTCAAATTAGACATTAGAGACAGACCTGACAGTGAGTTGAGGAGCTAAAATGCCGTTTTAGGCATCTGAAGTTATAGAAATATAGAATAATAATAATAATATAGAATATAGAGTTGGAAGAGACCCATAAGGATCATTGAGTCAACTCACTGCTCCCTAAAACTAAACCATATGACTAAGAGTGTCCTCCAGAGGAGTGAGTCAGAAAATAATGCCTCAGGCAAAAATCTCTGGTAGATCAAAAACCCCCAGGCATCTCTCTGCCCACGTTTCCTGAAGAGTTGAGGTTGCTGACTATGCTCAGAACATGCCTTAGTCTAGCACTGAATTTGGTCAAAAAAACATATGACGACTGTGATGGTCTTCCGTATAGTAGAGGAGGGACAAGAATCCCAGGGCTCTTTTCTTGCCAGCTGTGGGTTTAGACCACAAGACTGGTGTCAGCCTTCATCATCGGCCGCTTCCTTGCTGCACCCATCATTTTCACGTTCTAGCTGCACCACAGCGCAATTCAGAAGAAATAACAAGCTACCCAATAACCTGGGTACAGAGGTGTTCTCCTGGGAAGCAGGATTTGTGAGTAAGGACCACAAAGACAAAAGATTCAGGTGGAATCCATCTGTCCCATTTCTCTAACTTGTGCTTACTACACACATTGGACTCCTCCTGTCTGCACCAGGAACTGGATTTCCATTGACATAAAACAACCATTTCAGTTGGTGTCACCAAAACCTAATACTCAGAATACAGATAACCACTGGTGTCACAGATTATAGTTACAGAAGTTTTTGTGTAATTTAAGAAAATGAAAGCATATGAACCATATTTACCATTGAGAAAAATATTAATATTTTGCCACATTCTGTGGTTATTTTAACTCCTGCAAACTTACAAAGCAGAAAGAAACTTCATAAAATTATAGAATCATAGAATGGTCCAGGCTGGAAGGTACCTCTAGCATCATCCAGTCCAACTCATTGTATTAATATAACGAAGATCACTGATTTAGACATTCAGAGACACATCCGTACCTTCAGAGATCTCTTCTGCTGTTTGTAAACCTTTCATTTTGTGGGGAGGTCGGCAGAACAGGACACCTCCTGCCAAGTATCTGCTACTCAGATGTCTTGTTTAGACTCATGCCGATTTAGAGATCCTCCTGACAGAGCACTGGAAGATAAAGAGGGTTGTGCACCATCAGATACCCACATTTTCTGGATTTTCACCTGAAAGTCTGTGGTGATGCAGATATCACTGGGCCTTTCTGACTTTGTTAATTAAGTGGAGACACAACGCTCAAAGACAAAACTGGCTCTTGTTGCTGGGGAGCAAGGACACAGTGACTCCTGTCTTTATATGAAGTGTTCCGTACAGAGAGAGTAAAGCCTCATCTGGGCTGTCCCCAAGCCACATGATGACAAGGGGGCAGAACTGTCAGTGTTTACAGTATTCAAGAGGACAGAGCTTGACTCCAAAGCAGAACTTGACATCCCACTCTTCAATATGAGCTTCAACTCTTCAACCTTTCCATCTTTGGCCTTGCGCTGCTGATGGGAAAGCCCCATTGTTTTGATTTAGCTTAAATGTTAGATAAGACCTAGCCTTTTTGTAACTTGCCTTATATTTCTTAAAAAAAAAAAAAAATAAAAAAAATCTCATCTTACAGCTCAAAAGGGAAGCTTTTAAAATGCAAAAATAAATAAGCTTTTTTTTTTTTCTTTTTTCTAGCCCTGATAACTAATGCTGAGCTGTGCTAATGCTACAGCTGCAATAATACGTAACTAAACAGCTGAGCAGTCCTCAGAGGGTTTGCTGGGGTGCTGAGAGACAGCCTCAGGTTAGATCTTTCTTAACACTGAGATGTGCTACACCATCAAACCATAAAAACCCAGTGAATCGTGATGGCAATAAATGGGCAGAATGACACAAAAAACCCCGAGTGAATGTTTTATGAATAACACTAAAACCCAGACCTTAGAGAAATCAGCGAGAGTTTTAGTATTCAACGTGACAAGGTTTCACTGAAACAGAATATTTTATTGTTATTTATTTAGTATTTATAATTTATTTATAGTGTAGTGCTATTCAGAGGCCTGTTAGTTTATTCTTAGAAGAGTCACGAGTCCCAAAATGAATTAAAAAAATTACAGAAATGAGCACTGGTTGCATTTTGTTTTGTTATTCTTTATTTATTAAGGCTTTCTCGTAGCAATGTCATGGATCGACTCAGCAGACAAAAACAATAACGTGACTCAGTGAGTGATACCATATTTCATGTAAGCCAACACAAAAAAAGCTATCTGAAATTTGTTTGCATAAATTATTTGCTGAATAATTATGACTAACAAGAACATTAAAATGAAATCTGGATCATTGCAGAAGACAGCAGAGGAAAAAAAGCAGCCAAGATTTTGCTCTAGTGGGAGGTGTCCCTGCCCAGGGCAGGGGGGTTGGAACTTGATGATCTTTCAGGTCCCTTCCAACTTGAACCATTCTGTGATTCTGTGAAGAACAAGATAAACTAGCCCATGCAGAGCATGGTAATGCCATAGCTGAGCTGCCACTTCTCCAGCCACGTCCCACCAAGCCAGTTTGGGTCCTCCTCCAAGTCACTGCTGCCTTGACTAAATAAACCATCTACAATAAATGATTCAAACAATTCTAAACCCCAGAACGTCAGTTTAACGACAGGGAGTAACTCCAGTGGTTTCCAAATGTCCATCACTACTTACTCTGCACTTTAAACTTGTTTTTTAATGAACATGTTTAATCATAGTAATAACATAGAGACAAATGTTTTACAAATATTTGAAAACACAGACAAACTAAAAAAAACTAAAGAAAAATGTGGGATTTATTTTTTCTCTGTGGTGCTCTTGTTTGAAATATGTGGAGAAAGATCAGATGTAATTTGCTGCTAGCGATTTCTCCAATTTCTTTTTTTCTTATTCTGCAGAGGTTTCCCTTGGCTGCATGGTGGTAGGATACACTAGATTCAGAAGGAAGAAGTACCACCATTTCCAGATGTGTGTGTCCTGCTGGGTTTTCTACATGGAACTGCTGTTCAACCAAGTCGAATGCAGTCTAATAATTCCAAATGCTTTTGACACATGCAGCCTGATTTCCATATTATTGGAGGGTAACGCTGCCATTTGCTTCTTCTGACTGAATTTCATTTAAGAGAGGAAGCATCGTCTGCAGAAAATGAAGGTTCTTGCTGGGTGCTACAGAGAGCACCATCCCCAACAATTTGTGCCACTGGGTATCACTACATGTTTAACAGAAAATAGGAATCTGTATATTAATATCTAGAACCATGTGAAGCAGAGAGAGAAACTAAACTCTGTGGACAATGTTTCCTTAAATTGAATAAAAAACCAGAATATATTAGCTTTCTTTTTTTCTTACAGAACTTAAATTTTCCCTTCATGGGATGTAAGCTGAACTCTTTTGTAGGCCAGCATAAAAATATTACAGCCTGCATCTTCTGCTGGGTGTCCATTTGAAAAGAAGAGACCTCTTTGCCAGGAGCAAACACTGACAATTTGATCTGCTTTGGGATCCACTCAAGATTCTGCTCTGAATTGTAATATTAGGGATGATCAATTTATATTACAGAAGTGGCAGTTTCTGTTCTAGCAGAAGTAGGGAGGTAGCAGAAGTAGGGAGGTGATTGTCCCCCTGTGCTCAGCACTGGTGAGGCCACACCTTGAGTGTTGTGTCCAGTTCTGGGCACCTCAGCACAAGAGAGATCTGGAGGTGCTGGAGCGAGTGCAGAGGAGGGCAACAAAGCTGGTGAGAGGCCTGGAGAATAAGGCTTATGAGGATCGATTGAGGGAGTTGGGATTGTTTAGTTTGAGGAAGAGGAGGCTGAGGGGAGACCTCATCACTCTCTACAACTGCTTGAAAGGGCATTGTAGAGAGGTTGGGGCTGGTCTCTTCTCACGGGCAATTAGCGATTGAACAAGAGGGAATGGCTGCAAGCTGCAGCAGGGTAGGGTTAGGCTGGACATTAGGAAAAAGTTTTTCACAGAGAGAGTGGTCAGTCAGTGGAATCAGCTGCCCAGGGAGGTGGTGGAGTCCCCATCCCTGACTGTGTTTCAGAGTAGATTGGATGTGGTGTTGAGGGATCTGGTGTAGGGGAGAACTTGTAGAGTAGGGCTGATAGTTGGACTTGATGATCCCAGGGGTCTCTTCCAACCTAAATGATTCTATGATTCTAGCTGCAGTTTTTATTGGGTTTTTTTTTGGTTGGTTGGTTGGATGGGTTTGGGTTTTTTTGTTGGTTTGGTTTTTGATTTTTTTTCATGACAACATTTGCCAAATAAAGTTTTGAATGAGAAAGTTTTGTGTATTCCTAAACAAACAGGGCTTTTTCCTTAAATGACACTAAACGTTGCAACGTTTTACTCACTGGTTTTGGGATTTAGTTGATGCTGAATGAACTTGCTGATCTACTACAAAAGATACTGTAAAAACTCAGCAAGTAGCCTGGCTCACTAATGCTTCTGTTCCCTTATAATGAGATTATAAAAGTATTTCTCTGTCTCGCAGGGGCTTCATAAAAATCAACACATCAAAGAATGGGGGTAATGTAAATTACTCTAGAGAGATGATAAACAGCAGCTTGGACAAGAAGTAGAGGAGGAAAAAAGCTATTTCCCTGATAGTGCCAAAGGGCCTCATTGAATTTTCCTCAGAAGGAAGTTGGATTTCATTTCTTTGCTTTCAAAGCCTCACTGAGAATTTGTGAGCAGTGCTTATTGTCAGTCGTTTCAAGATGCCATGTCCACCCAAACTGCAGGAAGGTCTTAGTCATTCAAACATCTTTTTGTTATTTTCACAGTCTAGAATGTAGTCTGTACCTCCACATAGGTATTATTTTTAAAGTACAGAAAGGTTCATACATATTTCAGGATTTTGTAAGAGTAAACCTTTGAAAAACTTGAAATCTCTATAAAATGTTTCCAAGATCTGTGTTTGTTTTTGCAAATGCCAGTGAGGGTCTGTATACATTATAGAAATATATTTATATAATATAATAAAACGGGGGGAAAATCCGTAATCCAAACACATTGAATATTACACATTTTTCTATGGCAAGTTTGTTCAGCTGCTGTCAATAAGGTCATTATTTAACTGTTTTCTAGATGGAGACAGTTTATCTTCTGGAAAGGTTTTATTTTGTTTTTTAAAGGACATAGTTCAACTTTGGCTTGGCTTTTGCAGTGGAGTACAGCAAATCCTTTTTCTACAAACAAAATGTGCTAATTTACTGCCCTCGATAAGATCCCCAGACTTGCTTAAATTGTTCAAAGTGTTAGAGGTGTAAAGTATGCCAAAAAACCTGTACTAGAATAAATATTGCATAGGTTTTCAATTTGTGGGTGAACGTGAAGCAAAACAATTCTGGTTGTTGCCTTCTCGCACCCGGCGCTACCAAAGCGCTTCAGTCCTCACAGCTTTCGAGTGTCCTGGTGGGCAGCAGGGTGACCATGAGCCAGCACTGTGCCCTCATGGCCAAGAAGGCCAGTAGCATCCTGGGGTGTATTAGAAGGGGGGTGGTTAGTAGGTGGAGAGAGGTTCTCCTCCCTCTCTACTCTGCCCTGGTGAGACCCCATCTGGAATATTGTGTCCAGTTCTGGGCCCTCTCAGCCTGTCCTCATAGGAGAGGTGCTCCAGCCCTCTGATCATCTTCGCGGCCTTCCACTGGACCCGTTCCATTGTCCTTGACTTAGTTTCATTCAAAGTCATGGGCCACTCTCTTTCTAAATGAAGCTACTGAATTTTTTTTTTTTCTCCAGCTTCTGTTTATACAACCACCTTGTGTTTATTGAGAATGTGAATATGTAAATTGTTCTTCAGCCTCTTTCTAGAATTTCTTAGAGCATAAGAAAATGGTTAACTACGTCTACAAGTTAACTGTAGACTATTAGAAAAGATGCATTCAGTGCTTTGGAATGGGAATGACCCCAAAAGTGTCTCAGACAAACAGAAAATAATCTTCCTCCAGTAGTACTGGAAAGAAAAAGCAGCAGGCTGTGGGGAGAAAGAGGACAGCACGCCTGGTTTTATGCATTAACTCCAATTTATATTGGCTCATTCTGTGTTATTCACTAGACATTTTCCACTGTCGTTCCACAGTAGTCAGATGAAGAAATCTTAAAGGATGGAGGAAACAGGCAAAGTGAGGATAGGCTGCTTTGGAAAGACACTGAGGACCTATAAACATGTTCTTAATTTTATTCAGCCTTGCCCTCTATCATTTGTAGCAGGAGAGCTCGGTGTCGCATGTGGCTTTGGAGCATTTGTCATGGCAACCAAACGGATTTGTACGTGCCTAACAAGAAAAAGTGTTGTCCAGTCATACTTCCTTCAGAATCTCACTGTCAAATAAAGATTTGTAATGAAGACTGTGTATGGTTATAGTCTATCCACAGAATATTTCAGAGAGAAGCTCAAAAAAACCCAACAAAAAAATCCCAAACAGTATTAGTGCATACATGCAGAAAAACTGAAAAGCTTTGCTTGTTTTGGAAATGTAACCTGTGCACCTGTAGGATTAGAGAAAGCCATTGAATTAATGGTAACAGAAAGTCTAGCGACCACTTACCCACCAGCAAAATCAAAACTGCAGAAAACCAGATCCAGCTGAAGCAGCACAGAGAATCCTAGTTTTATTCAACAGGCAGAAGTACTTTGTCTGACCCTAGATACCTTTATATTTAACTCGGAGTCAAATGAAGTGCAGTAGAGATTAAGGGTGTTTTCACAAACAAATCCCACCACACGGTGCCACCAAGGGCATGCCGACTTTTGGATGGACATTCAAATAAAATTTAAGTACACAATCCTCTTTAAAATGTAGCAGCTATAGAACTCTTCAGTTCATCTGCTATAGGTGTAGCTTTTCCTCCCTCCTTTGGCTGATCTCACCATGAGAACCTCTCTATTTCCCAGTCTGATGCCTTTCCCGGAGCTGGAATAGTGCCCATCTCATACAGCTTAAGGTTAGACGGTGGCTCCTGTCCACTACTCTTAATTAGCACACCTGATGGGTTCTGCTCCTCTGTCTGGTTTTGGGAGGTATGAAAGAAGTGAATGTGGTGATTTGACAGTCTTATTGCTTGGTGTTCAAATATAGTTAATCTCTAAAATTAAAATTAATGTATTTACAGGACGACAAGAAACTAATAGCATGCAGGATTTATTAATAGCATCTGCAAATACCCAGCTTAATTTTTGGTTAGATTGAGCAGTTTGTCAGTAAGAGAGATTATATTCACCCAGCCAAACTTCCTCTCCTCGTTCATCTGTGCCATTTCCCTGTTTGTCTGAACCAGTTCATCAGGCTCACCAGGACACAGAGCCCAGCCTTTTCAGACTGACAGTTATTCCATTATCATTAACAGCACACCCATTTGCTGAGGTGTGACTGAATATATCTTCCTTCCTTGTTTTTAACTAAAAGAGTTTTTACTTGCCAAATGAAGACCTCATTAACCCAGTAAACTCTGCTGATTTGCTCAGAGCCTCACCTCACTCAGAGCTGCGCTTTGCTTCTCTGTGTTGCCCTCCATCTTCCTCGTCTTTCAATCCCTTTGCTAATTGATACTAGTCCTGTGTTCAGTTTGATTATATTTGGTCACTGTTTCAATGGACATATTTCAGTACCCAAAGAGGCTACAGAAGAGATGGGGAAGTACTCCATCAGGGACTGACTGGAGCGATAGGATGAGGAGTAACGGTTTTAAACTGAAAGAGGGGAGATTTAGATGGGATATTAGGAAAATATCAGGTTTTTTTAGGAAAATGCCAGGTTACAGCTGGCATGGATGGCATGGCCATCTCACAATTCCTGGTGCCACCCACCCTTAACCCATGCAGCCTTGGGAGCATGAGGGGAAAAGGTGTCCCAACTCTGGGACTGTATGGATCTCTGCCCTTTAGCAGGGCAACCTTCTGCTGCTTGGGTTTGCAGCTTTTCCACGTGGCTCAGCATCATGGCCTGTGATTGCTCACACAGGCCACAAGTGACAGAGCAGCCTCCCAACCAGTCACAAAATTGGGCTCATTTTTTGTCCCTCCAAAGCTGAGTTTCCATCACGCTGACAATGGTCTCATCACTCAAACCAAGCTGTGCCTGCACACAGCAGCCAGCACCCATTTCTGTATTAGGGGACATCACCTATGCCAAGTCTGGAGTCCCACCCTTTCTTGTCATAAGCTTCCCCACCTGAGGCACAAGATCCTCCCTGGCACCATGCTCTAGCAAGTTCTTTCATGTGGTTGGAAAGGCCCTCTGAGATCATCAAGTCCAACCATACACAAAACCACAACCCACTCCCTACAATCTTGGACACTAGAGCATGCCCTGAAGTGCCACATTGACACGCTTTGTAAATACCTCCAGGGATGGTGACTCCACCACCTCCCCAGGCAGGCTGTTCCAGTGCCTGACCACTCTTTCAGCGAAGTAATTCTTCCTCATATCTAATCTGAACCTCCTCTGCTGCAACTTCAGACCATTTCCTCTGCTCCTGTCCTTATTCCCTTTGGAGAAGAGGCCAGCACAACCTCCTTTCAGGTAGTTGTAGAGGGCAATGAGGTATCTCCTCCTTTCTCCAAGTGCTAGACCCAAACTTCTCTATGCTATGTGGCATCATGTCTTATTCCTCCCTGTTCTCTCTCTTCTGGATCAATTACCCCCTCCACGTCTCAAGTGACACCATTCCCTCCAGGAACTAATTTCCCTTTTCTTTGTTGCATCTGGTGTTTATCCCATTCCCCACGCTACCCTGGGAAGGGGAAGAGGTATTTTCCAACGTGCACATTTCTCCCCAGGTTTCTTCCAGATTAGCAGTATGCCATATTTCACAGAATCACAGGATATCAGAGATTGGAAGGGACGTTGAAAGATCACTTAGTCCAATGCTCCTGCCAGAGCAGGAACACCTAGAGCAGGTCACACAGGAACACAGAAACTGTCCTCCAGCCTCTTTTTATCTCTTTCCCCTTTCTTCCCCCTCAATTAGCCTGGGTACTTGGAGATCCCCTGGCTAGAAGGCTGACATAAAGCTTGCGTGTCATGCTGACACGCTGCTCTCTCAGAAAGGAGAACTGAAACTACATTTTACTCTTTAGAAATTTAAAAGCATCTTTTATTCCCTTCTCCCTCCATATTTCCTTGCCAGTTTCCAATTTGATTGCTAGCTTGGGGTTTTGGTTGGTTTTGGTTTTTTTTTTGTCCTTCTTGCACACAGCATTCTGCTGAAAGCTTCTGTGTACCTTTTCAGATGCAGAAGAATGTAATGTTCCACCCACTGCATTGCAGTTGTGATTGAGAAATCCTCTGTAAAATACAGTGGGTCTCCCAGAAGATCTGAGACACTATTATAAATGTATTTCACCTTCATATCCTATGATAACGTTCATTTAGGAATCACATATGACATTAAATAGTGGCATTATTGCTCCCCACAAGGACTGCACTCTCCTCCTTTATTTGAAGGGGTTCAGCACTTCTTTTTAATCTCATTTCCATGTGATGTCAGTGAAAACAGCTAGCAGCCTATTCCTTAGCGACCACTCTCTTACTGAAGAAAATGTTGTGTAACAGCATGCTTTATGACTGAAAGGCAGAGCTCATCTCTAGTCTGAGTCCAAGTGAGAGGGATGTCCTCCACTTTCCCAGCAAGTACAGCCTGGGAGCCAGCTCTACCCGTGGTGCAGTGAAGCTCCCAAAAACTTCTGCGACACAACTACCCTAAAGTAATTCACAAGGGGCCTGAAGAATAGAGCCCAGGCCATTACAACAGATCAAGAGGTGGATGTAGATAAATACTATAATGAACATAATGTCACACTCTCAGATTTTCTCCAAAACATGGGTTACAATCGCAGGAACCATTGAAGCAACCACCTGACTTAGCTGTGTCGCCAACAGATGTGATTTTCACATTTCATACGTTTCATGCACTCCAAAATTGTTTCTCTGACAGTGTGAATATTATCCTGACAGCTAACTGAGCTAGTCATTATTTTCAGATGGATTTTCTTCCATCTTTTGCAGTAGTTTAAAATGAAGGAGCCACAATACACAGGGGAACGGCACCAGACATGTCAACAAGGGAAGGCAAGGGAAGGCAAGGGAAGAACACCCCTTCTTCATTTTTCTCTCCACCCACCCCGACTGACATAGAAAGTGAAGTAATACTTATTTTTTCTTTCTTCCTCCCCTCCCCCTCCCAAAGATTCGCAATAGATTATGCTTCCAAAATGCCTGGTATACAGGGGAGAGTGTTATCATAACAACAGAGTTCATGACATGCTCTTCTTTCCATATCATCTATTTGAAAAACTAGCTGTGCCAAGAACTGGTTTATTATGTGAAGAAAGCACTCGCTTTATTTTCTGGCTAGACACAATTCATTGTTTTCCTATGGGCGATGACAGGTCTCCTCCCCGTTACAGTTGAGATCTGGCAAACAGCTCTTTAGATGCTGTTAGAGAAAAACCTTTAAGAGGAGTAAAGGAAATGTAAGCCTGATTTAGGAACTCCTTTGGAAGGTGAAAGGCAGAACGATGGCTGTTTACAGGTTAGCAGGGGACAGCAAATCAAGGTTAAAGGAAGAGTATTTCCACATTCACCTGTTTCTGATTCATACTAATAATTTTAGACATGTCTTTGTTCATGCCTTTTATGAAGAGATTTCTAAATGGGAAGCATAGTTTGGCATTTGGTGTTTTGGGGATTATAGTCCCTACCTGCAAGAAAAAGATAATTATAACTACTTATATCATAGCAGTATTTTATGCTAATTTGATATGGTACGTTTCATATTTATATTTATGTGCAACTATATAAAAGCCTCTAGGGAACACTAGTATTACATTTCATGTTCCATATTCCTTCTCATGGTCTTTAATGCTACATTCCTTCTCATTAGGTGATGAGCTGCTCCTGAAAACCTCTTGAAAAAAAGTCAGGAAACAATTGCTGAGGGACTGTAGTAACAGTTATTCAGTTGTGATTCAAATTCAGAAAAGCTTTTAATCTCCTATTTCTGTCCAAAATTGAGAACTGTCCATTAGGTAAGATGACTAAATAGAATAAAGAAAGGTGAGTCTTCGGTCTACAAAGAGATTAATTGTTTTGAGATAGTGCTATAAAAAAATGCTTCTTAAGTGAAGGGCCAGGGTGTTCTGTACTTAACAGATAAAGCAGAATCGTAGGACTTATTGCCCTTGGTACAAAAGTTGATGAAGGATTCACAAATAAATTGGCAATACTTTGGCAATTCTCCATCAGGAATAATCTACTCACCAAATTCAGTAACTTCCTCCTTGAAAGAGAAGTGATGGTGACTCCACCTCAAGAGGTGACGGCAAATCTGTCCTTTTTGCAGTTGTTTTCATGTTGAATGATTACAGAGCAATCAGAGTAACAGCAGCAAGACTACCAGAGACTTGCTCTGTATTCAACGCTTTTTCTTAGTTATTCTATTATTTACTATTCTGAAATAGTAAATAGAGAAAGTAAATAGAATAGTAAATAGAGAAGCTGAGGGAACTGGGCATGTTTAGTTTGGGGAAGAGGAGGCTGAGGGGAGACCTCACTGCCCTCTACAGCTACCTGAAAGGAGGTTGTAGAGAGGTGGGTGTTGGCCTCTTCTCCAAAGGGAATAAGGACAGGAGCAGAGGAAATGGTCTGAAGTTGCGGCAGGAGAGGATGAGATTAGATATTAGGAAGAATGACTTTACTGAGAGGGTGGTCAGGCACTGGGACAGCCTGCCCAGGGAGGTGGTGGAGTCACCATCCCTGGAGACATTTCAGAAACGTGTCGATGTGGCACTTCAGGGCATGTTCTAGTGACCAAGAACGTAGGGAATGGGTTGTGGTTTTGTGTATGGTGATCTCAGAGGTCCTTTCCAACCATGGTGACAGAAGAAGACAGGAGAGAACCCTTCCTTACGTTCCATCCTGATTTATATCTAAACACTAAAGACAGACTAAACTCTCCTCCCTTGCTCTCCATTACTTGTGCTCCACTCTGCCTCTTAAAACCCTCTTTAGCAATAGTGGGCAGTCTGGCTTTTTAACACTTTCTTTGTCATAATCTCTCCAGCTCTAAATGTTTGCATGGAAATATTCCCTGCTGAGTATTATCTCTGGGCTAAGTTTTTAAGATAATAAAACCATGTGGGAAAACAAATGGTCTATTATTTCCTGTATTTGCAGCTTCGTACAATGGTTCTGTTCAGAGTCTTTTTTGGCCTCCATGCTTTGAAACGAAAATGGTAGATTATTTCTCTTGGTGTCTTTTTACTCCCCAAAAAAGACACTTCAGCTGGACAAGCTGTACAAATCTGAAAAGTTGCAATTCACTGATGTTTAAAATAGACTCGACAGGGCTGTTTAGCTTGATTTTCTAAAACTCCTGCCTGCTTTGAGCATACTCAAAGCAACACAGAATTTTCTGCAGGCTGCTGTAGGAACAGGCTCTAGGACTGAGATCAAGGAAAATATCTGCCTTCTTACACTGTTCCCCATGCAGAGGACCAGGCAGGTTGGAGGAAAAATTAACTGCTTTGGGGGAGAAGAAAAAAACAGGAATCGTGTGAACCTGTAATTAAAGTCGTACTATAAATCATATGCAAAATTAAGCCGATTTATTGGAAATCTCTACCTCACTGCTTTGAGCATCTTTTCTGAAATTTTATGTTCTTCTCACATTTTTGGAATAGATGTTATTGATCGGGTCTATTTTCGTTCTTCAGTTGTTCAGCAGCAAAATTCTTACTAGTTTCAACGTGGAAGCATTGTGGATTAAGGCCTTCTTTCACTAATCAGTGAATGATTTGCCTACACGAGCAACAAGTAAAGGATCCAGATTTTAGTGCATAGCACCTCCAACCATCTACAAATTATTTCTCAGCGCAGAAAGCCAGGCTACCTATGGCATCTTTTCTGCGACTGTATATACCTGCAGGCAATGGATGATGATCGGTGGCCAAGTCAGGACCTAGAAGGCACTGATACTAGTGTGTCTCACCCTTTCATTTCCACTATAATCCCAGTGCTAGTGTCTGTTTTCACCAGAGTTTGTGTTTAGCTTTCCCATTTTTTCCCTACAGAATGGCAGCATCTATCTATGTTCTCCCTTTATCTGAAAGTGCCAGTATCGTGCTACATTGTACTATAATTTCATTTATAATAAAAATGTGAAGGCTTTAATAAGCCCTAAAAATAACCGAAGCTTTCATGCAGCTTGTTTCATTAATATGAAATGAATCCAGTGTCTCACATCAAGATAATTAGTAGCCTGTACTTTTGGTCCTGGCCAGAGTCAGAGCTTTATTCGGACTTGTTGCAGATGATTTTTTTTTCAAAAACAACCCCCCCAGTTTCAACTATAAAAACTTAACATCAAACACTGACACCAAGGGACAACTTCTCATTGTTTTCTAAAAACCCGGTTTCCTGTGCACATTCACAAAGGCTGCAGATATCCATTTTTGTTTTCAGTCACAAATACAGCCAGCAGAGTTTGCAAGAACCATCTTCAAACGTGTTCTAATGAAAACAAAGTGGTTGAAGCGCGGCTTTCCAACTGCGGCCCCGTTAGAAATACTGAGATATTTAGAAATATCAGCTGTGGCATCCTTTCACTAAACATACATTAAAAAAAAATCAGCCTTCAGCTGATAAATTAAAAATTTTTCAGCAAAGTACATTTGCCATTTGGTTATCAATATCTGGTAAGAAAATACATGTTGACAGCACATCGGTTGTTAACCATTCATGCTGATTAATTACAAAATTGCCAGTGTCTTCTGTGTTATTTTTAGAAGCTTGATTTAATGCAGAGGAGGAGATGGCGAGAGGGACCAACTTGGTGCAGGCTGAAAGAGAGTTTCAGACTAAATTCCCCGTTTGATGCTAAGAAATCCGCCACATCGACGCCGCAATTAGGAAAACTAGCACGTAATGCTTTCCCATGCGAAAAAAATAAAAGCCAGCAGCAGGCCAGCTTTTCCATGGCTCCTTTCGCACCCGCCTCGTCTACCAGCTGGATGTATCTCGGAGGAGAGACCTTAAATTCCTGCGAGCAGGCTGGGCGGCACATGCAGTAGCAGCAGCCTGCTGACATTTGCTGAGCACCAGCGTCCCTCAAGCGACCGGGAGCGAAGCCATTGACGTCACCGAACAATAGGCAAAATATTTCCTCCTCCTCCGTAGTCCTGAACTGTAAACACCCAGCTCGCACACAGCAGGCTGAGCATTTGGGGAGAGGCGGAGAAGGAGAATGTGAAAAACTTTCAAGTGATGCTGCTGAAAACAAGCAGCTGTTCCCGCAGAACCAGTCTCTCCTTATTCCTTCTTTTTTTTCAATTTTTTTTTTTGCTGTCAAGGTTGCTGGTGTCCCCTCAGTGTAGGTGACCCGGTATAGAAGATGAAGCTAAAATGAAATATAAATGAAACTGCGTCGTCTGAACTCACAAGGAATTTTTTTGGGAAGTAAAATGCATAATTCTCATTGCAAGAAAAGCGCACTCTCGCTCTTTCTCCCTTTTTCTCTCTCTGTTATGGATAGCTACAGTTTTCTAACAGTCATCCATGTATTTTGGGGAAGGTGTGATGGACTGAATGTAAGAGAATTTCCGTCTCTGTCACCCTCCCTCCAAACACACACATTATTGCAAGCCAAAAAAAACCCCAAAAACTTAAAGTTAAAAAGAATTTCAGAATTATAATTACAGAACCACATAGTTCACTATATATGCTCTTGATTCACAGCAAAGACTGGTTTTACTCCTTGAGTTGGAGTATTATGCTTATGGCACAGGCAGAAAACGAGAAGGCAGAGTCAGTCCTGAAAATGGAAACCTAACCACAGCTTCTTGTGACTGTGTCTTAAAAATACCAATGTTAGGATTTATCAGTTGTTGAACAGAGTATTTTACACCAGTATAAACAGCTAAAGAGTGCTGGCAACTAGTAAATGCAGGGAACCTAATTCAGCTCATTTTTTTCCCTGCAGTATCGTGGAAGCAGCTGCTGTCCTACAAGTAGTAAATCTTTTCCATTTCCAGAGCATCCCTGGGAAGATCCCTGGAGTGGAGAAAAAGGAGACCACTAGAAAGAAGACGTAGTGCAGAGCTGAAAAGAGCTCAGAAATGCTGTGCCTCTAAAAAAGCTGGAGGAAAACGCTGAATCAGGCAACCCAGAAGCTGCTGTGAGCTGCCTCAGGGAATAATACACTGGTTTATTTGGTCCATCGGTGTAAGCCAGAGAATGAATTCCACTTGGAGCCATTAGCCATGGACTCAAAAGTCAGCATTGGAAGAAACACTAAGAAAGAGCTCCATTAAGAGATATATTTTCTTTTTAAAGATTTTTCTGAAAGTATCACCTTGATGTGCCTCAGGAGAACCTTGAAGTGCCAAAGAAAATAATTACATCACCCCACTGCTAACTGAATAGATATCTCTGTGGAAGTCAAAGATCCAGGCAACCACAATTTCTATCTTCCTTTTGCATTGTTTCATTTTTGCTCACTTTCTCCACAGAAGGTGGTGAATAAGCCCCCTTGCTTCTCAAAACAAAGACCTAGGGATCACCCATATTACCATGTTCTGCAGAGGGCAGCATGTAAGAGCCAGGGAGAGACACCTTATTTTCCTGTCCAATGCTGCTCTCTGTTGAATGAAGCTGTAGGTGGCACATCACATGGGCAGCAGATATTGATTTATGATTCCAAAGTGCCAACCAAACAACTAATTTTGTCCAAACAGACCACAATGAATTACTCATTATCCTCCATTTAACAGGCAGGAAAATTAGGTGTGGGTAAATAACCTAGTTTGCTGTATGTAAATCTATTCAGCCACGATGCACTAGTGATGTTGCTTCACGTCCTGCTGCTCTGCCCGTGCTCTCCATGGGCTGAAGCACCCGACTGAAGGCGAATGAACCTTATCCCCTCTTCAGCATGGGCAGCAACAGCCCACATGAGTGATGGCACTTCTGGGGCTTGACATCTATGGTCTACGCGTTTTGGCCCATCAATCGTTGCACTGCCACTGAACCTCTGCACCCTCACATCTTCCCAGGGAAAGGGTGCATTGCAAAGTGACACTTCTTTACTTTGCTTTCCTTTCCTTCTTTCTTTGTCATTTTTGACTTTGCACGGGCTGCTCCATGGTCAAATACCTTCTTTCTACTGAGCTAGGTGGCAAAACAAGGGAGTTGGAGCTATTCAGCCTGGAGAAGAGAAGGCTCCGGGGAGGCTTTATAGCCCCTTCCAGTACCTGAAGAGGCTACAGGAGAGATGGGGAAGGACTCTTTGTCAGGGAGTGTAGTGACAGGATGTCCGGGGAAAGGCTCTAAATTGGAAGAGGGGAGATTTAGATTAAATACCATAAAGAAATTCTTTGCGGTGAGGGTGGTGAGACACTGGAACAGGTTGCCCAGAGAAGCTGTGGAGGCCCCATCCTTGGGAGTGTTCAAGGCCAGGCTGGATGGGGCTTTGAGCAACCTGGTCTGGTGGGAGGTGTCCCTGCCCATGGTAGGGGGGTTGGAACTCCATGATCTTTAAGTTCCCTTCCAACTCTAACCATTCCATGATTCTATGACAAAAGCAAAACACTCGGGGGGAAAAAAATAACCAGATTAAGTAAATAAATGGTTGGCTATCATGACCAGGTAAAGTCAGACAAGTATGTGTCAAACCACCATAAAATGTGATATTTTTGATCTGATCACCTTTGCTTTTCTTAGACCTGAACAGCCACCTACAATGCAAAGTAGTGCTTTCTCCATCCATGTACATCTGCTTGGAGACTGGGAAAGCCTTGTGCTGGTTTGGGAAGCCAATATGCTGAGGTAAATTTGGAAACCTGTGCTTTACTGGCTGTGCACTGCCAGAGACAAAGCACCAAAGCCAAGGTAGAAACTCGAATAGAGGCCTGCAGGTTCTTCACAGCTGAGAAGATCTCAGATCTTGGTGTATGCCTGACTTCATACACTGGTCCCTGAGTGGTGTGAATAGTGAGGTGTTCAGCAACTTTCTTTAGCAGTATCATTTTCTAAAGCTGGAAAACTCAGGCATCTGGGCTTGACTGGGACCAAGACCCTCAGGCAAACTGTAAAAACATTTGTCACTCGGTCTAATGTCTATCTTGGCATCTTCCTTGAGGAGGACTATTGCTGGGAGCCAAGAGGAAACCAAGAAAGAGCCGTATACTCTTTGGGGAACAGCCTAAAAGTACAGCCTGAAATGTTAACTACATTTACCTCCCTCATAGAAATGCACTGTTTAAGCATACCTTTAGGCAAACATTTATGCATTTAAGCTTTTTCTAGTACAAATATTCACAAAAAAAAGCATCTTCTCTTGGTTGCTCACCCACACAGATATGAATACCATTTGAAACATTCTTACTCTTGGTAACTTCCAAGGTTTTCCACCTTTTCCCTTTCACACAGCTGGAAACATGTATTTCACAGTAAATACTCTCTATAGGACACATAAACATTGCAAGTTAGTCCCTGAACACGTGTGTTGAAGTAATAAGGGATGGGGGAAGGAGTGACAAACAAAAGCAGTTTGCAAAGAATTAAAAGAGATCGAAACACATTTTTTCTGGTTCCCATCTGAGCTAAAATGGTAGAAAGTGTAATATATTGAAAAGAATATAAGCAGCATGTTCCCTTCTCTTAATTGGACCTGTGACAATCAGAAAAACCAAAGGTAAAGCTGAACCATATGTTTATAATTCAAAACATAAGCAGATTCTTCATTTTATGGACATAAAGTCAGAAAATACTTTGGTAAATAGTATCACTGGGCTCGAAACAACAGCAGAGCCTTTGTAAGGATAAATTTTTAAGAGGCCAGTGTATCTTTATGGAAACATCTATAGAAATTCATTCTATAGTTCTTGCTTTAGGACCTATCACATTACAGCCGTGTCTAGCACCTTGAATTAAGACTTTAACTTCGGCAGCCATGAGAGGGAATTTTATTAAAAACCTAGTTCCTGAGAGTCCATAAGTTCTTGGCATCCATAAGTTTGTTATATGTGCCATTATTAGGATGTAGAAGTCTAAACTCGAGAGTCAGATCATTAATTTTGGCAAACATGGCACAACCAGAGGTCTAGATGGAAATGTGGTGTGTGAAGCAGGTGTTGATGCTTAAAGGAACTGAAGAAAAAAATTACCCTTTTCACAAGATGGAGTTTTGACATGGAAACCAAAGTTTTCTCTTAGTAGCTTCTTGAGCTTCTCTGGATGTCACCTTGAATTCATGCTGCTGTTGACATACATGAGCTTGATGACTGGGCAGTATTTCACTTGCAGCCCAGAAGGCCAATCCCATCCTGGGCTGCATCAAAAGGTGCGTTGCCAGCAGATCCAGAGAGGGGATTCTGCCACTTTGCTCTGGTGAGACCTCACCTGGAGTCCTGTGTGCAGGTCTGGAGCCCTCAAGAGAGGAAGGACATGGACCTGATGGAGGAGGTCCAAAGGAGGGCCATGAAAATGATCAGAGGGGTCGGAGCACCTTTGCTACTCGGACAGGCTGAGGGAGCTGGGGTTGTTCATCCTGGAGAAGAGGAGGCTCCAGGGAGAGCTCAGAGCAGCNAGGCTCCAGGGAGACCTCAGAGCAGCCTTCCAGTCCCTGAAGAGGCCTACAGGAAGGCTGGGGAGGGTCTGTTTGCAAAGGCCTGCAGTGACAGGATGAGGGGTAATGGCTTCAAGCTGGAGAAGAGCAGAATGAGACTGGATCTTAGGAATAGGTTCTTTACTCTGAAGGTGGTGGAACACTGGAACAGGTTGTCCAGGGCAGTGGTTGAGGTCCCTTCCCTGGAGATATTAAAGGTAAGATTGAACGAGGCCCTGGGCAACCTGGTTTATTTGGGTGTGTCCCTGTTGACGATGGGGAGCTGGGACTAGATGACCCTAGAGGTCCCTTCTGGCCTGGACCATTCTATGATTTTATGATTCTGTGATTCCAGTCCTTACTTAACAGTTAGATACTTGTTCCCCAGAAAAGGTACCTATGCTGTAATCAGAATGGGGACACAGCAGGTAAAAAACTCTATACAATCTCAGAAGGGTCGGAAACTAGATCAATAATGACAAAAATCAAAGACAGAATGATGTTATATACTACTTAGCTGTGGTCTTTTTAAATACTACTGATACTCTTGCCTCAAAAATCAGGGCCTTGGTTCAGAAAGTCTTCAAGAGCTGCAAAATTAAAGCGTTGAGATTTATACTACTTGAAATAATTGGGCCCAGTAGAGATATTGGGAGAAGCATCTCGGTGCTGCTGGCTCCATTTTTAAGAAAGTCCAATGGCAACCTGAGCAAGCACACACCTAATAAAAGGTATTCAGAAAACCTCAGTGAACTGTAAAAGAAAAGTTTAATCCAGTCTTTCCTTGAGGACCTAAGTTAGCTTTTAACTACTTTAAACTACTGAACTGTAGAAACTTGATTGTACTTCTGTTGAAGTCAGTACAGCTTTGACACCTGAAGGAAATTAAGCCCAGGTAGGTCTATTGTTCTCATTATGACTAATTGTATGTTTAAAATTAGACATTCATTAAAGAACACTTAATTGAAGTACAGAACCGCAGTGGGAAGAGAATTAGTTCCTACAAAAAATGTCACTATTCACTCCCCTGCATATAAGCAAAGCTTCTTTTCTGGCTCGGTGTCCTGTGTGGTAGATCACAGAAGATAAACTTTTGCAGTGAGCACGGAAGCTCACAATATGGCTACAGACTTCACCTCATGCCACAGCAAACTGGTGCAATTCTCTTCGTTACGAGTTATCTGTCAGAGACCTACCAAGCAAAGTTCCTAGGAAACCTCATGCAGCCTGGAAATATTTGCTATTTTCTAAAAATTTTTCCTAATGTGTGGCAAATAGAAATAAAATTAGATTTACATGAAGCCCAAGAAGTTCCACGTCGCTCACAAATCAAACGCTGATAAAGGCTAAGATGCTGACATGCAAGGTCGTAGCAGCTGTGCTGCGACTTGGCTCACCCCCAAGGTTGCCCTGACATTCCTCACGTTATTTATAATTCTGGAAGTTAAGAGCAGATTTATTTACTTAATGGGAGGCTCAATCTATTGCTCCAGAGCTACCTTAGCAGAAAGACCGATATACATCAAAGGCTGATGTTTATGGATAGCTGAAAATATAAGGCAAGCGAAACAAAACAGACCGAAAACTCGCCCAGGATTTTGAGATGCACCGGTAAAGGACAACATACCCTTTTTTGCTAGATATTCGCTGTAGGTTTGGAGGCAGAGCATGATTTCATCCAACATTTTTGTGGTTAATTTGCAGCCAGGATGTTTATACAAAGTAAATAGCTGGAATTGAAAGTTTCATTCTTTCTTTGCTTACCGGTAGTATCTCAAATCTGAAATGCATTTCATGAGTTTAGCTCCAAGCCTGGCTCACACACAGCTAGAATTTTACACTCACATCTAGAACTCACTTAGTGCCTTTCTCCTGACCCTGATTATTCATTGCCATCCATTTCTTTCACAGGCATGTAAAAGGAATGGAAAAAGGTTATAAAATATTACGAAAATGTAAAAGGATTTTACATGCTTCAAAAAAAAGTGCAAGAGACCACCAGGAAAAACCAGGAAAAACAGTTTCATCTTGGTTAATCCCAGAGGAGATTATAGCGTGAAATGGTATCATGGCATATTTAGAAAGTAGTCTTTGGAGTGACAACGTTCTAGGAACAGACCAACACTGAATCACTGCAAATCAGCAGCCAATTCAGCTGAGCAATAGCAAAAGGACATGGAATCCAGTTATTCTGTAGGAGACTGACCTAGGGAAAGCCAGACAATTCAGTGTTATGTCTATGTGTCTTCTTACATCAGATCAAAGGTTTGTATTTTTTGCTAGCCCTCTTCCTTCTTCAGGTTGGTTTTTTGTTGGTTTTTTTTTTTTTTTCTTTCAGAATGATTCCAGTATCTGGAATATTTTACTGCACAAACAGCCTGGCTTAAATTTAGTCAATAAAATGTGTTTAAGAAAGGCAGATTCTGGTTTTAGAAAACACGTTAAATCAGGCAACTGGAGTCTAGAAGAGACACCAGAAAAGGAGGATTCAACCAGTCATTATATTTATTTTCTTCTCAAGCATTCCCATCAAACACTGGTATTGGTTGTGGCAATGTTTGTCATGAATGCTGTTCTTGTTGCTTTGAATGAAGGTAACCATGAGAAGGAGCACTTTCATTCAACCCTTTTCCAGAGGAAGCTCTAAGAGAACAGGAGCTAAGCCTGCATGAGAGTAAGCAGCACATTCATTTAGCATTTCCCTCTGGCTCTAGGCATGCACTCCCAAAGCTGCTAAGCTTTAGGTGTTGAGCACCACGCTCTCAGCATGGATATTCTACATGAAAATGCGATGAAAACAAGCTAATTCATCGCTGTCGATAAAGGCTTGGAGTCTCCTTTGTGCACAACCAGGCAGTTGCAGTCTCAAGCCACGTGATTTCTCACCTGCCACAGGGTCTTACACTTTTGAGAGCATTTTCAGCTTTGCAAAGATCAGAAACCTGAAATAGAACACCATATCCCACAATAAGTATTTAAAGATGGGCCTCCTTTATGTGTCTGCATAGTTTTTTATTGGCAACAAAACAGTAGCCAGGATCTTAATAGGCTCTGGTCTTTGTACAGAAAATACTAATCCAATCTTTCCCTCAGGAGAAAAAATGTTTGTCAAAAAGATGCACCTTAAACTGAGCCACACAAAAAAATGAGACTTTTTGTGGTTAAGGCACTGAGAACACGTTTTCTTTCTACTTCAGAAATTCACATTTTAGTAATTCTTAAGCACTAGAGTGCATTTCATAATTGCATCCCATTGTTAATCAAAAGGTCTCCTCTGTATTTCTTGGAATAGAACCAAAGCAAAATCACATTATGCCTGAAGGTCAATGCAAATTACATCTCTTGTTTATCATCTATTTAATTTCTTTTTTTTGTTTTTCAATGAATATTTGAATTTTATTTTTTTTTCTGAAATTCTAATAAAATAGTTTTAAATACCTACATCTACCATTCCACTGCCCTCTGCTGGAAGGAATATATCCTATAACCTATCTATGAAAAAGCAGCCAGCGTGGTTGTGGAGGGGCTGGTGTTTCTGGACCCAAAGACTGGGTGTTCCTCCCCTGGTGAAGCCTGCAAGCGGTTGGCTGGTACACCTTGTGTGTATCCACAGGCAGGTGTTTGATTCTTATCCGTCTCCAGCACAAATAAACATCCCAGTCAAGAAGGTAAAAACAATAAGTTAAGAAAACATGAGGACTGCACAGTTAAGTACTCAACAGCCAGGAAATGCCAGAGGTGAAGTTTCACACGGAAAGGTGTCTCTAATCCCGTGTGCATACGCATTTTCAGTCCAGATTTTAATTACATGGAGAAAAACCTAATTATTTCTCTACAGGGATTAAGGGTGCTCTCACATTCAGATAGTTTTCAGTATCGGTAGTTTTAGCCATCAGGTAAGGATTTGTCTGAACCTATTCTGTGTATTAAACTCTCCAAAATCATTTCAGATCCTTTTCTGCTCTCAGTTATTGAAACCAGCCCATCCGGAAACATAAGATGCAAATTAAATTAATTCATAAACAGACCGACCACACCAAGTCCATTTGAATGGTTTGAATAGTCTGATCTTTAATTCATTAATTATTTTGTAGAATAATACATTTAGCTGCCACTTACTACCAAGCCAAGTAACTATTCATAACTAGTGTTTTGCATGAGTACAGGACAATTAAATCAAGACTGGCCTCACCCCGTAACCACAAAACTGCCTGAAGTGAATGAAGGATGAGTTACCCTCATTCTCCTACGAACACAAAACATTAAATGAAAATGAGGAGGTCTCTCCAATGCACTCATCTCCAATGCAATCATTGGCTAAAAAAAAAAATCAAACCAAAAACAACAAACCAATAAGACAACGCTGATTAAACATTTATTTTGCTGCATTTAAAGATTCCTCCATGTTTTTGACTGCTGAGACTTCTCACTGAAAACTAAATTACCTCCAGGTCAAGAGGCTGGTAATAGAGACTGGGAAACAAACAGTAAACAGAAAGGAAAAATTTCTTGTATTTCTAACTTCTGTTTTTTATTTCACTTGCAAGGACAGATCTGGAAACCACTTCTCTTATTCTGATTTCATTCTGACCAACAGAGGGGAAAACAAGAATCAAAGATCTGACTTTTTTCAGTTTGAGATTGTCTCACTAATTAAGGTTGATGTACAGATTAACACTAGAAAACCACGTGTGTGCTGCTAGGCTCAAGGCAGTACGTAAACTGCAAGTATAAAATCTATTTGCAAAATCATTTACATTTATTTTGTCTACAGTTTTGCTAGAAGACAACCAAAGTTAGTCACAAGCTACACACAAGAAATATTTCTGTTTAAAACCATACCCAGCACACAATCCAGTCATTCAAGTTTTCATCAGGAACTGGTGTCGTTGTTCACTTGCAGCTGCTTTTTGTCAGGCTAAATTTTATTTTACAGAGCATTGCAGTAACATGAGTCAAAGCCTCCCGGCAGGAGTTTGTTACAGGCTGGAGGAGCCCTTCTCCTGTACTACCTGGAGGCAGCACGGAGTCCCTTGGATCCAAGTGGATGCGGTGGGAAAATCTAATTAAATGGATTCTTTATTTTTCTGGGGCCGGTGGTTTTCGCATTGCTCGGGAGCAGAAATGCTAGTAAAGCAGTGATTGACCCAGCTGTGTTTTGCTGACTCTGAGGAGTCAGAGTACAGAGAGTACAAACACAACACGCTCCCAGAGCTCGGATGGGGAGACGTGCGTGACCCGGCGTTACCGGCACAGCCGGGCACTCTAACTTCTCCTCTCCAAGGCTTCAATCACAGACCTTTAAGGTTTGTTCCTATAATTCAAACCTGTGAAGGAAACTGAAGCCAGCCCCGACTTCCTTTGCTGAGGGAAATTCGTGATTTGGGTACGTCCGTTCGACACGTGCTCACCCGTCCTTCCAGAGCCTTCCAACCAACGAGCTGCAAAGCTCTGACCCGCTTCTTCAGGCAGGAAAATCTCCTGGTAACAAGAACGTATTTTTCTTTCCCTTCAGTTGAACCTTTGCCCACCTTCACGTAGTGGGCCTCACTTTAACGGAGGGATTATCCCCTGTGTGTTTGAATACATAGGAAAAAGGAAATTGTCTGGAAGTACAGCATGATCTCATGGCTGTCTCACTTTGCCCACCAGCCTATTTTGGAGGCAAAGGCAGCTCAAAGGCTCTCGACCTAAGAGCCTGATCAGCCGTGTGTTCCCTCTCCTGGTTCTCAGCACACTGCAAATGAATCAAGAAGCCTGTAAATGTTTGGAATACCATAATAGTTGAAGGTTACTGCGTGTGATGGTGCCTTAATTAGTGATTTCCTCGTCAATTTGGTGACATCAGGGAATGCCGTTGAGCACAGTGACAGCTGAAAGAATGGAATCGTCTTGGTCTTAAATCTAAATGAAGTTACGTGTGTGTGTACAGAACTAGCATGAAAATTAAGTTTAAAAACAAGACAAAAAACCCAAATGAAACCTCAAGGTAACTAGAAGAGACTGGGGAGTGAACAATTGGAATCGAGGTCTTCATTTCCAGAACCAATTTAAACCTTCCATGTCTAAAGCCAGGCATGATGGTATTAGGTAACCATTAGCCTTATAGCAGCACCTCACAAGCACTGACAGGTGTGATAATAAATAAGATTTCTCACATTTCTGTCTTACAATACAAGGAAAATGCATCAATTTCTAGAAGCTTTGAGAAAGACGTGGGATTATTCTTGTATATTCTATCTGTGTGTAAGCTGTTAGAGAGAGCCATGTAAAAGAAATGAATTTCAGTATTAAAGGAGAAAGGGAAGGGGATTAAAGGGAAAGGAGAAGGGAATAAATTGCTTAGTCCTCTGCCATGAAAACCCTCTTTTTCTCAGAAGCACCTGTTGTTTCGTTGCTTAAATGTCTCAATGAACCACCTCTGTTATGAGACTCTCTGCAAAAGAAGAATCTCCCTCTCTGGCGGCTTGAACTGATCTAAGAGAAGTTCTGAATCCTAAACCAAAAATCTTCCAACTGCCTTGGAAGCTTGTACACACAGCAGAACTCCAGGCTGGTGAGCTCTTTGCAGCCTGTGTTGCTAAGGAGACCAGGAGCTGCTTTTGGAGAGCAGTGTAAGTACATTTATATAACAAGGAGTCGCAGGTTTCAGTGCCACGAGTGTACAGATTTCTCCAGTAACACACATGGGTTATGTTGGGTTTCTTCCACCCCAAAACCATACTGGGGAGAATAAACGGAGAAATATCTGAGACAACTTCAAGGGCCTTTCTCATTTATTTCTATTAATTTATTCTTGCTCTCACGCTATTTGGGTAATCAATAGGAGAGAGGAGTCAAAAGATTCTGAAGATAAGAACAGGCTTAATCTAAACCCGGTCCACACAAAATACTGCTTGAAGGTTGTACACTGCTCCACACTCATTTCCGTGGCCAGCCACAGCAGCCAGATTTTCCCTTTTTTCTTTTGTTGTTCGGCATTTCACACAAAAACACGCAGAAATGTTTGTATACTCAGACACATGTTTGTACCATGGGAAAATGCTGACTTTTACCACCAGTGTTGTCTCATCAGTCTCATAGTTAAATCAAGACTTTTGCTAAAGCACTTACTGAGGGGAACTTAATTTGGAGAAATTAATTTTCCATTTAATTCCAGAAATTACTGGCGTTGTGGGATTATAAAATTGCTGCTCTAAGAGCTTTTGTGACCACTGCTTTCAGATTGGAACGTGCTAGTAGTCATATTAATATATCCACTACAGAAAGAGGTGTGAATAGGTCTACTTATTAACTTCTTTACAGAGATCAGTAAGATTCTGCCTAAATACGGGAGACACAAATTTCTTCAAACTGGCTACTAAAGTTAAAATTAATAACAGGTGCCCACACTTTTCTGCTTCTGATGTTAGTTGGGAAAAACACACATTATTTTCTGCTCCCTAAAATCCAGATTTGCAAGCAAAAGAAATCATAGTCCTTCTGTCGAGATTCTGCAGTTGCAGAATAAGGTATTTCAAACTATATTCATTATTACTGTGTAGTCTCGGTATTTAAAAACCTGACTGAGAGCATATGCCAGATACTACAGAAACACATGCAAAGTGACAGCATCTGAGTCAAAGTACCAATGGAGACTGTCACAGACAAAGACTGGAAGAACAATTTCCCTGATATCTTTTTTTTCCAGTGGCAGGAATAGGAATCCTCAAGTGATTTAAAGCAATTAGAGAAGCATTATTAAAGACAAAAATGTTTAGATGTATATTGCTAGTTCTGTGTTCAAGGAGTTGCCCGCATCAGAAAACAGGTTTAGCCCAACCCATATAAAATAAGCCTACATGAATTGTAGCACCTGGTTGAGGACCAGTGCTGCTGTACCCAATCTAAATGGAAGGGCTTTTATTTGACAGCCAGCTCTGTCCATTGCAAAACCTGAGAAAAAAATATTTAGATGTGTGTATAAGCCCTGTGTGCTGAAAGGCACAGACCAAGCCTTCCCAGAACAGGCAAAATAATAGTGGACAAAACTCGACTTATATATAATGCAATAAAGTCTTAAGTCCAGTTATTACTAAACAGAGCACTTGAGAGCACTTTGCTTCTACAGTGTTGTGATTACAAAGGGTTGTTTCCAGTTTATTGGATAAATCCAGTATATATTTGCTGTTATGGTAAAAATGTTGCATGGGTGGCAACCAAAAAGAAGGTTGTATGTTTTCCTCACTCTGGCTCCTGTACTCTCAGGAGTCAGATTGAAACTTCTGGAAAGGAGAAGGAAGAAGGGGGGCATTGCTTCTTTCCTCATGGGCAAGCTCAGCTCTGCAGAAATTTCTGAATGTGGAGTGGCAAAGGCAATGGGAGAAACAGCAAGCAGCATGAGTACAGACTGGAATGTTCCTGAGAGGACCAAGCTGCTCACTTGCCTGCTTTGTGGTGATGACTCAAAGCTGAGCTCTGAATGAAACAGGAGAGACAATCATTCCTAAGAATGCAGAGAAGACACTAAAGATTATTTCCACCCATGAAGTCATGGCTAGCCACTAAACTTGGTAGGACTTACAGCAGGTCCAGGAAAGTGATGGTGACACCCATCTGCTTTGGTGACACCCCACCTGAGTACTGTCCCCCAGACAGGAAGGACATGGACCCCTTGCACCTGGTCCAGCGGAGGGCCATGAAGATGATCAGAGGGCTGGAACACCTCTCCTCTGGCGACCAGCTGAGGGAGCTGAGGATTTTCAGCCTGGAGAAGAGAAGGCTCTGAAGAGACCTTAGAGCAGCCTTCCAGTATCTGAAGGGAGCTACAGGAGAGCTGGACAGGGACTCTTTGTCAAGGAGTGGAGCGATAGGACAAGGGGGAACGGCTTTAAATTAGAAGCGGGGAGATTTAGATGAGACCTAAAAAGAAATTCTTTGCTGTGAGGGTGGTGAGACACTGGAACAGGTTGCCCCAGAGAAGCTGTGGCTGCCCCATCCCTGGAGGGGTTCAAGGCCAAGCTGGATGGGGCTTAGAGCAACCTGGTCTGGTGGGAGGTGTCCCTGCCCATGACAAGGGGAGTGGAACTCAACGATCTTTAAAGTTCCTTCTAACCCAAAACATCCTATGATTCTATGACTTGAGGAAAGGACACACATCCTACACAAAGTGCTGGTAGGGATTGATTTTTTCAATCTTCCCTCATCCACTGGGTCTAATGTTCCCTACCTCCTCACTCATCTGCTTCAACTGTGTTTGTTTTGGTGCTAAAGCCCCACCTAGCATTAGTCTCTAGCATTAGAGCTTACATAGAAATGTGACAGGAAGGCAAGAGCATGGTACTGTTCCAGATTTTGGCCAATTCAGCATCCAGTAACAAGTAACCCCAGGCTGGAACACCAGGACCCATTTATCCACTGCATTCTGCTAAAACATCTGTTATTACACTGCTCTTCAGCTGGCAAAGATTATAGGATTAGAGGAATAGGAAATGCTGACACTAAGCAGTGTGAAGGGCAGCTGCATCAAACAGCAGGTATCACAGACTCTGCTGAAGACAGCCTGTCATCAAAAGGTTTGAAGTATGAAATTCTTGTGACTTACTCACCTGTACAGTGCTCAAAACCATTTTTGTCATATCCAACATCAGAAATAACAATGTTGTAGCAGCTGACCAGACCCTGGAAAGAGTTCTTGAAAATAGCATATTTCGCACTAGAATTTCTGGGCTGGGTTGCCCAGTTTTCAGTATCTGTGCATGATCAAGCCTTTTGGCAGCATCTAAATTATTTAAGTTTCAAAATCAGTGTGTTGATAATCTGAGGTGTACATGCAGCTATAAAGGGTCTCTCTGTCACAAAATCCTAGCTAATACTTGCTCATAACACTTTCAAACTACTCCTTGTACCTGGCAAAAGACATATCTCACCTTCTAGCAGGGAGGAAGGCTGTTGCCTGCACAAACACTTTTACTGGATTAGTTACTCTCCAGACAAGGCCTTTTCTTGGAATCTTCTTTATCCAGATTCCTTCCACCAGATAACCTAAAAAGCAAAAACAAAAGTTTAATTAAGGGAAGCAAATGCTTAAGTGCTTAATTTCAAGATGGGGAAAGTTACAAAAGTGAAAGAGACCAAGAAAATGTAATTATAAATTATATTTGGCAATATTGTACCTTGTGCCTTGAGAAGTGATGTCAAACATTGCTACTGAAGGAACAGCTTCTACCACTCCATGCCCGTCCTTGCTACTGCTCATTGAATGGATTAGTAATGGTTTGAAGATCTGAAAAGTTCCCCAACTGCCAGACTTCATCAAAGACTTTTGTGATTTCTTTTCTCCCTGTACTCAGAACAGAATCTTGCCCCTCTTTCTCTTCTCTTCTCTGACATTGCTATTATGTAGGAATTACTTCTGGATCTACACAATAATGACTGTGTTGACTCCAGTCCTCCCACCATGTCCTTCAGAAGAAGCTATAACAGGAGTTTTAACTTTAGGTAATTGGTAAGTATTTGAAGTGCATGGGATCACCCACAGTGTTAATGCATATGGATGACATTGAAAGAGAAAGAAAACTTAGTTCCAGTTAGAGGAGTTCTTCTGCACTCTTCTTCTGCACTCTGTGCAAGCCTCTCCTGCAGGCGCTCCTGTGGTCAAAGGGAACTGCCCTCATATCTACCTGGCAAACAGAAGGAGAGGGAATTTATGTGCCCTTCCAGCTGCTTTAATAATAAATATTATCACTCACTACAAAACTTTTCTCTCCTATATTGTCATTTCATCATATGTGCAACAAGCCTAACATAAGCTTGGTTTATAGACAGCTTCACTGTACATGCACTGTAGATGCTTACTCTCTGGTGGTGCACTTCTTCACCTCCTATAGAGAGAAACTATTTTTTGTGGTCTCATAACTATTCCTAACATAACATACTACTGATCTGGGCAATCTCTTAATGGAGATGGGTATAGCCTTTCAATTTCCTGGCAGTTGAAACACACACGTATTAGCAAATCCAAAGTTGACTTAGACACATAGAATTGACTAGGTTGGAAGGCACCTTTAAGATCATCTAGTCTAACCATGAACTTGTTCTATGATTAAACTGAACTAGAACCTTGAGAATCCTGGTTTTATTGAGCCTTGCTAGTGACTATCAGGGACCAAAGATCTCAACATTTCCAACTTAAGATAGTGAAGGTGCAAGAGCTTTTTCAATGTCAGTTTAGAAGACCTGACGCCTTTCAGAGCTGAGTTCATCAGTCTCCTCTAGCATTGACATTAAAGACGGGTTAGTATTCAGCATGAGCACGTATGCCTCTTGACTATTCAAAAGTCTCTTGACTACTTGGATTCAAAAAGAAGCCACTGTCTAGCCAAGAAATACTTAGGCAGGTACAATTAGCACTCTGCTTGTGCCAAGGAATTAAAAGAACAGCGACTTCAGTATCTGTTCAAAACCTAACCGTAGGTGTCTATGGCAAAAATAAGCTTGCTGAAAGATGGGAAGACTATCAAACTACCTGCAGAAAATGGCAAGGTCATGATAGAAATAAAAAAGTAAAATATTCCAGAGAAGGGCAACAAAACTGGTGAGAGGTATGGAGAACAAGTCTTATGAAGGGTGGCTGAGGGAGCTGGGATTGTTTAGTCTGGAGAAGAGGAGGCTGAGGGAGACCTCATGGCACCCTACAAGTTCCTGAAGTGAGGTTGTGAAGAGGAGGGAGTTGGCCTCTTCTCCCAGAGAACTAATGCCAGGACTGGAGGGAATGGCCACAAGTTGCAGCAGAGGAGATTTAGATGAGATGTCAGGAAAAACTGTTTCTCCCCAAGAGTGGTCGGGCACTGGGACGTTCTGCCCAGGGAGGTGGTGGAGTCACTGTCCCTGGTGGTGTTCAAGAAGTGTCTGGACGAGGTGCTACAAGACATGATTCAGTAGCTCAGTGGGCAGTATTGGTGACAGGAGGACAGTTGGACTAGATGATCTTGTAGGTCCTTTCCAACCTTGTGTTTCTATGACTCTATAAAATTCCAAGGTAACACGAGAAGAAAGGGCAGAAAAGGTACTGTGTGGTCAGAGATGAGTCATATTGTCATATTGTTTTACAGAGCTGGCGAAGGGAATATGAAACAGAATCAAAAAAACAGGAGCTCTCCCCCAAAAAGCTGTGAATAAAGTAATATACAAAGAGTTTTGTTCTGGCCAAAATGTTTCATTTCACTGGTTAAATGTTTTGGCTCAGCTGAGTAGCTGAGACAATGTAAAGGACATGGGAATGTGGAAGAAGAACAGCTTCCAGGTGTATCTAAGGCAAAACAGAGTCTCACTGAAGTGTCTGCAACGTAAGAGCAGTTCAGAATGTGCGTGTGCATGTAGACAACACTCAGAAGTGCTTCACTTCGCGTGTCTCAGCTGAGGAGGCTTGTGGAACATTCCCAATTTGACTGACAAAACATGTCCATCTAAGCCTAACGTTCAGCACGACTTAGACTTTTAAGTGTTCAAGTCTGTTCTAAAAATGACACTTACACTTAAAAAACGAGCCTTAGTAACTATTTCTTAATGCAAATGTTGTCGTCTTGCTCCAATAGGATTTAAAGCTTTGCTAATTCAGATCCCCAGCAGTAATAACTTCCCACTCAGCAGGCATTACCACAACACTAAATCCATTCTTTGGAAAATTCAAAGCAAAGAGAAGGTTGAGGGCAGCCCACGGCACTGATGAAAACCCACAAATTAAGTAACTGAATGAGAAAAAGAGGAGGCATTTGGCAAAATTCTTCTTTCACAATAACCCACACAGAAACCTGATTTGATTTTTACACCAAACATTCAGAAAGTTTAAAATCTAGGTTATTCAAAACTAGAAACACATCTTCAAATGGGTTTATTCAACAAAACCAATGCTGAAAGGCAAAGCTGGAAGACCTCTGAGTTCCAGATAGGAGATGAAAGAACAAAACCTCTTTCGTTTAGAGGTTTCCATTGCAATTGACCTTCTCTGTGATCGTGTACATTTGAAGCCCAGAAATGACAACCAATAAATAAATAGATAAATAAATAAACAGGGGGAGAGCATCTTGTCATTGGCCAACCTGGCCCAAACCATGACAATGTCCTTTCCAGCTTTGTGCTTTCACGGTTCCATGATTATGGCATGGCAACAACAGGCAGTTTTACTTCAAACTGTTGACAGGAATTCAGCTATAATTAAATACTACCATTTTATACCCGGCTATTTAGAAATGTTTAACTAAAAACCTGTTGTTGTACCTTAAGGAAATCACCCGGAGAGCAAACTGGTCCACACCACTTCTGGCAAAGGCATGGTGTCCTTTCATTTGAGCGTGAGGTTATGCATTAACCACTCTTACTTAGTTATTTGACAGCGCAATGAAACTCATCTCCGTGCCACTGATAGTCCTGGAAACTGCTCCCTTCCTACACTCCCATTAAGGAGGTAGGAGTTATTTCAAAATACTTTTTCTGCTTGTGCCATGTCGCATTATTGATCGATTTAACTTGAATCTCTCACTGGAACTTGCTTGTAAAGTTGCTGCCATTCCCTGCTCAACTGCCACTGACCTACTCTATCAGCTCAGAGCTGGAGGCTGGCATTCTTTTAAAACTTAGTATTTCCTAGTCTTCACTTCTGACATATTTTTCTAGTAATTCAAACTCACTAGAAATCTTATAAGGATTGATTTTTTTTTTCTGTTTGGCAAATTTATTACAAGCAAGCTCCTTCCATCAAAGGTAAGAATCCCAATAGCAGAAAAATAAAATGGTTGCTCCTCTTCAGAAATCTTTTCAAGTTCTCTCTTTCTATTTTTAGCAATCTTTATTCAAACCCACACAAACTGAAATCAGAAAAATTCAGTTGTACCTAAAGGAAACAGTCTAACCAATCAATTACTTAGTTGTTGACAGTTTTTCTTCATAGGAATTTCTGAACTTCAGATATTTCATTCTGTTCTGTAACAGAAAATACTGAAGTTGTGAAAAATCCGCTAAAAACCTGGTTTCCTCCCGATTCACATAAAAGTCTAATTTTACCTGCACGATAAATACATTTCCCTTTACAAGTTTAATAACAGTGTAGCCGAAATACTTAATATGCCAATTCTCCCAATAGCAAATTATTCTTTTTGCCACATTTGAAATTATACCAGCCTTTTTTTGCCTAAGAAACCTTTCTCAGTGTTTTTTAAAGTTATAAAGAAAATCTCTCAGTCCTGCAAACTCCACTTTCCCCTGTAGTCTTATCTTCATGTACAACAGCAAAGGCAACAGTCGTGAAACAGCCCACGTGTGTAGCGATGAAGTCAGACCTGAGAAATGGCAACAGCAGATGAGTGGGCTCTGGCCAACTATATATTCAAAATACAAAGAGTTTCTTGTGGAGAGGAGGTAAAAGTGCTTCCAGTGTACGATGTACAGGTCTTGAGATGTGAACAAATGGTGTGTGCTTTGCTGTGTTGTTTGATTTTCTCTTTCTTTCCCCCCCGCCTCTTACACCCCTCTGCCCAACACGCATCCAAACACAGACACTTTCTATCCCAAAGAACTTGAAAGTGGTTTTAAAGTGTTACTATCGGCGCTGTCTGGTTGAACGGCACGCTCAGCTCGTTAGCTTTTATTCATCAGCAACACAGCCATTTATACCCATTCCTCTTTTAAGATATCAGGCTCTGCAGATCCAGGTGCCTCAGTTCACCTACAGAAAGGTATCCCTGGAGTACAGTGTGGTTTACTCAAAATGTAATCCATAACTCTGGACTTATTATAGATAATATATATATATTTAATTATATATATACACACATATATATCTTATATATAATAATAAGACTTATTATATATCAGCATGGTTAATCAGATTTCTTCCACAGCAATTTGGCAACAAATAAACAAATTGCTGAAACTTGAACTTGTGGAGTGAATCAAACAGAAATAGGTAAGCCCAGCAAGCCAGCCTGCAGGAGGATTCAGAGTCGATTTGGATAGGAATCCGGCCAAAAGAAAAGGATTAGCACTTCCCTGAGTAATCACGCGGACTGGCAGCTCATCCCGTCTCCTTGCCCTCCGTGCCTGTGAAATTTGGCATAACGAGGTCTGAGCCCAGGCCAGAAAATTCATAGGTATTACTGTAACCCAAAAGATAAATGATTAAAATTACTCAATGATTCTGCAGCAAACTACAGCTGAAAATAATTGAATAGGTCTCTTGAGGTCTTCAAACAGCATCTGAGTGTCTTTTTATTGTCATTGGCTTTACCGTAACAACAGCTCAGTACCGGAGTTAGAGAATGAAATTGGGTGGTTTATGAAGGAAGACAAGAAAGGTGACTTCATGGCACCAGCTGGCTTAAAACTATCTTAAATGCAAGTCAGAAGTAAAAGATACCTATGGGCTGCATTTCATCAGAAGGCAGTAATCACCGTGCTGGCTGCTACGATGCGATGACAGGAAAAACAGCTTTGTGGTGCAGAGCCTGGAAAATGCTCTCCTGCTTTGTGAGAGCCTTTTGATAAACCAGTGATTATATTAAAAAAAAAAAACCCTAAACTCAGTTACTTCTAAAAATCTGTTCACTTCTCCGTCTTCCTAAAAACTAATTACAAACATACGCCTCTTTTGTTTTGGGATGGTTTGCACTTTGTTCTGGGCTTAGCACTGCTTTTTAGGTGAGATTATCCACTAACTGGAAATCATGGAGACCTGTACGAACAGAGCTGACGGAAAAGTGAGGGCGACAGGAAGGTGCATTGACACCAAGTACCAGGGGAACCGGGAAGCCCTCAGCAACATACTCTTGGGATATACTGCCGAGGGTGAACCCCATCTCTCCTGCAGTCAAAACGGCTGCTGTGCTGGTACAAAAGCACACGTTGAGTGATGGGGAGAAGAAAAGAGACAGTGTGATCATCAGTTTGCTTCCAGCTCTAAGGAACTGTGGGGAGAGTGAGCGTTCCATTCCAGCGACCTGGAAGTGGTGCTTAATGGAGTTAAGTCCAGCTGGCGGCCGGTCACAAGTGGTGTTCCCCAGGGCTCAGTACTGGGACCATTTCTGTTTAATGNAGGCCACACCTTGAGTATTGTGTCCAGTTCTGGGCACCTCAGCACAAAAGAGATCTGGAGGGGCTGGAGCGAATGCAGAGGAGGGACACGGAGCTGGTGAAGGGTCTGGGGCTTAATTCTTATGAGGAATGATTGAGGGAGCTGGGACTATTTAATTTGAGGAAGAGGAGGCTGAAGGGAGACCTCATCCCTCTCTACAACTACTTGAAAGGACATTGTAGAGAGGTGGGTGCTGGTCTCTTCTCATGGATAATTAGTGACAGAACATGAGGGAATGGCTTCAAGCTGCAGCAGGGTAGGGTTAGGCTGGACATTAGGAAAAAACTCTTCACAGAAAGAGTGGTCAGACCCTGGAATGGGCTGCCCAGGGAGGTGGTGGAGTCACTGTCCCTGACTGTGTTTAAGAGCAGATTGGATGTGGTGTTGAGGGATCTGGTGTAGGGGAGAACTTGTAGAGTGGAGCTGATGGTTGGACTCCATGATCCCAAGGGTCTTTTCCAACCAAAATAATTCTGTGATTCTATGCATCAATGATTCTAGCAGGGCTGGGCTGGTCCAGACTCTGAACGGAGTGGCAAACCAAAGCACGGTCAGATAGCACCAGTTTCATACTCTGCTGCCTTTCAGGAGTTTAATAACTGAAGTAAGGGAAAGTTTACACAGTTTAGAGGGAGTCAGAGTAAGGAAGGATAGATTTTTTATGCATTGCTAGACCACACAAGCTGAGAACAGCTGGTGAAATAAAGGAGGTGGGCTGAGAGGGTAGGACTCTTCTGTCTAAGGAAATTAGTGTGTGCATTTGGTTTGGGAAGTAAGAAGATTTCACAGAATCAGCTATGAAACATACCCAATCCAAATCTCTTCCTCCTGACCTTCCGTTTGCCGATTTACTTCCACAAATAACCAGAGAGAGAGCCCTTATCTGCAGTTCCAGCGTTTCCCCCTAAGAATTCTCAGTCAGAAAGGAACGGGACTTTGCAGCCAAATGTGGGACCGTGTCTCTAAGCACCCCATTGCAGTAGCTCACCTCAGGGAATTCAGATAAATAACTTGATTTAAGGACTCTTCCAGGGTAAATCACACAGCTCAAAACCAACCACCGGCTTAGGTGAGAATTGTGATTAACCATGTCCCGGTGTCATTTTGGCACTGCCCTCACCACAGTCCCATTGCAGTTTCAGTGATTTATAGAGTGTGTGTCTCCATGATTACACAGGAAGCTACAAAACACTTTCTTACAGATGTTTTTTCTGTGTAGATAATGCATCAAATATTTCTTCTTTTTTCTTGTTATTTTCCTTCTTTTCTGCCAAAAACTAATGTCAGTTCATCTCAGGTGGTGATGAAGGATGGTAAAAAATTCCCAACGATGATCATAACGCCCAAAGAATGTGCTCGTGATGGAGGAGCAGCTACCCAGCAGCGCAGGCAATGCATGCAGAGCACGCAGGTGCCGTTCCAGTGAGGCAAAAATGCTTGCTGTTCATCTTGCCTTTCCAGCTCTGAGAAGTCTGCCTTAGCTGGACTACAGAACTAAATATATAACTAAAATAAAATAAAATAAAATGAGGAAAGTGAAGTGGGGTAGGTAGCTTGGCAAAGACTCCAAGGAGCGTGTGGATGCAGGTACTGCTTGTGCAGGCGTGTGCGCAGGCACGTGTTTGCAAGCACATGGATGGAGACATCCTTCTTTTCCTTTTCCTTTTCCTTTTCCTTTTCCTTTTCCTTTTCCTTTTCCTTTTCCTTTTCCTTTTCCTTTTCCTTTTCCTTTTCCTTTCTTTTTCTTTTTCTTTTTCTTTTTCTTTTTCTTTTTCTTTTTCTTTTTCTTTTTCTTTTTCTTTTTCTTTTTCTTTTTCTTTTTCTTTTTCTTTTTTTTTCTTTTTCTTTTTCTTTTTTTTCTTTTTCTTTCCTTTTTTTCTTTTTCTTTTTTTGTTTTTCCCTTTTCCTTCTCCTTCTCCTTTTCCTTTTCGTTTCCTTTTCCTTCTTCTTTTCCTTTTCCTTTTCTTTTTCTTTTTCTTTTTCTTTTTCTTTTTCTTTTTCTTTTTCTTTTTCTTTTTCTTTTTCTTTTTCGTTTTCTTTTTCTTTTTCTTTTTATTTTTATTTTTATTTTTATATTTATTTTTATTTTTATTTTTATTTTTATTTTTATTTCCTTTTTGTGTGTTTTTCCCTTTCCCTTCTCCTTTCCCTTTTCCTTCTCCTTTCCCTTTTCCCTTTCCCTTTCCCTTTCCCTTTTATTTTCTTTTTTTCTTTTTTTTTTTTCCCCACCACATTGTGAAACAGTGAAGTGAAAGGGCACTGCCCACGCTCCCCTCCCAGGACTTGACCCAGTGGCCACGGCCTTGCATTCCTCAGCTGAGAAGTGTGTCTGTTTGCTTGAGCTGAGCCAGATGAAAGCGGCTCTACCAGGATCTCACTTTGCCTCAGGGCCCTTGCTTTTGAAGGAGCCAGCCCTGCTGTTTCTCTTTGGGGCCTACTCCTGGTTTGAGAAGACTTGGCTAAAGACTTGGCTAAAAGGAAAACTTCAGTTGCCTTTGTAGCTTAGAAAGGAGACAACATATATTTTTCATTGCCAACTTCATTTATTTTAAATATAGCAATAGTTTGAATTTTATGCCTGAAAATCACCGTTAAATCCCCCAAGCTAAATCAATGCTTTCATAAAGTGGAGCATGTTCTGCATAAAACAGCTTCTTACACTTTCATAAATAAGTAAGGACACGTTATAGCTCTATTGTAGGTCCAGTATTTCAGTAGCTGGAGCACTGGGGAGTTGCATTAGGCAGTTTTATTCACTGACCAGCTGCTTGGGCAAGTCCTTTCATGTCACTGTGCATCCACCTTCCAAGAAGAACGTATATCTGCCCCAGGTGGGTTGGGCAGGGTGGGCACTTCCTTGTACCTCTGCATTTTGTACAGTGTTCAGCGCGGTTTATTTAAAATGGATACATACTTTTGCACTAAATGATGGTATCATTTCTCTGAAAAGCTATTGCTAAAATACTGAACTTATTAATACCATAGAATCTTGAATGGGTTGGGTTGGAAAGGAACTTAAAGACCATCGACTTCCAGCCCTCCTGCCATGGGCAGGGACACCTCCCACCAGACCAGGTTGCTCCAAGCCCCATCCAGCCTGGCCTTGAACCCCTCCAGGGATGGGGCAGCCAAAGCTTCTCTGGGCAACCTGTTCCAATGTCTCACCACCCTCACAGCAAAGAATTTCTTCCTAATATCTAATCTAAATCTCCCCTCTTTCAGTTTAAAAGATTCCCCATCTCTCCTGCAGCCCCCTTCAGGTACTGGAAGGGTGCTATAAGATCTCCCTGGAGCCTTCTCTTCTCCAGGCTGAACAACCCCAACTCTCTCAGCCTGTCCTCATAGGAGAGATGCTCCATCCCTCTGATCATACCTTTCTTGATATGACCACCCTGTCACAAAGAAGCCCATTAAGAGGGAGCCTCATGTCAGGTCTCATGCAGGGGGTGTGGGACCATCACAACATCCTCCCAGCCATACTCACCCAACTGGATCTATATGCTACCATCACACTATGCAGTTCTGAAGCATCTCTGGAGTGTTCTGACTCACATCTGCTAGTAACAGTTGGCCAAACTGTTAACCAGATGCATCTAGCATTTTGGGCCATGGCAGGAAGAAGCCAAGGGACAGTAATGCAGCAGGGAGACGTGTAGCCCTTCCCCTATTAATTGTTCTGGCACATTCATTAAATGATCTAACGGTGCCTCGATGCACTTTGTATGGTTTGCAACACAGAGCTGCCAACACACATTATATGAAGACACAAATGTTTTTTAGTTTAACCTGTATTTTACTTGTCACAATCTCAGTTCATTCTAAAGCGTAATCCTTCTGCTTCTGAGACCAACTGGATCTTTGAGGTTTTTTTTTTCATTAGAAGAAACCAAGGCTCAGTCAAATGGTTTCGGTGGCTTTTCGTTCTTTTCTAGTGCTGTCTGGAAGCAATTTTCTCCAGCTTTGTAATTTATTTGTCATCTTCCTCAAAATCCCCACACAAGAAAGAATGAGAGCCTTTCTTTGGAATTAAAAACAAACAGAAGAAACCTTGACATTTGATTTTTATACCTATCTTTCATATCCTGAGTGTAATAAATCGATGTTTAAAGTACTGATGGCTGGGAGCTTGAGGAAAAGAAGTCATGACTGAAGTGATGTCTTCTGGAGAACAGAAGTTGTAGTTGGTGTCTCCAGGGATTCAATCACGCGTTACCTAACGGAACACTAGCAACTACATGTTTTCATGTGGTGAAATCTAACATAGAGAAGGAGAGTCTGTCTCCCAATCTTGAAACTCATCCTTGAAGGTTGCTTCTACACTCTCATAGAACAAAACAACTCTACAACAAAAATAAAATCTGACAACATTGTCCTCTCCTACAAATGCCATTTTCTTCTGGACTGCTTATTTTTTTCACAGAGGTTAAAAGTCTCTTGGGCATAAAAGGTGATTAAACTTTGGAAATACAAAACCAAACAAGAGACAGAAAAAATTAGATTCAAAGCTGAAGGTCCCTAAAAGAAGCAAAAAAAAATCCTTATTTTTGGTTGGTTTTCTTTATATCTTCTTATTTCCTGACCCACTTCAAATGCTTCCACTGAACAGCTCTGTGGCAGGGACTAAAACCGGTTTTGAAAAGTGTAGGTTCTAAATAATTTTTGCAAAACAATCTGTATCTTCAACTGCATCTGGAAGCTCGCACAGACGTTTCTGAGGATTCAGTTTGGATTGCCTGGTTGCTGCCAAGAGGCAGTATTTAAGGGTCAGGTGTCACAGCGTGTACCAGCTATGGTTTCTGGATTGATTTAGAGCTCAGTCCCTCAGAATACGTGCAAATGATCTAATCTCAAAACAGAAAACACCGTGGTTTGGGTTCAAAACAGACCAAAAGCCATTTGTAAACCAAAGATGGGGAATGGCTTTCCTCAGCAGTACTGGAAGGGGATTATTTTACAGCAGCCTGACATCCAGACTACAGTGTTTGGTTATGAAAAACAGAACCATTCAGTAAGAGGACCAGGTATAGTCTCTACATAGATCCAATTACCTCCTATAGCTTACTGAGATTACCCCAGGTTTGCTGGGCTGAATGCTAGTTGATTACTAATATCCCTGCACGGTTTGTTTTCAAGGACAAACTCACTCACCCACAAATATTCCAAACAAATAGCAGCATCGAACTAATTTCTTGCTATCTTAAATTCAATTCCAGGCAAATCCTAGATAAAAAAAATAATCATGGTCTTCAGCCATTTCGTTGCTTCATAACATCTTTCTTACTGAAAAAGCAACACTATTTCCCCCTGAAGCCATGGGCGTTCTCGAATTTACCTCCATTACCATGGATATTCTCATCTTCCACTAAAAATCCATTTTTATAACCGAAACTTAGGTGGAATCATAATGTGGAATTTACATATCTGACAACATAAAAGCCTATCAATCTCTTCCTGTTCCATGTCATATAATCCTTTTCACGGAAGAGTCGAAGAAGATGCCTACCTACACTACTCCTACTGGAGTCTTCTTTTAGAGTCCTGTACCTTTGGTGGTTAGAAACATTCTAATCTCCTGCCTAAGTTTATTTGTGACAAGTTTAA
>VZTM01012121.1:7192-22450 GCA_013400555.1 Jacana jacana | reverse complement strand
ACTAACCAACCAATAATCATAACTAAAGGCATGCTATTCTGTGTTTTGAATCATATAAATGTACCAAAGATCTTGTGAACCAGTGTGCTAACTTTGTGGATTACCACCTAGCATCCATCTCTGGGCAGAAATGACTTAAAGAAATACCTCTGCTCTGTGTGTACGTTAGCGTCTTGCACGCTGGGTAAAGGACCCCGCTTTGGGACAATAATCCTGGTAAGGTAATATTAAGTACCAACCTTTGATTCAAGGCTGCTGCTTATGTCACCTGCCCAATGAAACAGCAAAGGAAAGCAAAGCCTGGACAGATGCTTTATTCAGAAAAAATAGTCAGTCTTTGGAATTATATTGCCATATCTTGAGGGAATTTCCAGTACTACCAAATCTTTGGGAAGTTGTCTTTATTGTTCTTGTCTCTGGAGTTCTGTTTAAAGTTGTGGGTCCTGAAGTCATATGACAATGTGAGAATTTCATCCTTTAGTTATCCAAAATGCTGAACTTGTCAAAGCTTGGTAGTCACAAGGAAAAAAAAGGATATTTCAGTGCCTTCAGTACTCAAAAGCACTAGAAAAAAAAAATCCTAAATATATGTATTTTATTTTAAGGCAAATAATACTAACTTAGAGAGTCATAAATTTGGGTACTTGGATTTGGAGACAGTGTATTAGTCACTGTCAAGAAGTCAATTGCCTGATCATTCGGGTAAATCAGCAGAAACATGTTTCTAAAACATTGCTTATGTCTGTGGACTCCAAAGAACATATTGGTGTTAAAGCTGCATGGAAACAAAGGACTTCCCAAAGCTGGAGGTGTGATATACTCATGCAGAATAAAAGCTATAGCAGAAATAAAGTGACAGGTAATTTCTAATTATGGACCTCAGCAATTATTATGTGGGTTAACATTTTTATTACTAGGTTTTACTGACTGCAAGCGGATACTTGAAAAACACTTTTGTAATTTAAAATTTATTTCAGATCAATGGAAACAACCATGTGGGAAATTTGGATCTGTACTTCTCCTCCCATTCCACTCAAACACTGTTAGCCATGGCAGACTTCACTGAGTACAGTGTTCTACATAGGCTGTTCTGTGTGAAACAAAAGAAAAATTATTAATTTAAATTTTATCAGAGTAAATAATTCATCACTTCTGAGTCTAGACTTGGAAATCAACCCCTGCAAAATCATGGTACTTTTTGCACAATTAGAGATTGCCTCCACCAAAAGTATCAGAATCAGGCCTTTTATCCTTGACCCAAAAAAAAGTAGAATGATTGCATCAATTGTCTGTGATAATTAGATGATTGAATCATGTGAGTAATAGTTCACTCATCTTCTAGCTGTCTAATTCATGGTTATGAGTACTCTTCATGCACTCTTCACCATAAGGACTCATGTCATAAATCACTCCCTATTCATGTGGGAGTTCACTTCAGGCTGAAGAAACAGATTATGTAATGATGTGATTTTGATGCTTCTCATCTCTTCAGAAGGTAGCAGGTCAGTGAAAAAAAAATACTAATCACACTACTTTGCCCCCCAGTAATTTCCCTTTGTCTTGGTACAAATAGATTCTCACTGAAGCACATTACAGGAGGGCACCTACTGTACGTTTTCACAAGGCTTGCTTTTTTTCCTCCTCTTCTCCTTACAAAGAGCTCACATACGCTGTTTCTTTTCAATCATTTTTTTTTCTCTCTTAAGATTTAATTATCATTCTGTAACTTTGTTGTTTCCCTTCCCCTGACCTCATCAACCCATTTACAGATTTTGGTTTTCACCACTCTAAGGTTTACAATACCTCTTCTTGTAAAAGAGGTAACAATGCACTGGCCTTTAAGCAGGTGAACAGGGAGAAACTACATTACCCATGGGTTGCCTAACACTTGGATTTGTACTCCATGACTGATCCTCAGAACAACATCTGCTAGTTCTCACCAGAGCCAGTTACAGCAAGAACAAAGAGCTTTTAAGTAAGCCAATGCACTGCCAAACATTAGAACTGGGTAATAAGCATGAGAATTGCACAGGAAGTTTAAAGGATTTACTTTCAGGGATGGTAGAAAACACATATCTCTTGGCCCACCAAGTTCAGTCCTTTGCTATAGTTGGGAATCAAAATATACAAACCCTTTCCTGCACAGCAAAATGTTAGGTGCTTGTTAACAAGATGGATTGTTTTTTCCTGGCATACACTGTCAGCGTAGGTAAAATCTTCAGCCTTATCCTGTTGCAAAATTATTCCCTTTCCAACAGTTCTGTGACAGGGAGCAACAAGGTCAGGCTAAGCCATGACTGGGAGCTGAGGGTGACAAGAAGGCAGGCGGAGGCAGTGTCCACACTGAGCAGGGCACAGTCTCACAGTACCTGAGCAAGAAGGGCAGAGCAGGTACAGTGGTGGTAGCCAGGTTCAGCCAACAGTCCACAGTGCCAGGCAAGCTCAGAGAGATGAAGCGGGTCTGAGATCAAGCCATTTGTCCAAGTTAGGGTTTGTATCAGGCACAGATTAGGGAAGAGTCATGTATGAAAGCCTCAGTTGGAAAGCTGCTCTTGAGCACAGTACCTGCACCATATTTAAGCTGTCTTCAGCCCAAATAGCCAGATCCTCAGGAGGAGTGGGGTGTGTGCACTCTGACCACTGACACTCTGAAAGGATCTTGATCTGTTGTACTACAGGTTTGTCTGCCCTATACAATGGAGAGCTGTACAGAGACATCAGCTCCTTACAGGTGAATTGGCCCTGCTTCTCAGCCCAAATATTGCAACATACTAAGGCAGTAAGCAGAATTAGCTATGCCCGCAGGAATCAGTGCTGTACAGAGATGAATGCAGAACCTAAATGGACAGAGCTACCTACATATTATTCCTTGCAATGGCTATATATTCTCAAGATAGACTACCTGGAAAAGGTTAAATTAGCTAGGAAAAGGTTAAACAGTTCTGCAGAGTTCATTCAAGGCATGATGTTTTTGTCTGAGATGAAAGGAGATATGAGTGCCCTCAGCTCTTTCCTTATGAAAGCATATACTACATAGGAAAATGTCACATCTTTCTTCTGTGCAGTGAATATATTTGGTATTGTGTTAACATTATTAGTGCTAGTAGAGTTCTTATTGTCCTGAATGGTCATCACAATACAGACATTCTGAAATAGCTAGTTCACAGAAACCAATGTTCCTTTGTCATAACTCCTCTGATGTTCCTTTTGTATCCATCACAGAGAGATAACAAAAATCTTTTCAACCTAGCATTAAGAAGACTAAACTGAACACGGCAGAAAAGAATTTATGAGTGGGTACTGGGGAAAATCCTGCCAATTCAATTTAAAAATTAGGGTAATATTAGTGCATGGGGTGGATGTGAATGGATTTAAATTTTTAATAAATTATCAAAGCTGAGACTGAAATGACATTAGGTTGCCTGGGCAAACCATTGCAGCTCAGTAACAGTTTGATAAGGAAAAGATGGGAAAGGAAAAGAGTTTTGGAACTGTTTGTAACAACAGTGATGAAACTCAGAAGGATGTCAGTGGAAAACCTGTTTAAAACATGCACAAAGGGAGGAAAGGAGCAGTGATACAACAGGATACCTATTCAAAAACTTTTGCTCAGGGAGAGGGCCCTTGTGCAGAATCACACTCTGGTGGCTTGACCTTGGCTGACTGATTCTCCCCCCTTCTCACAAGACAGAGGGTGAAAACTGGGATGAAAAGCTTGTGGGTCGAGATAAGAGCAGAGACATCACGAATTACCATCACAGGCAAAAAAGACTCAGCTTAGAGAGCTGTGGATAGATGAAAATTGTATCTGGCTGGGGCAATCCCCAGCCAGATACAATTTAACAAGAGTAAGTGCCAGATTCTGCACCTGCGACAGGTAATTCTGGTTGTACCTACAAACTGGAGCATGAGAGGCTTTAGAATAGCCTGGCAGAGAGAGATCTGGGAGTTTGGGTCAATGGCAATGTGAATGTGTGTCAAGAGTGTGCCCTGGGAGCCAAAAGTGCCAACTGTGTCCTGAGGTGCATTAAACACAGGAGACCTGATGCACAGCAGAAAAACGGATATTCTACTTTGTAATAAGTAAGCCTGGCTACTTTAGCAATGCATGCCTTACTCATGATTGTATCCTTAAAGAGGAACTGAAAGGCTGATAAAGAACAACTAGAGACTGATAAAAAGAAAACATCCTGTCCCAGGAGGTGTTGAAAGCAGGATAATTGCAAAAAAAACCCTCATGAAATCAGCAAAAGTCAGTTGTAAGGGCACTGTAACTTTAAATGAAAGCAAGGAATAATATTTACCAACAGAAATTGTTAAGATAAGGTACTACAATAATCATAACTAAAGGTGTGTGATTCTTTGATTAATTTGTAATTTGAATCATATAAATGCACAGGAGATTCTGTGACCCAGTGTGCTAACTTTGTGGATTACCAGCTAGCACCCACTTCTGCGCAGAAATTATTTAAATAAATACATTGATGTCTTGCCTACCAGGTAAAAGACCACACTTTGGGACAACAGTCGAGGGAGCTGAATGTCCCACTACACTGCACTGCTGTGACCCCACTTCAAGTACTGTGTGAAGTTTTGGGCACTGGACATTGAATTAGCCTGTCCAGAGGAGAGCGACCAAGACACTGAAAGATCTTGAGGGCAAGACTTAAGAGGAGCCACTGACGTCACTTGGTTTGCTCAGCTTAGAGAATAGAAGTCTGAGGGGTAACCACATCACAACCTACAACTTCCTCAACGAGAGCAGCAGAGGGGAAGGTGCTGATCTGGTGACCAGTGATAGGACATGAAGAAATGGAATAAAGCTGCAACAGAGGAAGGTCAGATTGGACATAAGGAAAAAGTTCCTCACTGAGAGGGTGGTTGGTCATTGGAATAGGCACCCCAGGGAAGTGTTCAGGGCACTAAGAACGTCAGAGTTCAAGGTTCGTCTGGATGACTCTCTTACTCATAGGGTTTAGGTAGCCCTGTGAGGAGCAGGGAATTGGAACCAAAGATCCTTATGGATCCTTTCCAACTTGATGTCTCTATGACTCTAGAAGTGTGACCAACGTTGCTGATCAGCTCAGCTTTGGCCAGCTCCAGGTCCGTCTTGGAGCTGACTGGAACTGGCTCTGTTCCCTGAGAGACAGAACCGACATGGGGGCGTCTTCTGGTCTCCTCTCACAGAAGACACCTTTGCAGCTCCCCCCACCCTCTTCCTTCAAAATTTCCATGGAAACCCGATATAGTCACCAAACATTTTGAAGAATTGAGGGCTATAGCAGTGAGGCCTTTACCTGTCCATACATGCAAAACCAGCATAACCCATCAAACAGCTAGATTGTACTGAGGACATCTTTAATTTCATAAGAGGAAGGAAATAATTTGGAAATAAAGTGGATTAGATTTGTACAGATGGAGAGGAACTGATAGAATGTAATTAGGATAAAAACAATCACAGAATTCACTCTTCTAATGAAAAGAAGCCAAAGACCAAGCAGAATAATGCTACTGGACTTCAGCAATCCCTGGAATCTGCCAAGTGGAGTTACCTGCAATTGTTATCTAAGGCAAAATGGGCATAAGACAGCAAGCAAACAGTAACAGACACTGCATTAAATACTCAAGGGCAAATTAGCTCAAGACAAATGAAAGTTATTAGTACCGCAAAAGACCATTCTTCTTACTTCAGTAGTTCCTCAAGCACCTGAAATTTTAAAAAGAATTGTTCAAGAAGTGAGGAAAAGGCCATAACACCAGCGTGTAGTGGTAATTATTACAGCAGCTGGAGTGAAAAAAGGTTCATAACTAGCAAAAATCACACAGGCCAGAAAGAGAAAGTACTTCTGTGTTTACAGAGAAGGACAAAGAAAGTATAGTCCATGGCTCAGTGAAAAAGAGACAGTTAATGCAGAGTAAACCATGGGCTATCCTACCTTCCAGGATTTGCCAGCCTAAAAGTAAGAAAACACGTGATTTCTTGCCAATCCTGATGAAAAGTTATTGCTCAGAGAACACACCGAGCTACATTTTTTATCATCTTCTCCTCAACCATGAAAGTTAAAAACTTAGTTTAAAAATGTGTATCAAAAGATTTTGCCCAAACATGTATTTCCACTAGATGGGACTTCAAGAAAAAATTATGAAAGCTGGCAAAGCCAATACCATTTGCAGATCAGATCAAAACTGATGCCAGTGAAAAACTTACTGAATTCAGTGGGGTCTGAGTCTTGCCAAAGAGCAAGATGATTTTGCCTGGCTTTGGTTCAACTTTTAGCAAAGCAGAACATGGACAGTTCAAGCATTTAACTGATTTAAGAAAGCTACCTCAGTTGGTAGAGAATTAAAAACCTCCATATCTGTAAACTGACTGTAGTTTTAATGATTCAACTCACAGCAGATTTACGCAAAATATCTTCCTGCATGCCTGGCTATCACATCACCTTGTAACTCAGGCAACATCTGCTTCTATACTGACATCATTGCTCCCAAAGGAAACAGCTGAGTCTTTGACAAGCTACCTGCACATCTTCATTTTATCATCCATAATACAGGATGGGCTTCTCAGAGGCTAGACTTCATCTTCAAGGACTGGTTCATAAAATGTCATCCCAGGTTTGTTCAATAAATTAAAAACTGCTCATTAGCCACAATTATTGTTTAAACAATAGAACTTGGGCAGTCTGTTTATGTTAATTGTCTCAACTCCTGGAACTCTGTAAATCATTCTAGTTAGTTAGAATGAACCAAAATTTCCTTCAGGGATATGTTATTTCTCTTACAAACTTTCTGAATTCGTATTGCAACTAAGGATGGGCAGACAAGCTTTGGAAAAAACAAGTTCTTTTCTTCAGTTTCAGAACTTTGTCTAGGCAACATTTTGGTGGCATTCTGGGGAGAAAGACAATTGAATAGGAAATAACACACTTCACTTTTCTCATAATGCAAAAGTTAGGAAGGACCAGTTAGAATCAAGCTAATGGAAAAAAAACAGCACATCACAGAGCTCATTACACAAGAGATGGCAATAAATGTACAAACATATTAAAATGGGATTAGACAGATTCCATCAGGGATTAGTAAACGTGTTTATCTAGATGCATTCTTAACTCTGGTGATCTCCTGAGTCTTGGAGGATAAGGGGAAGTCTTGTTCCATAAAGATTTTTTTTACCTTACACGGTTCCATTAATATGTGCAACTAGCCACTCTAAAGCACAAGATGGTGTGCAAGATGACTCAGAATTACTGCCCTGAGAACACGAGTCAAAGTTTCTGGTTTCAGTGCAGCAATTTGCATGCATTTAAAGTATTACTCGTAATTGCAAAGGAAAACACAAAGTCCGTATCTTTAGAATTTTAAGGCAAGAGGTGAAGCCATTAAGCAATTAGATCTTCTCAATTGAAATCATTAGTTGGAAGTGGTAAACAGTTGTAAAACTCTACACATTTGTCTTGGACCAGTTTCTGTAAATTATTTATCACACAGTGAGTGCGCAATAACTCTCTGAGGCTGTAATTGAACACATATAATAAAGAACGTGATTTGGTTAAAGTCTACAAACCACTGTAATCACTTGTACAGGAAAATAACATCAGCCATAATTTGATAAAACATTACCAGTTTGAGAATGAAAGAACACATGTATCAATGCATTCGGTCTGTGAACAAAGATACAGACTGGAAAATAACACTCCCCTTCCTCCCCGCAAGAGATTATATTTAGGCCTGGTTTCTGCTGCATAGGGATGCTTCTGCCTCTGTTTTCTGGACCTGGAGGAGAGGTGACGAAGCCAGGACAAAAAAAGGACCATCCAGCTATCTTGACTCCACGTTACAGGAGAGTGTCTATGCAAGGGTTCAGGAACACGGGTGGTTGCCAGACACAAACTCTGGGGTAGTTTTCTGAGTGCTAGCCAGGTCATGTGGCCACAGAAGCCACTGACCCAGCTGCAGAGTAGAGCTACAGGTGCTATGGAAGCTTTTGGGCTGTCACATCCCTGCACACAACTGCAGTGGAACTCTACTTGCTGAACATGCTTACCTCATCTCTCCCCCCTCATTGACCTGAGTAATGTGATCCAATACAGGCAGAAGGCAGCTCTGAGCAGAGAAATACTGAAATACCTTGCACATTGAGGGTTCATGTAATTTCTCTATCTCTATTGAGCCACACACACAGCGAATCTCTAAGTTCACTGGTTGATAAGCCACTCCTTGGTAAAACAGCTTCTGAGATCCTAGGGCTCTATTTCAGGGTTGGTTTCCACAAGATATAAAATTAGAGCAAGAAAATATACCATGCAAGTTAAAATATAGAGCAAAAATTGACCTGTCTTCCCTTTAATCTTTCAGGTTTTTCCTAAATTCCATTGAACTGCAACGAGAACTTTCAACTGAGAAGAGAAACACAGAATCACATTCAGTCTTCTTCATCTTACAATAAAAACAGGTCTTCAAACCATTCTGGCACCACAAAAAAAAGGTTAAAAAGAGGGAACTGACACTTATATCCACTGGAAAGTCTTTTGTAAGGTCAGAAAAGTAAGAAGTGGCCTTCCTGCAAATGAAGCACAATCAGTGGTATTTAGCAACTGGGGAACTGGAAGAGAAAACATGTCCATGCAATCATAACCAAATCTCATTCTTTCAGGCAATGTTTCTAAATTTACTGAACAAAAAGCAGGAATCTTGGAGATAGTATAACTTCCTTGGCCCTTAGTTTTATTCTACTCTGGGCAAAATATTTTGCTATGACCCTTAGCTTCATTTTCATAGCTGGGTATATAAAAAACCCCATCTTTTGTGGTTGAAACACATTTTAATTTTGGACACTTCTGTAAGAGTAAGATTATTAAATGTAGAAATCATAACAAGAACAATACAATCACCATTACTGAATCTATGTGATCAATGGGGCACTTTTAACAGGAACAAGCTACTTTCCTAACATATCCTACCATTACAATAGCCACCTAAATACATACAGTCATTGCTTTTGCAATCAAATTATCAAAGACCTGAAACAGGAATATAAAAAAAGTAAAAATAAGAATGTATTTTTATACAACAAGCCAGACAGCAATATAAACATAAATAAAGGCCGCAATGAATTGGAAAATACTTGAAATAAAATCTTTACAGACACCTGAATGCTATGATACTGCATAACTGATAAAAACTGAAAATAAGAGTGTGGCAGAAAAATCCATGCATGATAAATCGAGGCAGTTCAGAAAGCAGGCATTTCTTTTAAATCGTTTCATAATCAGTTTTTTTGCTGCAGCAGAAGACAGGACTGAAGATGAAGATTACATGTATGCACCATCTACTGAGAATGCTTGATGTTTAGTCAAATACTGTGTTGTGGTTGGTTTTTTTCAGATACAAGTTGTTTCCAGATCTCCTGGGTCCAACTATCATTAGCTACCCTGATACAAAATAGCCTGACACATAATTTTCTAGGTTTAATCACAAAAGAAGGTAAATATTTCATACCTAATTCTCACAGACTAATATGCATTCAAACATACCTTTTTTGCCTTTTTCTTCTGATTCCAACCCCATCTCACACTGGGGTGGGGCAGAGGGAAACAAGAGGCCAAGTGGTTCTTTGTTGCCTGCTGGAGTTAAACCAGGACAGTTGTTTATGGCTCCCAACCTGGGGCTTGAGAGGTTGAGATTATGACAAATCATCAGTGTTCAAATGAGTTTTTTAATATACATTTATTATATTAGATAAATAGTTGCTGGTCACCACGTTGCTTTGTTTGTCCGCATAGCTGTGTTATCTAAATTCTTACATCCTCTGTGTACTCCCTGTGATGCTGTTTGTCACCTCTGGGAGATGGACCAGGGTTATCGCTTTACTGGCCTGTGTAAGATCAGTTTATGCTATGACAACATCACTGTTCAGGTGGTTATACTAGGGTGCTTATGCAGCATCGCTGTCCTGCCCGTACCTGGAGCACTGGCTCGTGGAATTTATTAATAATCACACCCAACCTACAGGGAAAACAAGGGAGGTACTTTCCCCAACTCCTTCTCCTCCCTTTGCTTTCTTGAGCCAGGTACTATAGCTTTTGAGAATTTTGAGTATCCTTGGGATCCTGAAATCAGCACAGTCCTATTGCCATGTCTCCTGAACGTGTTCCAGGTCTTGTTTAGGGTCACACAACTATTTAAGACTGCCACCCAGAGATCTGCCAGGGGCTGGATAGTCATGGGTGGCATGGGATGTGGGAGAATACAGGCAGGTATCTAGAGAACTTCTCACCTCCAACGGATGGGGACTTCATCCCCAAGCAACTGCAGGACCCTGATACAGTGATGGAGTATTTGAAAGAAAAATGCTGTGGCTATTCCAGAGAGGCACAACTCACCACACTGTGCTGGGCCTTGGCCAATATCTACCAAACACTTCTTGATATCATGCAGCATCCTCAGGGGAAAGAGAGGGAAAGGAGACCAACGGGCACTGTGGCTACTCTTAATCCCAGTGGCAGGCACTGCAGCTGAACCAGAAAATCAACTCATGCCTGTATCAGTTGCCCCTATGCCAAAGAAACACACCAATAAATCAGTTTGCTCAGTAAAGGATGATGATGAACCAGGGCCATCATGAGAACAGGAGGAAGAGGCAGAACCAGAGATAATCAAGGTGTGGGACATGTGAAAAGATTTCAGCTGACTTCCAGGTGAGAACATCGTCACCTGAGTGCTCTGATGCTGGGATAATGGGGCCAGCAGCTTGCAATTAGAGGGTAGGGAACACAAGCAGCTAGGGTCCCTTTCTAGGGAAGGGGGCATTGACAAGGTGATTGGGAAAAAGACATGAGCCTCAGCTACTGGAGGTGACTCTTGTCAAGTGTGTGGGAAGGTTACCCCTTCAGTAAAGACGCTGTATGTCATATAAGCAAGTAGACCACCATGGAAAGAGGTATCCAGTACCTGAGGAAATTAACCATGTGGGAGATGATTATGACCCAGACAATGCACAGTTACCCACAGATACTGATGAGGTCCAATGCACATGGCCCACATAGCAAAAGTTTGTACGGAGCGCACCATTGTCATATGCAAACTCATTAGCAGTGGTGGAATGGAAAGAGTGAAGAGGGATCAATGGTGGATGAGGTTGGGCTGGCTGACTCCAGAGATATGAAGAAAGTCTCTCTTTCCCTCTTATCTTGATTGTGGAGAAACTGTCCAGGAAGTTCTAGCAACTCAAAAAGAATATGTCTTACGCCCCGCCTGTACGGGCCAATATCTTGGCTGTTAGGAGCAGGCTTTTCTCTGCTTGAGACAGAGAATACAGAGGGTACACACCACAAGGTACCCTGTGATTTTACCTGTGTGACCACAGAGAGGACATAAGGAAGTGGGATGGACAACCTACCTCAATCCTACGGGCATGGTTACAGGATTTGCAAGGAAGAACAACCACAAAAGGAGATCCTTCCAGGAAAAGCACCATTCCAGTTTCCAGCTGGCAGTTCCCCAACAGAATAGAAGGCCTGATCTTACTCTGATCCTCTTGAAGGAGCTTCCAAGTAATTTCTGCCAGAAGTGAGTAATGGGTACTATGACCAGGATTAGAGGGGCCCTGCCTCCAGCCAGGTGGTGGGAAGGGACAAATGGTTTTACTGGACTGAGTGTGTTCAATGGCCCAGCACATCAGACCCACAGGAGTGTAAGTCTGTAGTAGACATGGATACACAGTGTACTCTAATACCAACCATCAAGCTATAGAGGGGCAGAACTGATCTGTATTTCTGGAGCAACAGGGGAATCTCAAGAGTTGACTGTACTGGAAGCTGAAGTGAGCGTAACTGGGAGTGAGTGGCAAAACCAACCCATTGTGACTGGCCCAGAGGCTCCATGCATCCTTGGTATAGATTACCTCAGGAGACGGTATTTTAAGGACACAAAGGGGTACTGTTGGGTTTTTGGCATAGCTGCCTTGGAGATGAAGGAAGTTAAACAGTTGTCTACCATGCCTGATCTTTTGGAGGTCCCTTCTGTTGTGGGGTTGTTGAGGGTCTAAGAACAACAGATGCCAATTGCTACCACAATGGTGCATCAATGGCAATATTGCGCTAACCTAGACTCTGGTTCCTATCCATAAGCTGATTTGTCAAATAGAGAGCCAAGCAAGACTGGCTCACCCTTTAACAGTCACACATGACCAGTGCGAAAACCTAATGGAGAGCAGAGGCTAAGAGTGGACTGAAGAAGTCACATGTCATGAAAGTCACATGAAGTCACGCTGAGTGCTGCCGTGCCAGACATGCCAGACCTTCAATATGAACTGGAGTCAAAGGCAGTCACATGGGATACCACAATAGATACCACTAATGCACTCTTCTCAATCCCTCTGACAGCAGTGTGTAGGCCTCAGTGTGCTTTCACTTGGAGGGGTGTCCAGTACAGCTGGAATCGACTGTCCCAGGGGTGGAAGCACAGCCCTACCATTTGCCATGGACTGATCCAGACTGCAGTGGAATAGGGTGAAGCTCTAGAACATCTGCAGTACATTGGAAACACCGTTGTATGGGATGACACAGCAGAAGAAGGTATTTGAGAAGGGGAATAAAATAGTTTTTTAATCCTTCTGAAAGCTGATGTGATTACTAGAGTCATATGATGTATCACTTACACATTTCCCATAACTATATCTGCACTAGTGTCGACAGCTCCCAAATTATGCAACAGTCTCTGACAATTATTATTGTTGTTGCACTCACTGCAATCAGAATCTCTCGAGAACTGCCTGTTACTGCTTTTGACAGTATGTACATCTTAATAGCCTTCTTAACAAGACACAAGATACAAGATATGCAATTAAATGAGGCAGGATTAATTATATGAATATATGAAAAAACTGTAAATTTGGACGGTTTCCTATTGAAGTTGCTTTCCATTGTCCCCAGTCCTGTTCGTATGTATCAAAAAAACACCGTTTTCTTCCATAATTTTTCTTCTTCCAAAAAAGATGTTTATAAAGTTGTTACTCTGATCCATAAGATTTATAATTTCTAGACATTTTAGAGGAACCACTTCATTAAAGAAAACGTGAAATACCACTTTTCCATCAAAGATATAAAGAAAGGTGAAAATTAAAACACAAATTAAATTCTACAGCATGCAGACTAATTAGAAGCTGATGTTAGTATTCAGGAGGTTTGACACGTGAATGAATTAATATCTATTTTTAAAAATAAGTCCATACCAGCTTCTCTGGACAATCCAGTCCAAAGAAAAATGCACCTTTTGCATAATAAATCTACTTCGAAGACAGACATCTCCGACTGCCAAAGTACAGAACATCAACTCATTCATGTATTTCAAATACATTTCCTCCATACGTGTTATGGAACCGAAACACAAAAGATCTTTTCTTTCCCTTTAGGGACTAGGAATTTGTAGCTTCAAACTATGGTTTTGTTTCCATGCTCCTTTCACATATGAAAACTTCTACACCACATCAATAATATAATTATACCTTAATGTTACTCTTGTTACAAAGAATTGAAGCATTACGTTGCTTTTTACCAGCTTCCTTGCTAGGACAGAATACAGAGGGATGTGTTTCTAGCTACAGTAATTACCTTAATTTTGTAGGAACATAAGATTGCTGTGTAATCAGCTATTACTAATGCAATTACTCTGAAGAAATGGCTCACAAAGAGATGTTTCGGGGGTGCTTCTACATCATCAAAGATTGAAGTAATTTAATAATGAGTCACATTTGGTCTCTGAAGTGGGTAATACTGAATGGTAAATACCCACACTATAATGAAGATTTATGAAAGCATTATTTTAGGGTATGCTTACAGGGCAGCTACTGGGCTTTGCAAACTCACTATACACCTCTTCTTCTCCCAAACAGGTTAGCAGTGTTTCCATAATTTATGTTATAGCAGAGACCCCAGCTGGGATCAGGGCCCTGTTCTGTTAGGTATTTTCTCAGGGTCTGATATTCCTTTTTCTATCTAAAGGTCTGACTCAGAACTTGCTGAGTTGGAGAGACTTTGGATGTATTATGGACAAAGCCCTAAATAACTGGCAGACTAAAGAAAAAAAGCAGGGAGGAAAGGGCCTGTCATCCTGCTTCCAGCACCCTGATTCAAGAAGGTCTTTGACAACAGGATTAACTTTATTATTCAATATTCACTCAATGTTTTCCCGCATCAAGTCCATGGAAATTCAATGAATCCCTCAAGACAAGCCAGGAGAGATGCAGCAGAGCTAAGAAGTGAACTGAGGTCTCCCAAGTCCGTTTTTAGCTCCTTAGTGACAAATCACATCATTTCTGTAGAGAGCTCTGTGGTGTGCAATTCATTAGTAAATTTGTTAACTATCAGCGCCTTACAAAAAGGACTGTCTGACATAGCTTAATTGGTTATTAACTATGAGGGTGAAAAAGAACTCTAATGAATAAGCAACGTAAAGTACAGCACAGCAGGTTGCTACACTGCAAAGCTGGAATGAATCACAGAATTGTAGGGGTTGGAAGGGACCTTCAGAGATCATCTAGTCTAACCCCCCTGCCAAAGCAGGTTCACCCAGAGCAGGTTGGTCTGGAACACATCCATGAGGGTTTTGAATGTCTCCAGAGGAGACTCCGCAACCTCTCTGGGCAGCCTCTTCCAGTGCTTTGTCACCTTTAAAGTAAAGTTTTTCTTCATGTTGAGACAGCATTTTCTGTGTTCAAGTCTGTGCCTGTTGCCTCTCATCCTGTCTCTGGGCACCATTGAAAGGAATCTGGCCCCATCCTCTTGACACCCACTCTTTAAGTATTTATAGGTATTGATCAGATGTCCTCTCAGTCTTCTCCAGGCTAAACAGACCCAGGTCTTACAGCCTTTCCTCCTAAGAAAGACAGGTGCTCCAGTCCCTTGGTTTTTGTAGACCTCTGCTGGACTCTCTCCTGTAGTTCCCTGTCCTTCTTGAACTGGGGGGCCCAGAACTAGAGACAGTACTCCAGATGCAGCCTCACTAGGGCAGAGTAGAGTGCAAGGATGACCTCCCATGATCTCCTGGACATGTTGTATTTAGAATCATAGAATCATAGAATCATTTAGGTTGGAAGAGACCCTTGGGATCATCAAGTCCAACCATCAGCCCTACTCTACAAGTTCTCCCCTACACCATATCCCTCAACACCACATCCAATCTACTCTTAAACACAGTCAGGGATGGTGACCCCACCACCTCCCTGGGCAGCTGATTCCACTGACTGACCACTCTCTCTGT
>VZTM01012120.1:0-14886 GCA_013400555.1 Jacana jacana | reverse complement strand
AGAAATTCTGAGACAATTAAAAAAATATAAAAGGAGAAAAAGAAAGATTTTCTAGATGATGTGTTGTTATGATGAACAGGCATTAATAATTGACATTTGTGGTGTGAGAGAAGGCAGTACGCACTCTGAGGGACTGATGATATCATGGTAACCATGAGAGCAAAGCCCGAGTGGTCTGTGATGACGGCAGATATGTGCATGGCTTTATACAAGCCAATCCTCTGTTGGTTGGTTTATATTTGACGGAAATCCATTTATTAAATTCATACGTAAAATATCTACACGGATTCCTGAAAGTTTTCTTTGCACAAGATTAGGTCAGCTCAGTTGCACAAACATGGGGAGAACAAACTACTACTAACTTCAAGCATCACCCCAATGAAATGAAGGAGAATTTTCATCCTCATGCTATAGAGGGAATAGCTGTGCTGCGAGGGAGGAACCTGCAGATGAGTGAGCCTGCTTCCTGGGAGAGATAGGTGAGATTTTTATCCTGTGTGCCCAGGGCACAGGCTGGTTTATGAGGGATTAAAGTTAGGTCCTGTGAATGGCTGTAGTTGCAATTTCATTTAGCGATCTTTTCTGTAGTCCTATCCCAAGCCATCCAAAGATAGTGTAAAGATGTTCTGTGATTAGAGGCATGCATCATATTGCCTTTGCAAAACTTAAAACCTATTGGATCTTAAAAAGAGCTTCTTGTCTTCACACTCTCACATAAAACAGTGTACAGTAACTCCCCCTCAAAAAGATTGTTTTCTCAGACCTTTTTTCCATTGATAATTAATACACTTAGCAAAATCCAAATAGCTATTATTTTCTTGCTAATAATTTAGCAGCTCAGTTAATTAACTCAGTGACAATAATTTCAAAATGCAGCTTTTTGACTGCCAAAGTGTAATGCTGGAGGACATCCTCATTGCTCAACATCTTAGAGTGGTGAAAATGAACAGTGTCCCAGCTAAGGCTGGTTGAGGACAATGGGCCTCCAATGCCTTTCTAGCTGAGGTCTTACTGCCTCAGTTTTCAGCTGCCTTTCCTTTTCTGTGAGGGAAGACTGCATGCTAACAACGGCACAGAGCATAATACAGAGCTGCTGTTTGTTTCAACATACTTAACTGAAGCCTTTTTGTACATTATTAGTTTTTACTTGAGTTCAGCTGTTCTATTTAGTTGCATGAGCTGGCACAGAAACTGAGCTCTGATATTAGAGAATCCCTCTGATATAAGAATTTCTTTGCTGGCAGACAGCTCTCTGCCTTCACAACACCAACGATGACAAGGGACCAGCCATTGTTAGGTATTGTCATGCTGTAGTTACTAAGTTTGTGTTCCTGGGAAAATAAACATGTAGCAGTTACAAGTACTTGACATACAATGTGCTCTTGGTCTCCTTCCTGGTATACAGCTCTGCTGCATCGACCTCTGTTTTGAGTAGGTTTTGTTTGGCAGTAGTATTGCGTCAGGCTAAGTATGACCAGTTTTATCTTCGTTGTGTTATACATTATGTAAAACATGACAAAGTCCTAAAAGCTGTAAAATGTAAGTTTCATAATCTCATCCTCAGCCTTCCAAGATAGGAACTGGGCACTTACAATTTACCACTCACTGCATGATTTTTTCTGTCTGTTTGTTATTTCCTACTACGCCTAAATACACTGGTTAGGCAGGTTTAAAAGGCTTTTTCTTTTTTGGTGGCTTTGTTTTATGGAAGTCACTCTCATGGTTAAGGAGGGGGTTAAGGGAGCACAGGTAGTGTTCTTCTCTATCCCACCAGTTGCAGGAATCAACAAGGGGATAAATAGGAAGAACCAGCAGATTAACTCTCCAAAACTGATGCAACTGATAGAACTATGGTTTCTTTGATTATGGGATGATCTACAGGACACCAGGCCTGCTGATAACAGGTGGGGAAAGCCTAACCAGAAAGGGAAGAAGGATTCTGGGAGAAGAATTAGCAGGGCTCATTGAAAGGGCTTTTTTTTTTGAAACTGGGTTTGAAGGGGGATGGGGTGAAACCGATATTACTAAAGTGGAGCCTGGGAACAACATGCTAGTGCCCACAGGTAAAAGTTTTAGTAAGGTATTGCCATCTGTTGTCTCAGTGGAGGTAGGGGGTGGTGGTCCATGTGGTAGCAAAGACATGAGGGGTAGTAATAGGCTGGCAAATACAGAAGGGTCTGAGCAGGGTCAGGTGAGAAATAGGGCTTGTCCTCCCAAAGTGACAGGACAGTTAGCCCAACTGAAGTGCATCTACAAAAATGCATGCAGCATGGGCGACAAATAGGAGGAGCTGGAGGCCATTGTACAGTAGTTGATATAGTTGCCATCACAGAAATGTGGTGGGATGGCTCACATAACTGGAGTGCTGCAATTGATGGCTACCAACTTTTCAGAAGAGATAGGCAAGGAAGGAGAGGCGGTGGGGTGGCCCTCTATGTTAGGGACAGATTTGAATGTCAGGAACTTAACAGTGTGAATGATTGTCTTGAGAGTTTATGGGTAACAATCAAAGGGAAGGCCAAGAAGGCAGACATCATGGTGGGAGTTACGGATCCCCCAACCAGGATGTAGAAGTCGATGAAATACTCTATAAACAGCTGGCAGAGGTCTCATAATTGTTAGACCTTTTTTTTGTGTGAAATTTCATACTTGACTAGTATCTGCTGGACCAATCTGATAGCCTTCTATGATATTATAACTGGATGGCTTGATGACAGGATGACAGGAAAGCAGTAGATATCATCTAACTTGATTTCAGCAAGGCCTTTGTCTTCCATAACATCCTCATTAAGAAACTGAGGAAGTGTGGGCTAGATGAGGGGGCAGTGAGGTGGACTGAGAACTGACTGTGTGACAGGACTCAGAGGTTTGTAATTAATGGGACAGGGTTAAGTTGGAGGCCTGTAACCAGTGGTGTCACCCAAGGTTCAATACTCCATCAGTCTTGTTCAACATATTCATCAATGACCTGGATGAGGGGATTGAATGTATCCTCAATACGTTTGCAAATGATACTGAACTGGGAGGGCTGGCAGACACTCCAGAAGGCTCTGCCACCATCCAGTGTGATCTGGACAGGTTGCAGAGCTGGGCAGAGAAGAACCTAATGAGGTTCAACAAGAGCAAGTGTAGGGTCTTGCACCTGGGGAGGAAGAATGTCAGGCACTGATACAGGTTAGGGGCAGACCTGCTGGAAAGCACTTCTGAGGAGAATGAGCTGGGGGTCCTGGTAGATAGCAAACTATCCATGAACCAGAAATGTGCCCTTGTTGCCAAGAGGACCAATGGAATTCTGGGCTGCACAGGGAAGAGTATGGCCAGTAGGTCAAGGGAGGTGATTCTCCCCCTCTGCACTGGTGAGGCCACAACTGGAATACTGCATCCAGTTCTGGGCTCCCCAGTTCAGCTACTGGAACTACCAGAGAGAGTCCAGAGTAGGGCAAAAAAGATGGTTAAGGGATTGGAGCACCTGCCTTATGAGGAAAGGCTGAGAGAGCTGGGACTCCTTACCCTGGAGAAGGCTGAGGGGAAACCTTATTAATGTTTCTAAGTATCTAAAGGGTGGCTTGAAGGAGGATGGAGCCAGACTCTTTTCAGTGGCTCCCAGTGACAGGATGTGGTGCAATAGGCACAAACTGGAACACAGGAAGTTCCATTTGAATATGAGGAAAAACTTATTTCTGGTGAGGGTGACAGAGCCCTGGAACAGGCTGCCCGGAGAATTTTTGGAGTCCCCTTCTCTGAAGAACTTCAAGACCTGCCTGGATGCAGTCCCAAGTAATGTGCTCTAGGCAATCCTGCTTTGGCAGGGGAGTTGGACTAGATGATCTCCTGAGGTCCCTGTCAACTCTGACAATTCTGTGATAACCTAGAACTGCATACAGCAAGAAGTATTTGCTCTAAAATCAAATAAGCGTGTGCTAACATTTAAAAACAAAGAAATGATGATTGAAAAAAAGAAAATCTCTTCAGTTTTGGAGTGTTAGTTACCATTGTAATGTAACATACCCAGTAATAGCATGTACGAGGAGTTGTGTATATTAATACATGATCAGTTTAGTATAACTTGTAGCATCTCAGCCATCACTTTCCTTCAAAATTATTTCCAGAACTACAGGAATGTCTATGAAATGCTGTTTTAAGACATGAGTAGGTTCTGTGACATTTAGTTACAGCTAATTTTGTGCTTCATCTTTATGAATTACAATCCCATTTGAGGAAAGCACAAACTTTTCTGGTGTCTGTCTGGAGGATCTATGATGCTTATTTATTGTCCTTTTTCACTTTACTCTTACTCTTCAGGCTTTCGTTGTCACAAGCTCTGTTAAAAGACTAGTTTCTACAGGTTCTGAGGATCAACCATCAAAGTTGAATAATTTACATTTTATTTTCACCCTGCTTTTTCCCTCAGAGTTCAAGAACTAATAGGTGTGTGGTTTAGCAACCAAAATGAACCTTTTTAATTCCTATTAACATTCAGATTTAAGGAGAAAGTACTCATCCATTTCAAATATCCACTTTGTGCCAGACCTGGAAGGACAATGTGAAAATTGGCATTAGTTTCCCCAGTGAAAAAAGTAGGCAGCAAACAGTATTGGCACAAACCAAATATTTCCTCTATTAGTACAGAAGGTGTAAGTATACACCCCTTTTGTAGACTGCTAACTGAAATCTCTTCCAAGGAAACCGGCTTTTTCTGTTTGCTTTGTATAGGAACTGTTTGTTGAGGACTGAGCATTTTTATTTGAATAGCCCATTAAACAACTATTTGCCCATTTAGGCCACATTTTTTCATCTGTTTCTCTCAATATGACTGCCAGGTCAGGCTGTTCCTGACATATTGTCAATGGTTCATTCCTGTTCTGTGTAGTTATTTTCTGCTGGATTATTTTTAGGCTGGATTAGTTCCCTGATGCAGTTTACATGGCTTCCTAAGTAGTTGCATGAAAGCAATGTGGGTGGAAATAAGGAGAAAAGAGAAGGATACATGGGAAAGATGCTACTAAATTAAGAAGAATATCTGTGGAATCATTACTGTAAAACTGTCCTTACTAGGGTGATCTTGCTGCCTCCAATTTGAGTCTTAGTGTGTCTGGTAAAAAACCTTTATTTTAGAATTCAGCCCAGGTGTTTTTCTACACATCTCTGTTTGACAGTCTGTGTTCAATATTGATTTTCTCCCCAGGTTTCTTAATACTTACTTTTCATATTTTAGATGTTTTTTTGCTTTATATGAAACATTTTAAACTATTCTTTAATCTACTTCTGTGTATTGATATGTTTGTCTAATCACGGTATCATAGAATGGTTTATGTTGGAAAGGACTTTAAAGATCATCTAGTTCTAGTCCCCTGCCATGGTCAGGGACACCTCCCACTAGAGCAGGTTGCTCAAAGCCCCATTCCACCTGGCCTTGAACATCTCTGGGGATGGAGCATCCACAACTTCTCTGGGCAGCTTGTTCTAGTGCCTCACCACCCTCACAGTGAAGAATTTCTTTCTAGTATCTAATATAAATCTTCCCTCTTTCAGTTTAAAACTCTTATACCCCATCCTGTCATTCCACTCCCTGATAAAGAGTCCCTCCCCATCTCTCCTGTAGGCCCCATTAAGTACCAGGAGAGAAGAAGCTAGATGGTCTTCCTGGAGTGCTGAACAGCCCCAACTATCTTAGCCTGTCCTCAAAGAAGAGATGCTTCAGCCCTCTGATTGTTTTTGTGGTCCTCCTCTGGACCTGCTCCAACAGGTGCATGTCCTTCTCATGTTTCAGGTACAACAACAAAGGTATTTAAGTTTCAAAAAGAATATCACTCTAATATTTTCCTATTAGTTTCAATACTACATTGTGGCTGATTACGTATTTTGCCAAGTTGTTTGAAATAATAATTATATGCTTTTATATACAGGTACTGTGGGTAGTCAAACAGATTTCACCCTCCAAGCCCAGATATGAACACATTTTATATCTGTTTTATTTTGGAGATTACATTATTTTATTAACATTTTAGAATTACTTATGGGCAATATATTTACATATTTAATATTGAAAAATAAATTTTAAGTGAGAATTATTAAATGAAGTTACTAGTTTCTCTTTCTACCAAGCAACAATATAAAATAATTTTTAATGTGAAATAGTTTCACAAATTATACTGTATTAGCAAAGGATGGACTAGAAATTTGACTCAAGTTCCACTGAAGTAGATGGAAGCCGCTGCCTTGGTAATTAGGGGGAATACACACTGGCTAATTATAGCTTAGGCTAAATCTCCCTAACTTCTTACTGTAGTCAGGGAAGAGAGATGAGCTTCTCTACGGGACAGCTTAGAGCAGAATTATAGCATAGCTGTTCTCATTCATGCCCAGAAGGTTCATGTGGTAGAGTCCTCTTATACCTCTAATTATCTGTGTAACTTGAGGTTTCTATAGCATCCAATACCATAGCAGCTGATCCTTTCACATATTAATTGGATCAGTATTATAGTACAAAATGGCAATATTCATTTTAATTTTGCAAAGAGCAGAAGGTAGGTTTTATAAAAACCTGTGTTGGTAGGTTTTATAAAAACACCTTTCATACAATTACATAAAGCACATTATTATTTTCTATAAATATACATAAAGACAAAAAAAGTAGTGGCAGAATATTTGAACTTCCTTTTAGTCAGATTTCTTAAAGATATATAAGGGGTCAAGGAAAGAAGAACACGTTTCATTGTTTAGTGGTTAATAGATACCAATACTTGCTAACCCTGGTTAGTAAAACTATGCTGCCTGGTTCAGGCATGCACACTACACATGCATGCCATTTGTGAACAAAAAGTTTGCATGTATTGCATGTTGCCTTTGACCTTTAAAAGGAGAAGAATAAAAAATGTAATAACTCTGGGTCAAGAGATTTCATGTCATAAATTACACGAGGTCTCATGCAAGTATCACAAGTTGCAGCATCAACAGGGAGAACAGTTCTAATGGTTTCATCCTAAGTCCCTCAAAACAGCTTTTAGTTAACTTTAGTCAAATCAGGACACCATGTATTCTTGTTAGGGCAATTTAATTTTTTAATTTTTTTAAGGATTTTATAGTTCACTTCCTCAGCTCAGCTGGTCTGTGTAAGACTCTTCTGCTTCCTGCATCCTGAGGCATTCCCAGCTTTGCTCTCAGTACAGATATCAGTTCCACATGTCATCAAAGAAACATGGAGGTTTGGGGTGAGGTTTGGGTGACTGTTGAATATTCTCCTGTTAGTTTACCTTTCTCAGTTTACTGAGTAACTGCACAGAAAAAAACATCAACCTGGTTGTGTTTAAACCATGCATATGTTTAAATAGTTTGCATGTTAAAACATTAACATCTAAACTATTAATTTAATGCCTATATGATCCTGTGGCAAATATCACAATATTGTAAAAATTACAAGGTTCACTAATGTCCACAACCTGAAAGCGGTGTTGAAAGATGTACATTGGAATCACACTACCTGCTACAAAATAAGCTATATCACTCTGGTATCAATTAAATTAAACCAACATTCAAGACAACTGAGGCTGTATTAGATTCTACATAGTTTTTAGCAGCAGTGCTGGTTTAATTAGTCTGCACCTCCAGCTGATAATTCCTCCCCTTCCCCACTGTACTGGGGCAGCTAGTTGTGCAGCTATGAAACTCAACCAACTCAAAACCATTATGTACTCTGCTGGGTTACTTGCCAGTGAGAGCAGTTCCCCAGTTTGGTTCAGGAGGGGTGACTAGGCTGGACTGATGGGCCAAGGCCAACAGGATGAGGTTCAACAAGATCAAGTGCCGGATCCTGCACTTGGGTCACAACAACCCCATGCAGTGCTACAGGCTTGGGGTGGCTGGAAAACTGTCTGTCAGAAAACAACCTGGAGGTATTGGTTGACAGCCAGAGGAATATGAGCCAGCAATGTGCCCAGGTGGCCAAAAAGGCCAACAGCATCCTAGCCTGTATCAGGAATAGTGGAGTAGAGTAGAACTAGGGATATGATTGTTTCCATGTACTGGTGAGGCTGCACCTTGAATTCTGTATTCAGTTTTGGGCTTCTCTCTGTGAGAAAGACATGTCCAGAGAAGTGCAACAAAGCTGGTGAGGGGTCTGGAGAACAAGTTTTATGAGGAATGGCTAAGGAGCGGCTACAGAATCATAGAATCGTCTAGGTTGGAAGGGACCTTTAAGATCATCTAGTCCAACTGTCAACCTAACTCTGACCAAAAAAAACCACTAAACCATCCTCAAGACCATGTCAAACTGCCTTTTGAATACCTCCAGGGATGTTGCCTCACTGCTTCCCTGGGCAGCCCATTCCCATGTTGATAACACTTTCCATGTAAAAATTTTTCCTAATAACCAATCTGAACCTCACCGGCACAACTTGAGACCATTTTCTCTTGTCCTGTCGCCTGTGACTTGGGAGAAGAGACCAACCCCAGCCTCTCTACAGCCTCCTTTCAGATAGTTGTAGAGAGCAATAAGGTCTCCCCTCGGCCTCCTTTTCTCTAGGCTAAACAACCCCAGCTCCCTCAGCCTCTCCTCATAAGACTTATTCTCCAGACCCCTCACCAGCTTTGTTGCCCTTCTCTGGACCCTCTCCAGCACCTCAATGTCTTTTTTGTGGTAAGGGGCCCAAAAGTGGACACAGTACCTGAGGTGGGGTCTCACCAGGGCTGAGTACAAGGGGACAATCACCTCTCGAGTCCTACTGAGAACACTGTTCCTGATACAGGCCAAGATGCTGTTGGCCTTCTTGGACACCTGGGAACGCTGCTGGCTCATGTTCAGCCCACAGCAGGGGATACTACATTCCCACCTAAATTGGTGTCATCTGCAAACTTACTGAAGGTGCACACAATCCCCTTGTCCAGATCATTGGTAAAGAAGTGAAAGAGAACCAGCCCTGGTACTGAGCACAGTGGGACACTACTCGTGACTGGACGCCAACTGGATTTCACCACCACTCTCTGGGACCGGCTCTCCAGCCAGTGGAAAGTATTCACATCTAAGCCGCTGGCAACCAGTTTCTCCAGGAGGATATTGTGGGAGACTGTATGAAAGATCTTACTAAAGTCCAGGTAAACAACATCCGCAGCCTTTCCCTCATCCACCAAACTGGGTCACTTTATGATAGAAGGAGATCAGGTTTGTCAAGCAGGGCCTACCCCTCATGAACCTGTGCTAGCTGGGCCTGATCACCTGGCCATCCTTCATGGTCAGTCTCTTCTCCCAAGTAACAAGTGATAGGACAAGAAGAAAGAGCCTCAAGTTGCACCAGGGGGAGTTTATGATGGATATTAGGAAAAATTTCTTCACTGAAAGGGTTATCATACATCGGAGCAGACTGTACAGAGAAGCGGTTGAATTGCCATCCATGTAGGTGTTTAAAAGAAGTGGTGCTTAGGGACATGGTTTAGTGGTGGTTTTGGCAGTGTTAGGTTAATGGCTGGACTCAATGATCTTAAAGATCCCTTGCAACATAGGTGATTCTATGATTCCATGGCTAAACACTTATGCCAGGACACCAGAAGGGATAATAAAAGGGCAGGGATGAGAAGCCAGGATGCTTTAATTGGCCAAAAGGTGTTAAAAATTTTAGAGACAGTAAAGAAACCTTTCACATCTTCCTGTGGTGTTTGTAAAGCTCAAAGAGTCTGGAAACACAATTCCCTTATGTTTACATGAAGAACTTTTTGTTACGTATTTATATTTTAAAGATTGTGAAGATGTGTAATAATCAAACCAGACAGAAAATAAGTCATCCATTCTGAAGAGCTGAGTAAATTTTGTCAGTGTAACTTCAGTTCACAGAATCACAGATTGATATGGGGTTGGAGGGACCTCTGGAGATCATCTAGTCCAATCCCCCTGCCAAAGCAGGGCCACCTAGAGCTGGTTGCACAGGAACTTGTCCAGGTGGCTTTTGAATTTCTCCAGAGCTGGAGACTTCACCACCTCTCTGGGCAGCCTGTTCCAGTGCTCTGCTGCTCTCAAAGTGAAGAAGTTCCACTGCATGTTTAAAAGGAACTTTTTATGTTCAAGTTTGTGCCTATTACCTCTTTTCCTGTCACTGGGCACCACTGAAAAAAGACTGGACCCTCCCTCTTGACACTTACCTTTTAAGTATTAATAGGTGTTGATCAGAAACCCCCTCAGCCTTCTCTTCAGACTAAAAAGACCCAAGTCCCTCAGCCTTTCCACATAAGAGAGATGCTCCAAGCCCCTAGTCATCTTTGTGGTCCTCAAGCATATATATCTAGAGGTTTTTCCATTCCATAGTGCATTATTTCATTCTATAAATAGAGCATTGCAGATGTCCCTTCACACACATAAAGAAAAAAAGGGAGGGGAATCTATTATCTCTGCTCTCTGAGTGATGTTCAAGGCAAATAAATCTTAAGAACTGAAGGGCATTCTTTCTTTTGTTTATTCACTTCTATGCATAAGAAAGGGATTTTAAGAGCCATACTAGATGTTCATGGGTGACATTATAAAAGAAGAATTTTTTTCTTTTTTTCCCCTAGTATTTCTGCAACATGCCAGAGATTCTTTTTTTAATTTCAGTTGAGTGAGTTGTGCTGGCATTTTAGGCCCACTTAAAGATTTTACTGAAGTATGAGTACCATAGTGTTTTTTCAGCATCTTTGTTTAATACCGCCTTCTTACCTGCACTCTCAGATATGTTTCTTTATTCTTTTAAACCAGACAGCCAATTTTAGAGGTTTCTGTTCCTAGGCACTTGTTCCTGACCTTCTGCTGCAGTTTTAGTTATGTCAGTACTCCTGCACATGGAGTTATCTGGGTTTGAAAAAATATTCCAGGGTCTTGGGGTTTGTTAGCTAACCTGAAAAATGCAATTGAATGAAGCTACAGCATATTTCCATAAGTTCTTTGGATTGCCACAGCTCAAGTTGCAATAATTTTTTTCACAAGGGCAGGAAAGGGTGAAGAGCAGTATATGAAATGCAGGAGTGTGTTTTGTCAGAGAGTTTGTGATGAACATGATATTTTAATAAAGTTGTGGTTTCTCCTTGAGGAGATTAAAATTTAAAATCATGTTGTAAAAATCATATAAATATTGTTTTGTAGTCATTGGTCTTCTTTTTCAGCACCACATACTTTTAGATGTACATTTAATAATTTTATTACTGTAATTTCTGTCACATGCAGAAGTGAAACACCTGCTCAGGTTTGTTTCTCCTCTCTATCCAACTTCCTTAGCTTTTGATAATGCTTATTATCTGGAAAAGTTTGTTTCTCTGTTGTCAGTGACATGGATCACAATTTCCATTGCACTGTTTGCTGTTCCTACAGATCATGAATTTGGCAGCTGGAATAATAACAAAACTACAACAGATAAAATGTGTAAAATAGAGCATCTGATAGTAGTCCTGTCACCAAAGAATTTGTTTCACACAGATAGCACTCGCCCAAAATAGCTCTCTCATATGAAATAATCTAATATTTCAATTCTCCACAACTTCTACACATGGAAACCCCTGAAGGTGATAGAGACATTTGGGTTAGCATCTGTCTTGAATATACAGTAGCTTCTCATCATTACAATGCTGTAATATTTCTTCATCTGCAGACCTGTGAAGTAAGAGATTACACCTGAAATCAGGACAAGCATGTTTTTTTCATAGTCACAAAATAACTTGCTTTAATATTTTCAGAAAATATTATGTTTGTGCCCTCCATAGTAAATAGTCCCTTCATACCCTCAGTAATTCCAGTACTTATTCTCTAATACTTAAAATAAGTAGTTATTTCTTTACCTTCCACCTGCACCTTTTGGAAGTGTAGCAGGTTTATCTCTTATTGTATTATTTTCTATTATTTAATCTCAGCCAATTTCATCTATTCCTTTAGAGGAATTCCTTTTCTTTTCAGTTATGTGTCTTATTAGAGGTATTCATATGATAGCTTTCCCAATCATTATAAATCCTTTATATTTTGGAGTTTCACATTTTCTCTTTGATGTCCTTTAATTTAACATGGTCTGATTTAGTTTTAAAAAAATTCTTTAGTTTTCCAGTAACCTATTATTTTGTCTTTCATCTTTTCTTATATAATGAAATTCAAATAATTGTATAGTTTAGCTATTTATTCCTCAAATATGAACTGTAGAGACTGTGAGGATGTGAGTAGATGTTGTGTAATATATATTCTAGAAACAGCTCTTTGGTTAAATTTAAAATAAACAGGAATTTAAAAATTAATCAGAATTTAAATGAAGTGGAAACCTAAATCCATATGGCAAGGAAATATCCTAAATTGTTTTATCATATACAACATAGATTTCTCTTTATAGGCAATCACTAAGAAAAATAAATTCTTATGTTGATTTATTATTCTTAGCTTTCCCAGAGAGCTTGCAGAAATGACTTATGCTTAAGACTGTGTTATGGTCTCTCCATGTGTAGAGTCATAATAATAGTATTTCATAGGTCTGCTTTAAAGCATAATTGGCTAATGCTTGGAGAAATCATCACCAACTTGCAGGTCATAAGAAAGATGACTCAGTACTATTAATAAATACATTCACTTGTCACTAAAAATTGAAAAACTGAAATTGGAAATATATATATGATGGTATGTTAAGCAAAAGTTTTGTTCTGTTTTGGATCCTTTGTTCCACAAAGCTATTCTACTACTTGGCAATGTTTGTGGATTGTATGGACTGTGATGATGGTACAGGTGCTCTGGTAAATTGTATTGATACTACACTGCTAAACTAAAGGAAGAGCTTATGTGCTACCGAATGGCAATATCTGTCACTCCTTTGAACTGAATGAAGGATCTCAAAATATTCCCTATCCATCACAACCACCATTTAAAAGTTTTTGTTATGGCTTTTTCTTTATTTCTGTCATTTCATATGCCATAGTCTGGATGTATACAGTGACTGTTCAGGCTTTTCGATAGCATGAACACGAAACGTGCAATACAAATATGTCATAACGTAGAATTTTCTCTCTTTCCATAACTGTTTGTTCCTTACTTGATTATATTATATGATTTAGTGCCTGCTGTGGTTTGTATCTCCCTACATAAGCAAGCAGTCAGATATTTTGCCTTGAATATGAGAAATTTTTATGAAAACCAGATCCATTATTGCAATAGGTTTATTAACTTTTAGTTTATTAACTAGTTTAGAATATGAGACTTGTAAAGTAAGGTCTGATTTATGGCAGTTAAACTATTGCAAATATGACGTCTCTTGGATCCAATGTTCTTATGGGAAACATGGCTGTAAATTTTTCCTTCACAGGAAATATTCAATACTACACTTTTAATTTTGCTGATAAGGGTTAGATTTTCTTTCATTTTAAAACAATTATTCTCCTATTTCTGCTTCTTTCCACAAATGAAAAACACACTTTGGTGGAAACAGGGTAAAATCAGGCTCCTGAGATTACCTTTTCCTCTTCTACTTTCAAGAGGAAACCTTTAAACAAAGGTTTAAAAATCACCGAAGAAAGCATGAAACCCTATATTATCTACATGAGAAGGATTCTACAGGTTGAGCCTCATGGAAGGGTGATTCAGTTGGTGTGGGTAAAAGAGAAACTTTTCCAAACATTTTTGCACAGCTGGGAGTATCTCTCATCTACTGTTTTTCTGATGCTAGGAAAGAAAAATATGATGTTCCTTCTTCTATATAGTTTGTATTTTGTCTAATTATGCATTCCAGGTATTTTCTTCTGGTCACCTTACTGAATTCAGTACACATTGAATCAGACCTTACTAACAAAAATACTTATGCCAGATCTGTGGCAAGTATAAATACACATAGCTTTATTAACTTGTGTGGAATTTTGAAGCGGAGGCAGTTTGATTGTCTTCTGATGAAACTGTAAACCTCTATACATGCATGAATAGTATTCATGAAAGATTGATATAAATGGTTATGTAGTGCCTGTAGAGCAAATTCTTGTCAATTGTGGTAGTCAAGCACTATAATGTTCTGTATTAGAGGACTGTTCCTCATGAACCAAAAATATGTGCGTTTGTGGAAGGTTGCAAAGCTGCTGTTGCAAGTTCTTAATTTTTAACAAAATCAAAATCCAGGATTCAGTAGCTAAACGAATGCTGAGATGAATGATTGTTTTGCAATTTAATGAGAGTGTGAGATAGGCCTAGAGTTCTGTGGCTAAGAACATTTTTAGAGTCCAATTTTAAGAGGTACAATGTATCTTCAGTTTTACTTTAATGAGATATAAAGGTAGATACTCAGCTTCTTGTTGATATGAAAAAGGTACAAAAGAAATCCAGAAACCTGATGCTTTTCTTGAAACTGTGGGAAATCAAGGTCCGTCAGTATCTTAGCAAATCTTGTTAGGTGCCTCAAGTTGATGTCAAAAATTGGAGTTCCCTGAATGGAATTCCTGAGTGCATTTCACATAATGTGGAATCTCCATTGAAAATACTCTGTTCTATGCTGTTAAAATAAATACAAACTAAAAATTAAATAAAACTGCGAAATGTAATACAAAAAGGGACAACCCCAAATCTTCTGACTTATTACCTCACCCCAAACTGTACATATTCATCATCTGATACTAAAATAGTTGGCATTAATCTATTGTTATGAATGTCACTGTTTCTACAATTTGCTTAAGATTTTTATTTTCAATGTGTATTACAACTGGCAATTTGGCAGAGTATAAAGTATGAGCTAACGAGTTGAAAGAACAGACTGTACTTGCAAATACAAATCATTTACATATGAACTGTCTGCAGTTGCATCTGAAAATTTGTATTCTGAGTACCAGGTTCTGACCTCACTTGCAACTCCATTACCCCATATCCAGCACAGAGAGTAACATTTTCTGATATACTAGTTTCCCCTGTGTAAAGAATTATCTCAT
>VZTM01012119.1:46667-92150 GCA_013400555.1 Jacana jacana | reverse complement strand
GATATCTCTCTTGTGCTGAGGTGTCATGTTACACCTTAACACTCATCCAAAAGTAGGAAGATTAGGTCCTTAATGGATTTTGAGCTACTGGGATAAAAACGATGAGAAATGGACAAATGTTATGAAAATGTATCTTTTTTTATTTTATCTTAAATTAATTCCATGAATAAGCATGCATTATTACCAACTTCTTATTAACTACACTTATTTCTCTTTGTTTTCCATTGTTTGTATCTGTTGTATTAACAGTTATATAATATTATTATAGTACCTTGGTACATTAATTGTTTCTAAAGAACATTTGAATGCATTATTTACACTTTACTATTGAATAGACACATCTAGCTGGTCTGTCCCATGTTAAGCTTTCCCTCGATGCCCCCCTCCCGTGTCCTGCCAAAGTAGCTATTTATTCCTTCAGGAAACAGAAGCTACCTAAATTAACATGATCTTTGCACTGTGCTTACACACATACATTCTCCAGTCTGCCTTTCATACTCTCAAGCTTTCCCTTACTCCTTGCTGGGACAAGCCAAACTTTGCTGTTACGCTTCGTTAACCAGATAATTACTCGTCGTGTCCGTTACATCGGTAGCGGCTCAGGACTGGGCTGTCTGACTGGAGGAGGCATCCGTGAGTCTGGGCTGCTCATTCTGGCTGCTCTCCCCCCATGCCAACTAACTGTCTCTCATGCCCCATTTCTCCCACTGCCCTTTGTCCTACTGGTCCTGCATCCGCTCCAGGTGACTGGGAGACACTGGAGGACATCTCCTTTACACTGCTGGGCTGCAAGTGTTTGCCGTCCTCCCAGCACCGTTACCCCACTGGATCCAGCACTGAATGTTGGGCACCACGTTATTTGTTTTTCACTGCTTTTACTTCCAAAGCTTTTTCCTCCAGCTTCTTACAGTCCCACATGGCTGGAAATCAAACCAGTGGCATAAAGGATCAATCATGAAAGGAATAACTCTCTGTTCAGTTTTGGAAGCACAGTTCTTACGTGTCAGATGTAAAGGAAAAGATTTTGTCCCAGGCTCAGTTTTCTTAGCTTGGTTGATACAAAATTAATTAACTTGAATTCAGCAGTATAACTTAATATGATTCTCAGAACTGGTTGTGAACAGGCACTGTTAGAAATGAATCTTTTTTTATTTTCCTTTTGCAGCAACTTCCTTTTAAGAACCCATCTGAGTGCTTAAGTGCTAAGACTTTTCCCTTCTACGATCACTTCCAGGGCTGTTTCGTGGCTTGAATTAGGCTAAATATCAATTTATCCTAGAGAAACCTATCAGAAGGCCAAACTTTGCCCATCACCCACGTTCTGATCCAGTGCATTGATTTCTAAGCATCGTGTTTCTCATTCAGAAACTTTATCTACCGTGGAAGTGAAGGATGGCTCCCAAAGCTTAATCCAGATCTACTCCCACCTGCCCAAAATACCTCAGGAAGAAAATGCAGCTGAGTCCTGGGAAACTTTAGAAGGGGTAAGTTGCAAGTCCCTTACTGCCACACTGATGCTCCTGTTTATAACAACTGATATAAAATAACATTTGTTTTTTATTGTAGGACTTGATTCAGCTCAGCCAGCTGGTGACTGATTTTTCTCTCCTAGTCAGTGTAAGTATTAGTTCCGTGTTCTCTCCTCACCAGAGTCTTGTACAAAAAGAGGGTGAATGGGTAAACCCCACTTGGGGAGAAAAAAAGATAAGCAATAATTCTGCCCATAATCTGAACTCAAACATGAGCTACTATCACTTGATGAAAGCGACAGAAGAGCAGGATAACACGAACCCAATCTGTTCAGGCCAATATTCAAGAGTACAAAATCCCAGTCACTGTTGGGAACTCGAGGAAAACGCCAGTGGAAGCCGAGCAGCTTCCCCCCAGAGAGCTGGGATGCCTGCACAAAGGTGCTGTCTCTGCTACCTGGGACCTGTGGGAAATAACACCTATAGTTTCAAAGTTGGCACATTAAATACTTTCCAAAGTTGTAGGTGATGTATATCATGTTTACATCGAATTGTTTAGGTTTGAAAGGTTTACTTTTGATTTTCCAAGTGCCAACAGAAGAGGAATGTTCAAAAGCATTAGTTGAACTACTCAGCTGCCCTGTCTGATTAGAAAACGAGCACCTCTCCCTTCCCTACATCAGTGGCTCATTGCTACAAGTACCTTTGTGTGGTTCTATCAACAGAACCTGTTGATTCAGGTTATGTCAAGGCAATTTTTTGAGGAGGCAACAGCCTTCTGTTCCAGCACTAATGCTCCCACCTTCTTGTCACCAGAGCAACTGCTGATGTTCTGGCCAGGGCCCCTGGCCACCAGCTGAACTTTGGTAGAAGCTCTGCCGTGTTGACTGCAGAATTCTACCCAGGGCCCATTCATTATTATGATTTCTAATTGCAATGGTGACAGTAACCTTCTCTGCACAGGGTGGGTGCTTCTCAGGAAGTTTTTCTCCCGTGATCCAGGAGTACTAGAAAAATCTGAAGCTCCCCTCACTTCTGTGATGCGCTTTCTCTGCTCGTGTAGCTGCCAAAAGGTTGTGCATCTTCATCATCCACACTCAGTTCCCACTTAGTTCCTCCTGTGCCACCATCCTCATCTCCTAGGAGAGTTCTTTCCTCTCCTTGCTGTTGGGTTAGGTGGCACAGATAAAGCAGCTTTTATCCTTGCTGCTGAATATGCACTGCTTCACATAGAAAAACTAGTTAAAAAAAGACTTAAGATTTCATTGGGCTGGAGAGGAACTGCAAACATTTTTATTCAGTAGCTTAAATGTTGGCAGCTTTAGCCAAAACAGGGAATTCCTGTCTGGATTTTACACATAAGCATCGTTAGCTGTAATAGCAAGCATCTCGAGTGTGGGCATTGGATAGTAGGTGAGGATACCAGAACTAAGGGATTCAGCAGTTTCTGAATTAGAAAGAGGGGAAAAAACATTCAGAATGTCTTTCATTTTAAGCTGAACATTTCTCATCTCGTTATTTTGTGACTTAGAAACAGCCTGAGTGCTGCTGAGCTTAAAATAAGAACAAAGGAACCCACAAACCCCTTTATCTTCTGCTCCAGTGTTCTCTGAGAGAGACTGCAGGGGAACCTGACTGCATTTGGAGAAAGGGTGGGACAGTTCTGTAGAATTCAACACTGAAATACAGCAGAGCAACATCCAGTATATATTTTCAGTACTGTCACTACTCTGTAACATTGAGTCAGTGTTTTACAAGGGCAGGATTAAGCACTTAGATTTCCTGGTGCAGCTCTGTGTGTTGGAGCCGGTACTGATCTTAAAAATGCTCTTGATGGAATTGTTTGGAACGTGAAACTCGGCAGGAAACACAAAGGCTCGTTTGGATGATTTTTTCCCCTTTGGGATGGGAGTTCATCTATTGACAGGAAAGCTTTAGAAATCGTATGTTTTGGGTTGTTTTCTGTGACTGCAGCAGCCCATTGTCTAATACCCCCAGCGTATTATTATTTAACAGTTGAGGTGTTTGGGTTTTTTTAAAGTAAGTTTGCAGTTTCAGGCCAGCTGACCAGATGCTATTAAATGAAGCACCATGAAGGCTGCCTGGCTGCAGTGTGTAGCAGATGAAAGTGGCTGTGGGGCCCTGATTACAGGCATTAAAATGGTGTGTATTGGCTCACTGCTGCTTCCCAGCAGGTCACCTCACTCATAATTCCTTTGCATCTAGTCGCAGCAGGAGAAGATTGACAGGATTGAAGACCATGTCAACAGTGCTGCTGTGAACGTTGAAGAGGGAACCAAAAACTTGGGGAAGGTAGGGATCTGCTCCTGCTGGTGAATCGATGGTACTCGGCCTCCCAGCAATCCTCTGTATTAACCCAATTGATCTGCCGTCTTTAATGCTGAGGGAGCCAGCAATTAAGGAAATAAGGAAGAAATGAGCCACAGGTAGCAGGGGAAAAAAATAATCAATCTCTCATGTAATTTTCTATCACATCCAGGCTACTAGGAAATACAGGTTGGGTTGGCTTTTGTCTCCTTTTTTTTATGCTATTCTGATGCTGCAAAGACAGGAGCATTCAACAATTGGCTCACAAGAAAGAAATGTGATTTCAGTATGTACATGTACATACAGGTCCATGTACATGTCAGGGACAGTTGCTAAGAAGCCAGGAACCCAGATTTGGGCACGTTTCTCAAATCTCTGAGCACTTTCTCAGCTGCTCATTTGATTTGATGATGGAGACCAGGTATTAAATAGCAATATTTAAATAATCAGCCAGTAAAAGGACCTGGCTCACAACCTCATAGGTGAGAGGGCTCGATTCTGAGTGGTGTTCAGTACATTGTCATACACGTGGGATAGTAGATCACCTGTTTTTTTTAAATACTAATTTGGAAAGTTTATTTATGACTGAGCATTCAAGTCATTGCCAAGAGCAATGAGGGGGAAATGCACATCACCACAGGCAAGTATTTTAACTTCTTGTTGTTGTTGTTGTTGTTCCCTTTTACAGGCTGCAAAATACAAGCTGGCAGCGCTGCCTGTGGCAGGTGCAGTCATTGGTGGAGTGGTGGGGGGCCCTATTGGTCTCCTCGCAGGCTTCAAAGTGGCGGGAATTGCAGCTGCACTTGGTGGTGGGATTTTGGGTTTCACAGGTGGAAAATTGATACAAAGAAGAAAACAGAAAATCATTGAGCAGATCTCCTCCAGCTGTCCCGAGATTTCTTGCCAAAGTGCCAAAAACTCCAGCTGAAGCAGAGATCTGGTTTGACGTGGGACGGCGGTGCAGTAGCCGTGCCCAAGGGCAGACTGGCAGCCTCAGGAGCTGTGGGAAGTTGTGACAACAGCACTGCTGCTCTGGGGGGGGTGAAATGGTCACGTCAGAACTTCCCTGTGTTCCCTCGGACACGGCGAGATCGGCCTTTTGAATATTATCTGGTTAATTGTAATGATCTGTTTCTTAGGTGAGCTGTATGCGCGGCTGTAATGATGGGGGACGGGTGCTTCGTGCCAAACTTGCACAGAGAGAGAGAGAGAGAGGTATTTGGGAAAGCCTAGTGGTTTCCCACGAATGCCACCCGGAACCTGGAGCGTTTCTTGTCGTGCTCTAAAGGAGAGGAAACAGGCTCCAGCTATCTTTTATCACCATAGTACTTCATATTTACTTTTGCTTTATCTGGGTTCCCAAACTTGTCCTGTGTATATCCCCAGGATATGACTGATTGTACCCATCCAGGAACACATAAGGAAGCATTAACTGGCATCAGAAAAGGAGAAAACGCTGGGTGAGCAGTGGGGGGAAGAACTGCCTGTAGATCCCACATCTGCCTCCACCAGCCAAATTAGATCAGCACCATAAGCAGCTTCCCCCCATCACCACCCCTTTTTTTTTTAACATGTAAACTCATAACCTTGATCAAATGATGGTTAGGAATTCACCAGTCAAAGCAGCCAGGACTGCTACTGGAGAATAATAGTTTTTCCCTGTCCTGAGAGCCCTGCCCAGGCTGAAGTGACACGCTCTGGCATTCCGAGCCCGAAGCCTCGGCTGGCTTAAGCAGCACCTACAGCTAAACACTGCCCTTGCTTCTCAGCTGTCACCAGCGGTGCTCTGGTGGGACAGCTAAGTGGCTGCCCTGGAAGCAGTCTTCATTGTCTCTCAGGGTGGCATTAGGCACCGGGTCAAAGGCTGGTGAAGCAGTGACACGCTTTAAACGGTGCCGGTGTCAGCTGACAGCCCAGATGATGGGACTGTGCTGCACGTGCCAGTCTGATAGCCCTGACAATAAGCACACCGTGCTGGTTTGGGTGGGCTGCTCGCCTCCTGCACGCTCTTTGCTGGGTTTGAAACGCCTGCTTCCATCGCAGCCTGCAGAGCAGCTGCTCAGCCTTTCCACGCCTTTGGGACACGCTGGGGAGCCTGGATGGGGTGAGATGCTGTTAGTGCTTTTTCTAGTGGGTGCTTGTTCCTCTCACCATCCTCGTGCTGCCTGAGAAGCCTTTTGCTTCTGAAGCTTCCAGTTTTTAAACACAGGAGCGTCAATGTGGTTTTACTGTTACTTAATCATACTGTTGTCACGTATCTACTGTTCAGCACACGCTCCTACCTCCATCCTTCCAGGACAGTTCCCAACTCTGTTGCTGCTACTGTTCAGGGGGGACAGAAAACGAGGCTGGGAAGCTGCTTTTTAAAGTGTTTTTTAAATTGTTCAGTTCAGCCTGAGCTCTGCCTGAGTCCAGTTTTACTGGGTGAGCGCTGCAGTCAGTGTTCAGGGATAAGGCTCCACGCAGGGAACCCCGTAGAAAGAGCTCCCTCTTTTTTTTTAACCAGTGCTTTGATACTGCTATTGGAAATAACTGCCTGCTAATGGCAGATGATAGGGTTTTTGTGTCTAGGGATACTGTGAGCAACTGCTGGCTACAGCACAAAGACCTGGCTCTGAACAGTTCTTCCTTAGTACCTTTACGATAGGATTGAAATCGCTGTCGCTCAGAGCATCGGCTCTATTTTAGGTGGGTCTGAGGCTCAGGGAAGCAACGTGAGCAGCAATAGTTTTCCCAAGTAATTGCCAAGGTTGTCCAAACTGTGTGTGTGTGTGTTAAAGCCACAGTGCCTACACCTGTAACAGCAGCTGGAGCGGAAAACGTGGCCCCAGCAATTCAGCTCGTTTGCTCCCCTCAGGCAAAAACCCCTTTTCTCAACCTGCATCTACTGGGGATGTAAACACGTCAACTGAGCCTCTAACAGCTTCATACTAAGGCTGTTCATTCCCTTGATATGTGATTTCTACGTTTAAAGGAAGAAACTAAGGAAAAAGAAGCGTTCTTAATCAGAAACTGTGGTTGATTCTTTGTCTGATTTTTTAAAAAGCCATCTCTGCTTGGGAACCCTCTGCAGTCAAATGACAGCAGCCAGGGCAGAGCCAGCAAGGACTCCACCCTCTTCCCCCAAGCTGGACTGATGCCAGGACAAGCTAAATTACCACCACCTGAGTTCCTGCCACAGCTTACACAGATTCAGCTGGGTGTGGGCTCATTTCACGAAGCCTTTAGCACAAAACCCATTCTTCCTCCTCGAGGCTTTGAGGAAGCAATTTCTGAACTGGGTACCCATGAGTTAAGCTATGATTTTTGGGTTATTTACATATGGGAAAAAACACGGGCATCTGAGTAAAGAAACTAGCCTGGACTTGCCGGGCCTGTCGGGTACACACCATTCTTTCACACCAAATAAAAGGTTTTGCCTGTGAGACTGGTCGTATCGTTTATCGAGAGCATCGGGGTTTATTCCCTTCCAGCATCTAAAAGCCTGACCCCTCACAGATTTCCTTGTAGTAAATAACTGTCTCATCAGGATTTAAGAATCCTGACTTGGGTTACCAGAGCACATGCTGTAGCTGTTGAAATATTTACATTGGCAGAAATGGACACAAGTGCCTAAAAGGTTGCTGGTGCATCCAGTGGCTGGGGCACACAGGCGAGCTCAGACACGGACTCCAGTTCATCTACGACGAGAATGGTCTGGAATGGTTTTGTGCAGGAGGAGGCTAATGCTAATATTGTCTGACAGCTTCCCACCAAAGCCTGGAGGAATGTTAAAGGGAGTGGTTAGCCGAGCGCTGAGGGGTTGGTTACAGCCACTGGTGCAGATGAGCAGAACTGAAGGGCTCGATTTAAAACACATCTCACGCTTTGTCCAGCGTCCTCTCTCTCTGGGCAAATCCTCTGCATCATCATTGCATTCAGCTGCCCAGGGAGGTGGTGGAGTCCCCATCCCTGACTGTGTTTCAGAGTAGATTAGATGTGGTGTTGAGGGATCTGGTGTAGGGGAGAACTTGTAGAGTAGGGCTGATGGTTGGACTTGATAATCCCAAGGGTCTCTTCCAACCTGAATGATTCTATGATTAGATACTTCAGAAGTTCAAGCCATACTCAAGGCCATGGTTCAACCTCTAATGCATGCACAACGGGGTGACTGGAGTGCACAACTCTGAGCAAACTGGTACAGCTAATTGTCTACCTAGTGCTGGAATAGTAAGTTCTTAGTCAGAAAAGAAAACCTTGGAGTAAGGAATGGAGGAGGACTGTTGGACACATGCTGAGGTAGCACCTCTCTTCAGGAAGAAAAGGTTAGACTCCATCCCCTAAATGGCACCTATGAGAGAAAGAATCCCAGAGAAATGGGAATCTCAAAGGTGTGAGGTGACTCCCTGTAGGAGCCACGGAGGAATGGACTAACGTTTCAGGTTCCTAAACAACCCCCCTGCAGTGAACAAGCAGCAGCCTTAAAAACCCTACCCCGCTCCCATCCTTCAGATTCCAGCTGGAAGGTGGTGTAACTCAGCTGCCAGAAGCGCTTGGGGCAGGAGAAGACCTGGCTTTCAAGCACTTAATGTGCACTTTGAAATGCAGAGTGCGACAAAACAAGTGTGCTTGTAAACAAAGTCTTGTAATACTCTTTGTAGCTACCAATTCTGCATCTGCCGAGCTCTAGTTTCGTGGTGGCTGGTACCAGCAACTTCCTCCTCACAATCACCCTCTAGGAAGCCCTGTTTCTGCAAGAGCTCGATACAGCAGCCTCTCTTGCCATCAGTTTTTGCCACCACGGTCTGTCCCCTGTCAATAGAATCATAGAATCATATAGGTTGGAAGAGACCCCTGGGATCATCAAGTCCAACCATCAGCCCTACTCTACAAGTTCTCCCCTACACCAGATCCCTCAACACCACATCTAATCTACTCTCAAACACAGTCAGGGATGGGGACTCCACCACCTCCCTGGGCAGCTGATTCCACTGACTGACCACTAATACCCGAGTAGATGGATGGCACTTGGCTGAGAGGCAGAAGGAACCCTGAGCTGTGAACTGCAGAAGTTGGGGTGCTTGCTGAAGTCAACACGAACCCAGTGCTCCAAAGAACAAGCTTGCTTCTAAGGCCAGTAAAACCACAAGGGAAGTAGCAGTGCCTTCTTCAGAGCAGAATCCAAAGAACAGACAATCAACGAGGCACAAGCCAGAGAAAAAGGTAACAGAAAATATGCAATGGTTGTTCAGAAAGTAAACGTCTGCCGGGAAGGCAGGGACCTCAAGGAACAAACCCAACCAATTCTAACACATCCAGACAGGGATTAATTCAGAGCTGACAAAACAAAACTAAGCCAGCAGTCCAGCCCCAGAACCCTCCTACTTGGAAGGGTTTCCAACATTCACCACGTTCTTCTCACACAACCAGGTGGCTCACGTAACAATTTGGAGGCGATCAATCAGAGCAGGTCAATACAGCCCTTGCATTCAAAGTACAGCCATCGTAATTCAGACTGTTCCTTTCCTCACTTGGTATTTTAATAGAATTCTTTCATGGCTTAGACATTTACACCCAGTAAAGCACCACACAGGATTCTGTAAAACTTTAATTTATTCCCCTCCCAAGTATCCAGAATAGAAGACCCTCTTAAGTTGGAGAAAAACGTGACAAAGGAATAGATTACCAGGATAGCTCTTTGCATGAAGAAGAAGAAAAAGCACATACTACCAAGGTTACACAGAAAACAACCCAAAAGGCCTATTTAATGGGATAGTGCAAGTTAACAGCATGTCTCTCTGGCCAAGGATACCTTCATTTGGATTATAAAAGTTTTACAGAACAGAGTTAGATCAAGATGGGTCTCGGGTACTTCAGCATTAGGAACGCACTGTTTGAAAGAAGCCGTAAGAATGACCCACCAAACAAACGTATTTACAAGCCTGGGGAGAAAAAAAACAATCCTTTCTCGGTTTATTCAAAATAAAAATACACATAGAATTATGAAAATATAGGTTTACTATTTCCACCACACAGAAGTCAATGCTGCTGTCTGAAAAGGCTTGCAAGATCATGTCAAGTTTTTAAAGTTCATCTTTTTCCCTCAACAAGGTGTACCTATGTTCACTGGGTGCCAGTTTCTGGAACGAGCTCTCTGGCGGGCTGCTTGCTAAATCCTGAATGGGCTGAAAAACAGAGCAAACAGTAAAACCAATGAGTAAAATGCGTCTGAGAAGCATTCACCTCCATTAAATGAAGTTCTGGCATGAATTATGGCAGTGCACGAACGTCCAGCATCCTCACAAATTGAGGTGGGGATTTTTCCTGGAAGGCACACTGTGAGGCCGCAGTGGGTGGAATACACACACACACACACATTAATTAAGCACCAGCAGTTAAGGGTGTTCCTGTCTGTTGGCACATCTCAAAGATAATGGCCATCACACAACTTTCTGTACAAGTGACCTAAAAGTACTTCAAATGTACCCCCCCACACACACACTGTAGATTTGCCTGTGTCAGGAGGATGGAGCCAGGCTCTTCTCGGTGACATCCAAGGATAGGACAAGGGGCAACGGGTGCAAGCTGGAACACAGGAGGGAATATGAGGATATTCCTCACTTGAATATGAGGAAAAACTTCTTCACAGTGAGAGTGACTGAACACTGGCAGGGGCTGCCCAGGGAGGCTGTGGAGTCTCCTTCTCTGGAGACATTCAAAACTCGCCTGGAGGCGTTCCTGAGTGACCTGCTCTGGGTGTTCCTGCTCCAGCAGGGGGATTGGACTGGATGAGCTTTCAAGGTCCCTTCCAATCCCTGATATTCTGTGATTCTGTGATCTACTGCTTGCCTTGAAGGTATACTGGTTTGTGTGGCTGGTTTTGAGACACACCAGGGCAAAAGTGACATTGCAGCCAAAATAAGTTAGAATTTTTCAGTGGAAACAAAAGAACCACAACCAAATGTGAAACATGCAAATTCAAGGGACACATGACCTAAACCAGGAGCCTCCAGTTTAGTTAAGGCCAGTATTGCCACGGCACAGGCATACCCACCTTCCATGAGGTGGCAGGGTATCGTATGGAGATGAGAAAAGAAACATCCCAGGTTCTGGGTGCATTTTTCAAGGCAGAAGGAAGACAAGAGCAAGCCCACAGCTCTAGGCAACACGTCTGCACCCAGATAGGCAGCAGGATCCAGGGTCCAGGCAGACTTCCTCCCTCCCTGGCCCAGCCTCCTCCAGACTGCAATTGCCTGACAAGCTCTGAGCTGACCGAGTAGCTGGCCAACACCTCCACCCCCAGCCCCTGTTTTCTCCATCTCCTCCTGTTGACCCGAATTCTGGTTGCTCAATGAATTCCCCAGAAACACAGGGAGTTGCCACTTCAATGAATTACTGCTGAGCCGCTTCAGCCCACGTGTTCTTCACAGCTGGTCATGACAACATGCAAAAGCAGTCCTTCCCCTGGCCTAAGGCAAGCCCTCCAGGGCTTTCACACCTTGACATCTTTTAACTTTGAGCAAGCCAAGAGGAGGTTGCACCCACGTGGCTTAGCACGGTGCTTCCCTTACCACATCCCACAGGTTACCAGGGAAATGAGCCTGTAGCCATAAATGGCTTCTCTCCCTCACCCCTAGGTTCTGGGCTGGCCTGAGACACAAGGGCACTGGGTCTCCTGGGGGACCAACACGGCTCTTTGAGCCCTAAACTACATTAACAGAACACTTAGCAGAAGTGTTTAAAAGCAGTTGTTTCTTTAGAGGGTGCCTGCAGTAAGGAGAAGGTTGCCTGACAGGCTGTTAGATATGCACTTTTCAGCATGGCACCAAGCACGTGAGCTGAGCAGTGGATCAGAAAGATACAAGGATGACCAAGACACAGAAGACTGGGTTGAGCAGAGGGAATAGGGGCTGGTAATGTCCTTTCTTTTCTGTCTCTTGGATTAAACTGAACACTGAGGTAACTCCTGAGTTTTGTCTGGAGAAGGATCTAGTTGCTGTGCTCCTGAAGAGATCCTAGGAGTGACCTCCAGGCATGGAATTATACAGCATGACAATCCTTGAGCAGAACAACAAGGAATCCAAACTGACAAATGCAGCCCGTGGCCACTGAGGTGCTTGTTAATGGAATTAATAAAAGTAATAAGCCCTATTACCACTTATCAGTCTTTTGCTGATGCTCTAATAACCTGCCTCCTGCTTGGATTGGTGGCTGTGAGTAAATATATAGAACAATCACTGAATTGCTCAGAAGCGTCCTCTCGGGGTGTGTCCCACCAGAAATAATGCATCTATAACGTATCATCAGGCTTTGCACTGAAATCAGATGAGAACAGAAGAGCAGCTCCATGAGCTCAGAACAGTTACCCAGCCCTAGATCTTCTGTCCCTTATCCAAGGCCAACGGGTACCATACCTTCCCCTCACGCTCCCTCTGCCTTTACCCAAAGGAAAAGCCAGGCAGAAGGGGTAACGTTATGCTTCTAATAAGCAGATTTCTGTGTTTACAGAGGTCAGGAGGCTGAAGTTAGAAGTACATTCACAACAGAAAGTACAGCTCTGCCAGGGAGTAAAAAAAAAAAGGTTCTTTAGGAAATGGCCAAACGAAATGTCTTTGTTGCAATCTTACCTGACCAGGTGCTACATCAGTTGGATCAGGGCCATGATGAAACTCTCTATGCAATTTTCCAGAATGCAGGTCTAGTACAAATTGCTTCAGTTTACCTGGAACTCTGGAACAAGCCCAACAGAAACACCCACATTTATTACAAGTTAAGTCCAAACAGAGAAGATTTAAAGTACGCTGCTCAGAGCAGCCAACTTGTGCTTATCTAGCACACTATGTCCACTCTGAGGTGATTAATAGAGAACAGGAAGCCAAATGGTTTGTTAAGGTATCCTACCAGCTCCTTTTTCTTTCCACTGTCTCTTGAGAACACAGCAAGTATTTCATCTTTTCAATAACTCCCACAGAGTTGTACTAGCCAATACCTTCATTGTATACTTGCTTCAGCTCCCCACTAACCGTAATGTAAGAGGGAACAGCAGGTTCCANCTGCAGCAATGTCTGTAAATAATCAGTACTACAGTAGTGCTTTGAGGGGTCTCTTCCCTTCGCAGACGAGATCAGGATAGTACTGACAGAGAGAAGGGGGTTTGTTCCAGCCTGGTTGCAAGGACAGCAGAATCACTGCTTTACCTTGGGCTCCTACCCTGTTCTAGGTAAGGCACACCACTGGGGACATTCCCTCCAACCTCAAGGCAGCAAGGAAGAGCATTCACACCTTGAGTCTTGTGTCCAGTTCTGGGCACCTCAGCACAAGAGAGATATCGAGGTGCTGGAGCGAGTACAGAGGAGGGNAATGATTCTATGATTTGGTGCCTACAGCCTCTCCTAGCTCAGCCAGTTCCCGCTGAGAAGCTACAACTGATCTGTTGGACACTCCCTGCTATATAATTTCCAGCCTGTAACTGCAAGATGAATAAGGGCCATGTGGCCAAACTATGAGGACCAAAAATTAGGTGGTGGCCTCGTTTACACATGAGCTGGCTATTCTCCAAGAAGATTAACTCCCTAAAGAAAGGGGGAATCTTTTAGTGGGCGAGATGTGCAAGTACCATGCCCATACCCTATTGGTTGGTAGCAGCCCTGAGGTCACAAGAGACAGTCTGGGGCTAGCTTGTAAAATACTCCAGCAAAGGTACTAGAGTGGCAGAAATCCATGGAGGTAGATCAAAGTCTCAGAACAGCGATTTTACTGATTATTAAAGAAAATAAAATACACAAACAAAACAAGATGAGAAGAAAAATCCAAACCACACACACAGACACATAAGAATATCACCCCAGGAGCTCCAAGCTCTCCTTGTTTCCAAACTGTTTGTTACGTATTTGTGAGTATCAGCTCAATCTCCCTGAGTAAGGTTGAATAATTATCATTAAGCAACTTCTACAATCCTGACATCTCTCATCCTCTTTGCTTGTATGGAACAACTGGCATTCAAACAGGCAAATAGCTTTTATTATTCTGCTAACGTTTCACAGAACCAAACCATGGAAGTCTAAACTAAACATCTCCATTCCCCTGTAGCAGATACTAATTTATTTTAGGGCTGGCTGTTTCAAAACTGACAATAAAAGAGTGCTTTCAAAATGCAAATATACCACTTTTTTAAAGCACTGGCACGTGTGGTGAACATGGTCTTCCAAAGAAGGGGAGAGGGAGAAGAACAGTCACTATCAGAGTTGCCACATACATAGCTTTAGCTATTTGAAAAGCACTATTTGAAATAGGTCAGACAGAAACTATGTTTTAAGAATTAAGCCCGTGGAGAACTATGGGGAGAACTCTCTCTCCAAATGTCAGCATTTCAATGTGCCTGTTGGAACGGCAGAACGAGACACGTGGTTACGTTCCCATGGCTTGCTCAGTGTGACCTTTCAATCCGTGGCCTTGACAAAAATGAAATGCCCTCAGTTTTTAAAAGTATGACTGGGGAAAAAAATTGAAGTCTCAAAGGCCAGGTAGGCATCTAACTGGGCCTTTAGAAGCAGTGCATATGCAGGGACCTCCTTTGAGAGAGAAACTGGATTTTAACACGCAACCTGAAGACAAAGACACACTTGTCTCATGCCTAAAGTCCCCGAGGATAACAATTACACATCTTCATTCCTTAACTGGGCCACAGGAGACAGAACATCTGCTTCCAAGGCAGTGCAAGATGAGGAGCCAGGCTGATGTAAAGAGGGGTGTTCCGCCTCGGCACCCTGATGCCTCTCTCCCATGTTTTATCCAGGTAACACGCCAATAATCAGCCATTTGCCAAGCTGCACGGGGAAAATCGCAGCAGCTCATGCAACCAGGGTTTCTCTGACAGCTTTCCAGCTTTAGACTAATGCAGGAAAGCTGGAATTGCACAACAAGAGAAACCAAACCAACAGGCTCGGAATTCTTGCGTGGTGCGTTTTACAGCATAACACAACACCTAAACATTCCATGTAGCACGTTAAACATTTTCAGACCAATTGATGTATCTGGATGGCCACTAAAAATACCACACCAGGCTCCAACTGCTTAACTACTATGGAAAATAAAACTTTGACAGAAGAGTAGCATCGAAAAACTGACAGTGAGGTTCTCTTCTTGCATAAGTCAATGCGACTCCAGTTGAACCGTGACTTCACACCAGTTCGTGTCGCTTTAAAGCTCTGACACCGGATAGCAGACGGGCAGCCTCCCCTAGCCCAGATTTATCATCTTCCCATCACAGCACTGGTTCAAATGTGAACACGTGTCTTTTCCTTTGCTCTTCTCAAAAGGCAGGAAGAAAAATACTTACGCCAAGTCACTGAAGTCTGGAAAGACGTACATGTGCCTAAAGCTGTCAATGGCGATGACGGGGCAGTCCGCTGGAGTCTTCTGAATATGGAGGAGTGGGTGCCTGAACTTATCACAGTCAGCATGCAGGAAGTTTATCGTGCCTTCAGATTGTGAGCAGACAAAAACACACATGGAGAGGTTTTTTTGCATTACATCTTGAAACCCTAAACACTTCCATAAGCGTTACAGAGACAGTAGATAGTTATTTAAATCTGTTCTCAGGTTTGTTTTATCTAACAGCACCAAAATAACTGATTTTTTTTTCAAGTGCTCTCGGCTACAATACAAACTGGAGTAATTTAATGCCCTCTCCAACCAAATGAAATCATTTAGAAAATAAGGATTTCTGTACTTACTTACTAATAAATTGTGCACCTATTTTTTGATCGTTTCTAGAGGAGATGGTCCTCACTGTCAAAAGTACAAAAAGCTCTTTGGTCTCAGTCATCCCAAGAGCTTCAAAGCTAGGATTCTGCTTGGCCTCTACTTCCACTCTACTGAGTTTGCCAGAAAAAAATACCAGTAAAGCCAAGAAGTAGTAGGAGTTACTACAAACCTTTTTCACTTATTAGCTGTCGTGCAACCTCCTGTTGGAATTTCTCTAAACTCTCCAAGTCATCTTTCATGTGGAAAAGTATGAGAAAAGGAAGGCCTTCTTCTGTCAGCTCCTGCACAGAAAACAAATGACAAATCTCATTTCTTCCATTTCTCAAGGGCACTTAATTAAGCAATTCCAGCTATTTTAAAATCCAGTGAGATCTCTTCTTTCAAAAGAGTTGAGAGAACAGGACTACAGATGTTAATTGCTGACACTTCACCTAAGATACCAGAGTGATACAGTTAACCTCTTTTCCTTCCTCTGTAACATATACAGTAGATAAGGGATGAAGGTATTTCATTATCAGCATTTAGGAAAGGGGTACACCTGCACTGGAATACTTGCTCAGAAGAAATAGTCCAATTCTGAGAAAACACATCTTCATAGAAACAGCAATAAGGCCTGAAGAACATGGTATTAAATACTACAAAAAGGTAAGTGTGTATCCTAGGCCCAATCCTAGTAGGAAGTTGGTGTTATCTTAGCATGACACAATGAATGATATCTGTAAATAACTCCATCCTAAAAAAAAACCCAACCAAAACCAACCAACCAACCAAACAAAAACCCCAAACCCCTGAGCAACCAACAAAAACTCAAACCACAAAAAGCACACATCCAAATCAGCAGAAGCTACAGCCACATAGCTATAACTGTAATGGTCAAATTCTGCTCTTTTGCCATTAAGTGTGACCTGACTGGTCATCTGTCTAACACCACTACGAAATTCCCAGTCTAGTGTATTACTAAAACTGATGAAGAAATGAAGACATCTGTTGGACAGAGAAGCTTCAGCCCCTCACAGGAAAGCATTCTTGCAGCCCAAGTGCCTTTTCAAGATCCCTGTGTCCAGGGACAGATAAATGTAGGAATTCCTGGAATAATTTATTCAGGAATTTTTTTTTACTCAAAACCCAAAACACAAACAACACACATTTTCTTGCTTCAAAAGTGATTTTTAGGCACCTTCACAAATCAGCTTAACTTGCTAAATCCCAAATGAAGAAGTAAGTACTTGTTTCTGCCTATATAGTCTTGCCTATCTTCCACTTACACATCTGGTGCACAAGCAACTGCTGCTATTTCTTCAATTCTAGCCTGTATTGAATAAAATCTATGTTTTTTGAAAAAGATGGCACTTGTTTATGCCGTCATCAAACAGAAGAGTTTCTTCAGATATTTTCAATTTACAGTAAGTAGCAAGAAATGCTGCCCACATCAATAGTGTACATGAAAAAGCTGTCATTCACCCCTAAACCAAGTCACAGAATCACAGAATATCAGGGATTGGAAGAGACCTTGAAAGCTCATCTAGTCCAATCCTCCTGCTGGAGCAGGAACACCTAGATCAGGTCACACAGGAATGCATCCAGGCGGGTTTTGAATGTCTCCAGAAGGAGACTCCACAGTCTCCCTGGGCAGCCCCTGCCAGTGTTCAGTCACCCCCACTGTGAAGAAGTTTTTCCTCATATTCAAGTGGAATCTCCTATGTTCCAGCTTGCATCCATTACCCCTTGTCCTACCATTGGATGTCACTGAGAAGAGCCTGGCTCCATCCTCCTGACACTCACCCTTTCCAGATTTATAAACGTTAATAAGGTCACCCCTCTGTCTCCTCTTCTCCAAGCTAAAGAGACCCAGCTCCCTCAGCCTTTCCTCCTATGGGAGATGCTCCACTGCCTTAAGTCCATTGGGCAAGTTGAAGCTTGGTCTTTTAACAGCAGATTGCAAAGGTCCTCATAATGTCAGTGCTCTGGATGAAATCAAGAAGGCTGGGTCTCAGCCTCCTCTCCGATTTGAGGATGGAAAAACATCTGTTTCATACCACTAGGATTATGGCTCCGTTTCCTTACTCATTTTTCCAGAGGGAGAACTCCCAAACACAGCTCAGTATTCCAGCACTAAGCTCCCCTCTTGCTTGCAGGCAGCTACAAGGGCAACCTCGGTTTCAATATCCGCAGAAGTTAAAACCCTTATCTGTGGTGAGGCATATCCCTGTCATCTCCAAGCAGGTGGTTAGGGCAACTGGCTTGAAAGTCTTGCCAATTTTGGCCTGAACTGTTTTCTATAGAGCACTTTCCTTTGTTTGCTCTCTATTCCAGCTTTCACAGTACGCCTCACTGATCAGGATGTGGCAAGTGAAATAGCTATTTCATTTGTTTTAGACGGCTCAGTCGAAAGCTACTGTCTTGTTTGGCACTGAGGATATCAAAATGAGAACAGTTCATTAGATCTGGGCTTCCCTCATTCCTTCTGTATGCCTTTCAGAAACTTTTTACCCTTTCAAAAAACTTAGCACTTCCCCACTGTCATCAGACCACACAACTCGTATCCACACAACATAAACCTGAACAGACTGGTGACAGGTCAAACAGTGTTTCCTCCTGAACGATGGGACTCAACCCAATCAAGTACAGGGACTCTCTCTCAAATGTCTTCTCACGCAGAAGACTTTGCTTCGGAGTTGGATTACTATGATGCTGCGTGTTGTCTAAAGTCACAATGAGTAGCTGGCTCATGACACTAACCAGATAAGAAAAACATTAAGAAAGAAAAAGAGGGGAGACACCTACCAGCAGTTTACAGAGACCAATTCTGATCTTAAAAATTGACTTTAAAGCCTGTGGTGGAAATTTTTGTGCGTATCTTTCTTGTCCGGTATTCTAGTACCATAAACCCTATTTAGCAGCCACAGCACTTCCTATTGTTACCCTATGACACTGTGCAGTATGCTATGCATTAGAAGCCCACTTAAATACTATACAATGTCAGCAGGCAAAATTAGCTCAAGTTGTGACACATTTAAATTTGTCTGGGTACTGGCACCACTGAATTTTTTGAGCAGAGGTTGCTTGGCAAAATGTCCCATTGGGATTGGAAATGCCCACCTCAGTCAGCAGAAATCAAGGGTTCAGAGAACAACCCAAAAACCCATGACACAACATGGTAGAGTCTGACAGCGATGAACCTCGGCTTCAAAGGCTCAGGATCTAATTTCACCGTGGCAAAAGTAGACTGACAACCTACCACAGACATGCTAACCTGTAACACCTTCTACATGTTGAGTTGCAAATGAAGAATTCAAATTTAACCAAGAGAACTTCCCAATGACAGTTGGCAGAGTTGACCAGAAGGTTGTACTTGAACCGACTGGTCCATCCCAGCCTGTGCCTCCCTGTGTCAGGTAACCTGACATGCTGTGTGTGCCCCAAAGAGCGGGGTGACACACACTGCAGATTCAGGATAGGCGTGTGAGCTGAGAATGAAACATACAACTGATCCTTTGCTTGCTAATCCAGCGTGGACAACGTACTGCAAGCTTGTTATAAACCTCACCACAGCTTCTAATGTACAAATACTCCTTTTGAGATACTACACACATGTTAATTTTCTAAAGATTTCTTTTTTCCTCTGGGTTATTTTACTAAAAAAAACATTCTAATATGGAGTTGGAATTAGATGAAACAGGAGTAAATTACAAAAGAAGAGAGAAAAGCATTGGAAAAAAGTGAAGATAATGAGAAGAAAAAGAGATGTTTAAAAGCAAAGCCTCAAATTCCATCTTATGAATTACATCTAAAGAAGAAACCCAAGAGAAATAGCACGTGGAGCTGAAAAGATTAAGAAGGTACGAGTGCTTAAACATAGTTTGACAAAAAACATCACATTCTCATGGAAAAACTGGCTGCTCATGGCCTGGATGAGCATAGGATCTGCTGGATCCAGCACTGGCTGGAAGGACGGTCCCAAAGGGTGGTGCTCAATGGAGTTCAATCCAGCTGGCGGCCGGTCACAAGTGGTTCCTCAGGGCTCAGTACTGGGGCCTTTCCTTTTTAATATCTTCATTGATGATATAGATAAGGACATAGAAAACACTATTAGTAAGTTTGCAGATGACACTAAGTTGGGTGGGAGTGTTGATCTGCTTGAGGGCAGGGATGCTCTACAGAGGGACTTGGATAGACTGGATAGATGGGCCAATGTTAATGGCATGGCCTTCAACGAGGCCAAGTGCCAGGTCCTGCACTTGGGCCACAACAACCCCATGCATCGCTACAGGCTTGGGGCAGTGTGGCTGGAGAGCTGCCTGGCAGAAAAGGACCTGGGGGTGCTGGTCGACAGGAGGCTGAACATGAGCCAGCAGTGTGCCCAGGTGGCCAAGAAGGCCAATGGCATCCTGGCTTGCATAAAGAATAGTGTGACCAGCAGAAGTAGGGAGGTGATTGTCCCCCTGTGCTCAGCACTGGTGAGGCCACACCTTGAGTCTTGTGTCCAGTTCTGGGCACCTCAGCACAAGAGAGATATCGAGGTGCTGGAGCGAGTACAGAGGAGGGCAACGAAGCTGGTGAGAGGCCTGGAGAATAAGGCTTATGAGGATCGATTGAGGGAGTTGGGACTGTTTAGTTTGAGGAAGAGGAGGCTGAGGGGAGACCTCATCCCTTTCTACAACTGCTTGAAAGGGCACTGTAGGGAGGTTGGTGCTGGTCTCTTCTCACGGGCAATGAGCGACAGGACAAGAGGGAATGGCTGCAAGCTGCAGCAGGGTAGGGTTAGGCTGGACATTAGGAAAAAGTTTTTCACGGAGAGAGTGGTCAGTCAGTGGAATCAGCTGCCCAGGGAGGTGGTGGAGTCACCATCCCTGACTGTGTTTCAGAGTAGATTGGATGTGGTGTTGAGGGATCTGGTGTAGGGGAGAACTTGTAGAGTAGGGCTGATGGTTGGACTTGATGATCCCAAGGGTCTCTTCCAACCTAAATGATTCTATGATCACGTTTTTTATTACAATTCCCAGAAGACTGACAGTTCTATAGATGGTCAGGCACCAGTTAAAGTGCTTATTTGGTAGATAATGCTTTGGAAGTGGTTTAAACAGTAACGGTTTTCTACTTGTAACTGTAACATTAAATTTTAAAAGCTGATTATAACTAAAGTATAGTTTGCAATTATTTTACTCTTTCAAACTGTCACAGACATGCTGACATGGGTATTTTCTACCCTGACTAGAAACATTTTTTCAAGGTCATAAAAGATGCAAAAGCACTTAAATACCATTTATGCCTGGGTATTAAATCAAGATTTAGTCAAAGCACCTGTATAAATAATATATACTTTAGCTGTATAATACAACCTACCCAAGGTGTTACACACCCATACACACTTAGACACACACAGTCTTACACACACGGATTCTTATGTGATCTACAGGCAGGGTTACAACTTTGGGAGTGTGTGAAACTACTACAGATCTGCCCCCAGAGAACTTCAAGTCTAACCAAAAAACTTGAAAAGAATGAAAACACATTACCTGACAGCTATTTTCTGTCAAAAGCAAAGCATGCAGAAAGTTCTTTGGCATGTGTTTAAGACCTTGAAAGAGACATTTTGGTTTTGAGCAAGAAACCCCAAAAGTAGAATGGGGGAAAAAATTCTTACCTCCCCGTTTTCAAACGTAATTTCTCGAACTAGTGGTACACATTTATCTTGTGTCCAGGCATAAATCAAATCAAAATTGGTTAACGAGCCTAAATACACCATATCGGGAGCATTTTCCTGTTGAGAAGAAAAACACACTAGTTGAAAGAGACTAAAAATGACATGGCTACCTACAAAGAAGGTTACCTACCCAACATAAAAGTCACAACATCCATGTTAATATTGAATGCAAATCGTTTACCAATACTCAACCCTTGTGCATGCAACATTCCTATTAACTATGCTAGGAAAGTACAACAGGGAAAGAAATATCATGTGATCATTAAGGCAGTCAGCTCCACTTTTTAAGACCACTTAAGAAGACTTGAGAAGATACTTTGCTTCCAAATTAGGGATGCTTCAAAGGAAGGCTATTTAAGACTTCAGTCAGGTTGAGAAATAGTACCTCCATACCTAAGAATCCCATTAGATATAAACTTGATGCAGATATTAAGCTTCTTCATGCTGATAGTTGCAAAGACTCACCCAAAATCCCTCCCAGTGCTCTACAGGTCTCAAAACTGGTATTTTACATTTGCTTTGCCAAGGAAATATGAATATAGAGTTTTCCTTTATTTGCTAGTAGTTTTAACTCAGAATTCAGTGCTGCCATCTATAATTACAATTTTGGTTAACATGAAGCGAAGCGTGACTGCGAGCTGTGGCCATGGTTAAGCACACCTTAACTCAGAAATGCCACATAAATTAGGTAACCTAATAAATTCTGGTTTTACAGAGAAAGGTCTGAAACTCCCTCCCACACGAATTGACTGTGTTTCTAAAAACAAACAACATTTCTGGACATTGTCATTTAAACTGACAGATTTAGGTTTTGTGCACTTAAATGACAATAAATGACACTGAGATATTTTTCACTGCCTCAGAAACACCAGTTCCTATAACCCTATTTCTCATAGTATTTACTGATGGAATATTAGGATTTGAGATGCAGTAACGTTCTGAGTGATCTGAATACAGTCTCCATTAGTTCATATTCACATATAATGATAATAAACAGAATAAAATAGATAGTTACACTTACCCCTGGCGGCTTGTAGATTACATTGTCTCCGCTAAATCTCTCTGCTTTTGAAATAGCCCTACAACAAACCAACCAGTAAGCGTGCTGTGGTACAGACAAATAAAATAACTGATACCAAAAAGCATATTTTAATGTGCAATCCTTTCTTTACTACTTGTTTGTCCTTCAAAAATTGAGAATTAAAATCCTTTATCTTTAAAGTAAACTGTGAAGTGACTCCACAGAAACCTGGCCTGGCTAAATGAGAGGGCATCAAGGGAGTCGGCAAAGACATATCCCTAAGATTAGAAGTGTGGACTAAAGGCATCACAGTGCAAGTGGTGAATGCTGGTACAATTTCAGATAAGGGACCATCAGAGAAAAATGCTAATAAATTAATATAATCATTACATTAAAAAAAATAAATATAAGTACCTATTCTTATGGAAGGAAAGGAGAGAGTGGATTCATGTTTGCATTTACTCTTCCTGTTCCATTGTTTACTCTAGAAGTTAACATCTTATCTACCCTGATAAAGAAGGGCTCTGAGGTGCTCTGTTGACACAGGCAATAAGAAGATGGACAGCAAATAAGCCCACACTCTCCATTCTACCCTCAAAAGATAGCTAGAGAGCACAAGATCCAGCGTGCAGTTTCTGACCACTGGTGATACGTTACGTGACGGAGAGCACGTAGAGCTCCTCTTTGTCATTCAGTTTACTGTGGCACCTTAGTAAATTCCTCCCCTAGCTCTCAAATATTCTGTGGTTCCATAATCCCAGCCACAACAGAGCCCCCTGAAAGCTGCTAGCTTGTACCCCCCCCCAAATTATCATCCCTTATTCAAACAACTGGGGACAGCTGTCCTTCCAACACAGGAGACAGGAAAAAAAAACATAAGGAAAGAAAGTTCTCAACAAAAATAAAACCTTCCACCAACACCAGACATCAGAAGAGGCCTCCTCTCTCCTTCCCTCCCATGCCTTGCTGTTCCAACATATCTCATCTGGCAAGAGAGAACTGACTGGCTGCATATGCCACAGAAGAGTAAAATGAACTACCTATTTCTTTTCCTTTTAGCATAGGCTAAAAATGGATCTTGTCAGCCTCTGGGAAATGTTAGGTAAGTGTTCCATCTCCTCCAATTATAGTATCTCTTCTATGGACTTAATACAAGCATTGGTAAAGACTGATTAAGAGATGTTAAGGGGGAGGGGGGGGGAAAAAGAGAAATAAAAATATCTCAGATTTATCTCACTGCAAGATGAAGTAAATCTTACAGAGGTCTGAACAATATCAAGGGCCAGAAAAAAACCCAAACATCATAAGGCTTAACTCAAAGTACCTATGTTTTATTTATTTCATTTGACCCAATTATCCTTTTTTCAGATAGAAGTATGTTATCAGCATAGTATGTTATGCCTATCATTATTTGCACCAGTGTAGAAACACGTATTTTAAAATGCATTTTTCTATTCCAGACCTGGTGATTGCTCCCACAATGTGAAATTAGGCTTCTTTGTGACCATCACCACCAAGTAAGCCACTCGTATCCCAGACAATCCTTTACTGAATAAGAAGTGAAGACATAGAAGGCACCTGCCCAATCACTGCTTGGTAAACTGATAATAATCTGTTATGAAATATATGCTCTGGGGTAAGCCTGTGGTGGAACCCAAAAGGTCCTCTTCTGTGTTCTTCCACTTCAGTAGCTGCAGTTGTGACTGATTTGTTTCAGATAAGTCCTAGTGGGGACATGATGTGAAACCCCAAAATGCCTGAAGATACACGTTTTCAAAACAACTACCGAAATGGAAACACTTTAGTTTGCATTTTGTCTCTTGAAGCAGTAATGTGGAAGGTGAACCTCTTAGAGCCACACAACCCTCTCCCCCCCATTTGCTCTCTCAGATAAAATTAGAACAGTTCCTAGATTAGCCACTCTCTGACATGAGTTACTTACAATTCATCATAGCCTTTTAAGAGAAGTATTCTTTGGCTGTTTGTTTTGTTTTCTGCATTTGGGTCCCTATGCTACAGCTCAATGGCACATTGGTCATTCTCATTCATGTCTACAATCATTTCAGATTTATCCCTCCAGTTCTAAAATCTCTCTCTAATATCTCTTCATCAGTACCCCTCCTATCTACTTCTCCTTACAAGTCTCCTTATCGAGAGAAGACTTGAAGGAGAGTTCAGTTAAGCTCCTCAGAGCTTAACTGTAAGGATCAGTTGATTCACGAACAGTTTTAAGCATCAAGATGATCTGCAACTAAGTTCCACTAATGCAGTTTTAAAATAAACTATTAGAACTGCCTAAAGCCAGAATAATTTTGGCATAGCAGGCAGCAGTTCTGCCTTAACAGAAGTTAGCAAAGTAATTAATTTTTTTCCTGTCAAATTGATGTTTGGGGTTTATTTTAGCCTACTTCAGGTTTGAATGTGACAGCTCATGTTACCATATACACCTGCTGAACTCTGCCTGTAGCAAAACCAAAAATCCCTCCCAGGGGCTGTTGGGATGCTCAGTCAGAAGAGTTCAACCAACCGTGCCAGCTCCCCATGAAACATTTTGCTATATATAATCTGGATAGAAAACACTGTCATATAGCCAATATCTCCCTCAGAATTCATTTAAGGTATAATTTTTTAGGAAGATTGAGAGCCACAGCCACTCAGAGATGAGCACATTTAGTTTCCAAGGTTGCTGACTGGAAGGCTGCACTCTAAAACACTAACAGCTCCAAGCTGGAAAGGGAATTGGAGTCTGCAGAAGAGGCAAGCCTGCTGTGCAATCTGTGGTTACACGGGCAGGTTACACACACTCAAACTTTGGTCTGTTCCATTATGTTTGCTTATTGCTTATATCTAGAGAAAAGGAAAAAAGAAATATATAAAAAACTAGAACCCCCATAGCAGCTTCTTCCAGAATGACATCCAACAACCAGACTCTAACACCGAGTGGTGTGAGACTGTTTCTCATTATATGGAGTTGACAACTAGTAAATCAAAGACCAACTGGCTCAAATGACGGTATTTCTATCTTTTCATGATGATTTTAAAGGCATTCCTAAAAAGAATGAAAAGTCATATGATGGGGTGAGAAGCAATTTCACATTCTAACTGCTCAGACTGGCTGCCCTAAGAACAAGCACGGGTGCACTCGTCAGAAGACATTTGAGATAATGGCACCCTTTGGAGGTCACAGAATCATAGAATTGTCTAGGTTGGAAGGGACCTTTGAGATCATCTAGTCCAACTATCAACCTAACTTCAATAAAAACCCAACAACCCATAAACTAAATCACATCACTAAGCACTATGTCAACACATCTTTTAAATATCTCCAGGGATGGTGCCTCAAGCACTTTTTTTGTGGTAAGGGGCCCAAAACTGAATGCAATACTCGAGATAGGGTCTTACCAGTGCTGACTAGAGAGTGACAATCACCTCTTGAGTTCTACTCACCACACTGCTCCTGATACAGGCCTTCTTGGCCACCTAGGTACGCTGCTGGCTCATGTTCAGCCAACAGTCAGTCAACCAACACCCCCAGGTCCTTTTCTGCCAGGCAGCTCTCCAACCACTCTGCATGGGGTTGTTGTGACTCAAGTGCAGGACCTGGCACTTGGCCTTATTGAACCTCATCCCACTGGCCTCGGCTCATCAACCCAGCCTGTCCAGATCTCTCTGGGAAGCCTTTCTACCTTCAGATATAACTGACAGATCTACAGATCACAGATTTACATGATTTGATTATTCTCTCACAGCTAAGGCTGCTTACATGGTCACAGGATACCTAGCTGGGGTCTGAAGGAAAGTCACATGTACTCCTGCACGTTGCAAATACTCTACCCCACCCCCAAAGGTCTAGAAGTGGACTAGAAGACACATTACTGACTGCCAACACATTTTGTTCACACAACTGAAACATTTTCTACCCTGATACATCCTCTCAGTTTCTCTGCTACTCTTCACTACATGCAGTTCAGAAACCCCTCAGGGCAACCCTATGTGGCCCAAAAGCAAGTATAACCCATGCCAATTCCTGATCTTGAAACTATGGGTAGACTGCAAACCACTGCGTTCACGTTAATGCCCAATCACTTCAAATTGGTTAGTGCTAGCACATTGAACACTGCAGAAGCAATCTATAATTGTATTTTATTATGCTACTTAAAAACGGAATCACTCACTCCCAATTTATTCTTCTTCCTCCAGTGAAGATCTTTTAATATTTTTAAATATTTCTTTAAATCTGTATAACAAGGAGAAACTTGAAACATCAAGGGCAGGAGGAGTTCTCTCCCCCTTCCTCCCATCCTTCTCTCGGTGTTTTTATCTGTTAAGGTGTAGTCTCCTCAGTTATCCCACAATGAAAGTATCAAAGATGTCCATTCAATTAAATTATGTACAAGTCATTAACGTAATTTCAACACTGAAACCATGCAATCAACAAATTTCAGAACTTACCCAAAGGCAGACAGGAATACACAATCATCATGCAAAATATTCGCTACTCTTTCAAAGGTTCTATAATTGTCAGAGTCCTTTTGCTCAAAGTATCCAACAATACTTCTTCTGCTGCGCTGTAAAAAGAAAATAAAAAGGTTCAATTACAACTTGCCTAAAGTTATCAAAAGCTACCACTGCTCCCTAAGCAATTTAGGTACAGAGGCACCATTCATTCAACAGTCAATAACTGTGCAGAAGTTACTTCTTCTCTGCCTTTTCAATACTGAGAAGCATCCTTGTGGGTATTTTTCCAGCGGAGAATATTAGAAGTATCTTATCAATTACAATATATGATTCTTTTCAAATGATCAAGTAAAATAAGCAATTCAGTAGTGAAGTTACTGTAACAAAATGAATGCAGTTGAAAGCAATTATAACAGAATAATTTGTAATACTGGAAGTGCCCCAGTTTTCCACTCAGTTAAAAAAACAAAACAAAACCCACAAACACTCACAGCATTCCTGCATGGAAAAAAGCTCATATGTACTTCCAGTACATCATGTTTCACCAGTTCAACATTAAATATCTATGTATTTAGAAGGAACAAAATTTAAAGACTTACATCAAGAGAACTAATTTCTTCCAAATCCTGGACCTCCCGAATAGGGTTACTCTTCTGCTGCCTGATATAATCTGCTATTGCTGTCACAGATCTCTGGCCCCTGTATTCTCTCTTCATCATCATTCCGTTCCGGAAGAGTTTCAGAGTTGGGTACTTGCTTATCCTGTATCTCTGCGCTATATCCGCTAAAAAGGAATTAAGAAGATAAACCCAAAACGCTACAAACACAGCAATACACCGAAGATGGTATCTTACATTTGCATTGTGGACATGTAAATGGAATCTCTGAACCAGTAGTTCTACATCTGCAGACAAGAACAGAACTAAAAAAAACCCAACCCAAACCCTGCCACAGGAGAGACAATGGGCAGCAGCTACGGTATTTCTCACAGACACCGATCTTCATAAAAACAACATGACCAAAATCTGGGGTAAGCAAAGTCTCGACTTGGTCAGCTATACTGATTTAGCACACTTCCTACAAACAACTGGGAGAGCCAGTTTAAGAGCATAAAAAGAACATGAGACTCTTAAAAGCTCGCCAAATCTGAGTTAAGTACTCCGTGTGAGAAAGTTTTAATAACATATATCATCCCCTATTTTTCTTTAGAATTTTTATCACAATTGCAGTGCTGAAAATATAACTACCGAGTTCTTAAACTTTAGAGAACATGTACCCTGTGCAAAGTATTTCTTGAATCCTATGACGACTGCTGTTACAGTTCCAAGCTGTTCAGGTTTTGAATGAACACAAAATTTCAGGTATCTAAACACCTCGTTGCTCAATCGGTGTCAGCATCCCCTTCAAGACAGTTCTTCATGTACATCCTACACATACAGCCCAGCTTTCTTCTTGACTTGGGTGGCACAGAGCTTCATACAACAAAGTAACATGTATTACTGTGTTCAGTTCTAGGCACCTCACTACAAGAAGTCCATTGAAGTGCTGGAACACATCCGGAGGAGAGCTACCAAGCTTGTGAGGGATCTAGAGAACAAGTCGTGTGAGGAGAAGCTGAGGGAACTGGGCATGTTCAGTCTGGAGAAGAGGAGGCTGAGGGGAGACCTCATTGCCCTCTACAACTACCTGAAAGGGGTTGCAGAGAAGAGGGTGTTGGCCTCTTCTCCCAAGTGAATAATGACAGGGCCAGAGGAAATGGTCTGAAGTTGCAGCAGGGCAGGGTTAGACTGGGTATTAGGAAGAATTCCTTCACTGAAAGAGGGGTTAAGCACTGGAACAGCCTGCCCAGCGAGGTGGTTGAGTCACCATCCCTGGAGGTATTTAAGAATCAGGTAGATGTGGCACTTCATGGCATGCTCCATGATGTGGTGTTGAGGGCTCTGGTGTAGGGGAGAACTTGTAGAGTAGGGCTGATGGTTGGACTTGATGATCCCAAGGGTCTCTTCCAACCTCTATGATTCTATGATCCCCAGTATCCAGCAACTGCTTTAATCAAGTTTTATAGGTAGTTAATAACTTGGAATATTCTTCCTTCTTTCAGATGTGGTTGAAGTTCAGCCAAAATTGTCAATGTGGTTTTTTATGAGGAAGCATTGGAAAAACAAGGTAACGAGATGCACTCTAGATTCTCAGGAAAACAAGACTAAAAACAATCAATAGAGGCAAAGTAACACTAAGTAGATTGCCACAAGCAATTTCACTTTAATTATGCCCTCCTGATTGCTCTTCCCTAGGAAATGTATCTAGAAACAAAAAAATCTCACAGACTCTGTGAAAACTGAGTGGTTTTTACTACAGGATCGAATACAGTTTACCTAAATCTCAATCCTGCTTGTACTTAAATCCAACTAAATCCCTAAATACTAACAATCTGCCCACTTTCCAGAGCTGCTTAATCCTTTGAGGTGACTCATTCCAGTCAACCACACCCACCCCACTTCCCTTTCTCTCTCAAGGAAAGGGAGAGATGGCGAACTTCAATGGACCAATTTGTCTTTTGGGAGACAGAGGAAAGTTTCATCCACTCAACAGAGAGGAGAGCATTGAAAATGTGGTCTGGGTGCACGTCCCAGTAGTTTTCATGGACTCCTTAGAAGTTAAAGGGTACACTTCAGGTGACCTGGACCAGCCCACAGCAGAAAGGCAACCAAATGAGGCTCCACCAGTTTATCTGGCACAGTACTGAATGACATATACACTAATCCTTTCTGAGAAGAACGTCCTTTCTTCTGAATAATATATTTACCACAAAGCAGATTTGCCTTCTGTCTTACACTTACTCTTTCTTAAAGAGAATAAAGACAGGAGTCATGTGAAAACTATTAATTAGAGGCAGTTGTCACAAGCAAACTGCTGAAAATGGGCAGCCAACATACACACCCCAGCTGCAAGCCAAAATTAAAACCCTGCACAACTGGAAGTAAGTCATTCCTCTATGGAACTGTGCCCATAACTGTCCTCGAGCACATAGAGTTCTCCCCCTTCTTAAGACTTCTAGAAGATAACAAAACATCTGAATTCCCTGCTGCCTGGAGAACTCTCAGTGAAACCACCAGAAGTTTTAATTGCTGCTAAAATACTACTAATCACTTACAGCTTTAGTTTTGTACCAGCTGCACAACTTAAATGAGTCCAAGAACTGAAAAACACATACACAGCAAAGGAATAAGAAACATATCTACTCCACAAAAATGTTCTGTAACATCGCTCAAAACAGTAGGCCTAAAAGCCTGACTAGATAAGCCCAATTCCTAACAACCTTTGCATCACTATAAAATATCACAAAATATGTATTTCAACTAAGAAAGGACTTGACCTGTTTCCTAAGAAAATCTTCTGGGATATTTAATCCACTAATTACAGTCATAATCAAGGGTAAGACATTTTTCGTCCTCAATTCAGAGAACTTTTCTTTCAAATTAATACAAATATCTCAAGGGAGGATGCAGCAAATATAGTCAATATTAACAAGTATTAGATCAACAGGGTTTTTTTTTCCTTTAAATTCCATCATTTTTCAGTTAAAGTACCTAAAAGAGCTGCCTGCAAGAAGTTGACAAGTATCACAGAGGAGGAATCACTTTGTATTTGCTCAGTGAAAGACAAACATCAGCAACCAGGCATTTGCTGCCCTTCTCTTCTCCTGACAGAAGGACCTTTGGTTTGATGGTACATTAGTCTATCAAAACTCGACCAGGATCTGATAAGAGACAAGGAGCGTTACGTATCAAGGTTTCTCTGAAACACATTGAGATTAAAGACTGTTAATGTTACAGAACTCCATGGCAAGAGAACACCAAAATTACACATTTCTGTCTCACAGCATGGCCCTCTTCCTTTGGGTTATTTCCACGGGATGCACAGGTTGCAGAATGGGCATTAAGGGAATCTTGAAGGGTCTCTAAAATTATTACTGCAGTCCCTAGGGATGTGAATCCTCATCAAGTGCTGAAATTGCTTAAAAAAATTAATGGTAATAAAATGCCCACTGTCAAGACTGAATTCAAACATTATTTCCTAAGCCAGAACTTGCACGCTCTTTACAAATTACACTGAGATTCCATGAATACTGGTATTTGAACTAACACAGAGAGATGACAGTCCTACACAAGTAAGTATTTGAAAACCATCTTTTTACAAAATATAAAATGCAAGTACATGAAAAATTGTTTGAATTAATTCATAAGTCAAATAGAGTAAACCTTAAATGCTTCATTAAGCCCTGGCATTTGATACAGGTAGAGTTAGCATAAGCAGAGCACCTACAAAATTATATTCCTTTTAAAATTGGAAATACACAATGCAAACACATGGAATATTGATTGAACTCATTCACAGATCACATTAGTTATAGTAAATTCTAAATTAAATTTAAAAATATTTCCAGGCTCACAGCCCATTTTCTGATGAGAAGAGGTTATTTGAAACAGACAAAGATAACATACCTAAAGAAGAAAGTCCCCCAGCTACAACTTTACAGTTTCGTCGGGTACTAAGGTACCTAAAAAGTACAAACCTTCAGTTTGTATTTTGCCTGATTAATTATTAAATCATAAGCCTAGCGTCTATGCAACCAGAACAGCTTCACACCAGTTATGATAGGAAGCTACTGATATACTTTATCACCTGCTCATCTTCTACAAATCAGAAATTTCAATGACTGTTGAACAGAGATGATTCTTTTCTCCCCATTTTGCACAAATAAAATCATAGAATCATAGAATCATATAGGTTGGAAGAGACCCTTGGGATCATCAAGTCCAACCATCAGCCCTACTCTACAAGTTCTCCCCTACACCAGATCCCTCAACACCACATCTAATCTACTCTTAAACACAGTCAGGGATGGGGACTCCACCACCTCCCTGGGCAGCCCATTCCACTGACTGACCACTCTCTCTGGGAAAAGCTTTTTCCTAATGTCCAGCCTAACCCTACCCTGCTGCAGCTTGCAGCCATTCCCTCTTGTCCTGTCGCTCATTGCCCGTGAGAAGAGACCAGCACCAACCTCTCTACAATGCCCTTTCAAGCAGTTGTAGAGAGTGATGAGGTCTCCCCTCAGCCTCCTCTTCCTCAAACTAAACAATCCCAACTCCCTCAATCGATCCTCATAAGCCTTGTTCTCCAGGCCTCTCACCAGTTTCGTTGCCCTCCTCTGTACTCGCTCCAGCACCCTGATATCTCTCTTGTGTTGAGGTGCCCAGAACTGGACACAGGACTCAAGGTGAGGCCTCACCAGTGCTGAGTATAGTAACATAATAATGCATGATATTTCTAAAGTTTAATAAACTATGACAGAAAAAAAACCCTCAAAGGTCCCAGCTTTCAAGAAATCACAGAATTGCAGAATGAAGGGGTTAGAAGGAACCTCTGGAGATCATCTAGTCCAAGTCCCCTGCTCTGGCAGGTCCACCTAAAGCAGGTTACACCGGAACATGTCCAGCCAGGCTTTGAGTGTCAGAGCTGCTCTCCCGCCGGTCAGCCCCCAACCTGTACTGGTGCAGGGGGTTGTTCCTCCCCATGTGGAGGGCCCTACACTTGCCCTTGATGAATCTCATCACATTCCTCTCTGCCCAACTCTCCAGCCTGTCCAGGTCTCACTGTATGCCAGCACAGCTTTCTGGTGTGTCAGTCACACCTCCCAGTTTTGTATTAGCAATAAACTTGCCAAGAGTAAACTTACTGAGGGTGCATCATTAGCCATTTCCCTGTTGTTGGACCATTATTTGTTCCCGTACTCAAAGGAATGCCAAAACCCATTTTTTGAGGGTGTGTCAGGTTTTTCACATGATCTCTATACACATTACCTAAACTACAGCTTCAAGTGAACATGCAACCTGTAACCAGATGGCCTTGGACTTTGTCAGCCTACGTTAACACCTCAAAACACTGTTCAGAGACTACAGCTCATCTATCTAATCACATCACTGCAAATCTCACGTCCACTAAATTAAAACTGAATGTACAGTGATGAATAAGTTGAAACACTGCCTCGAGACACACTATATTGAAGCAGGCTCCCACTCACAATGTAGTTAAGAAGGTCCTTCCCACCGAAGGACCAGCAATATTTACAAGTGTTAGGGTCCACTTAGCCTTCTAGAGTCATGCCATCAAGCAAATATTTATATTTTAAGTCTATAGGACTGTTTCTTGAAAAATGTGTCCACCAGGATTTGAACAATACTGATAATTACCCTAAATGCCCATCTCACAATATAAAGCACCACCTGAAGCAATTCACATGCCAAACAGAGGACTACAACAGCCTGGAAAATAACCTGGGAGAAAAATCAAAGTTCCAAACCTCAAATTCCATATAAAAATAATTTCTGAAAATACCTCTAGTGTCCCTTGTTCTAAGAGAGATCTTCATGTTGTCTGAGGAAGAGCTAGCACAAACCCAAGCTGCTGCATTTTCTAATTTTTCATATAAATCATCATTTTTACATGATGTTTATAGGATTTACATAGCTATATCTCTAAATTATATATGTATATCTCAAAATTACAGGATCTAATAATAGTAATCCTTTCTTTGTGCCAAATCTTCTTAACTCTTCCTCACCCTTGTGCAATACCTTCCATCTCAAAGGTAACAAATTCCTTCAGCTGTGTGAAGCTAGGACTACCAAATGAGTATTCTGCTTGCTCACTCGAGATCAATCACATCTTTTGAAGCTCCTCAGGCTACCTGCCAGGGCACACTATGGATAAGAACTGAAATCTGTCTTTGATAGGCACCTTTCATTTAAGTTCACCCTCTCTCTCTCAAGTTCAGTTCACTTAAAAGGCCTTTTTGCTTCCTATTTTCCTACATGCAGTACTACTTATTGTTAAGTATTTCATAATACAGCATTAATTCTCCCCAGTTAAATTACTCCCTGTGTGACACTTGCACACAAGTGTAAGACCCAGGAATATTAGGAAGAAGCAGAATCATGAAGGACACGGGGAGACCATCTGAACTAGGCATCCTGTGCCCGATGACTGTGATACTGGTGACTTGTATGTTGGACCGAAACAGGTACAAGATCAATCAAAGTTCTACATCAAACTCAGCTACTAAGAAGCTCGGAAACAGCAAATCTAGACCACCTTCTGCTGCAAAGGAGCATTCAAAACAGCCATGCCGCCTCTTAGCAGGGACTCACCAGTAGGTATCCCATAACCTTTTCTGACAGGCTAACAAAATGGCTCTCCTGAGGAGAGCCGTCAACAACCTCTCCGAATCCCTTCCACTTTTTATTTTATCCAAAGATAACTCTTTCAGACCAGTATTTTTTTTCAGGCAAAGTGGCAGGAATGCAATTAAATCCTCATCCTTGTTTACAGTCTCACTTATAGTTCATTATGAGCGTCCAAATTTGTTGTTATACCGCGTTATTTTGCTTACCAAAGGCACAGTAGCAATATGATCTAACTAGCTCTCTGAAGAACACCATTAGCTCATGTTACCCGAATGGCCAGAGCCAGAGAGATCAGCAGCTCGCTATACTTACTGTATGAGAGCATCACTCAAGGATGTTCTGAAAGAAAAGAACAAGAATTCCCTAAACAGTCCCATCTAGCAAAGCACCTCTCAACACCCTACCGGAGAGAAGCTGTGTCTGTTTGGAAACACAAAGATTAATTCAAACCAGCTGTTATTTTTTAGCTCAGAATCCAAAGGAAGTAACAGTACAGTAAAATTAAAGCCCCAATGTACATTTTAATTTTTAAGAATTCTGCATTCCTATTATTGAATTCATATGAATTGTTCAAAATCCAAATTCTCCTCCGGAAACACGGGTTCTATATTGCAACAGGAAATCCACGTTACCAAGTAAGTTTCTAACATTGCTCCTAAACACAAAGGGTAAGAAAAACAACAAACGAAACCACCACCAAGTAAAAAAAGGAACCCACCTAAAACCCACCTTCCAGTAATACGTATGCAGAGAGATCTTCTCTGATTTGATACGGAAGGTCACTTTTACTGGGTACTACGTTTAGAACAGAGGTGCATGATTTATATGGTAAGTGAATTACTAGATCAAACACACCAAAACCACCCAAGATTTTAACAGCAAACTGTTATTCTAGTTTAGTAGAATATTTATATTTAGATATTTATAAGTTTGTCCTGGTTTGAGGCAAAACAGAACCAATTTTCTGTTTAGTAATTTTACTTTTTTAGCTGGGCCTCTCCTCACTAACTAAACTCTGAAATTAGCAGCATATTATTCAAAAAACTGTTCTGTCTCCCAGTGATAAGACCTGCTTGTACCAAGGGATGGTCTGCAGAGAGGCCCTTGCTTATACTTATTGCAGTAACAACCAAAGTCAAGTAATTTCATTATTTGCCCCGTTGGAGGGGTGGAAGGGGAAAAGCATCGAGGGGTCACATCTGCAGGGAGAAGCGGACAGGACAGGTGACCCAAACCTGACCAACAGGGCATTCCATCCTATCTGCATCATGCTCAGTATAAAGGCTGAGGGATCAAAGGGTCAACTCCCATCCTTTGATGGCCAATGCCCGAGAAGGACCCTATCTGTTCATTTGCCTTTGATCCCAATCCGAGCATTCCTGACTCCAGACCTGGAATCCAGCTCCTGTCCAACACCAAGTCCAGTCTGGGACTTTTCCTGGTGCTGCTGGCAATGTGATCGTCATCCTGGGAGCTTGACACGGTTTTGTATAGAGTGTATACTTTTTTTTTCCTTTTTTTAATTATTTCCTTTTAATTTATTACTTATCTTTTCATTAGTTTAGTTTTTTCCCTAAACTCATATATTTCCTTATCTCTCCCTCCCTGGGGGAAAGGGTGGAGGTGGAAGGGTCACCCGTGAGTCTGGTTTTGGAAAATTTGGCTGAAATCACAACAAAGTTATAAAAGGATGAAGTCTTGGAAATTGAAAGATTTCAACTACCTGCTTCAACAGATTTACACCTTTAGTCTATGTTCCACACCAGCTTAATAGCAGCCCGATGACTTAACTTACACATTTGAGTTACAATTAATCTTCCACAATATTATAAACTGATGTAAAATACAACAGAGGCTTAGTATAGAGTTAATATTTAGATTTTGTATTTAATGACATTGGGGGCTATCATTTTCCAGAAAAACATCTTTATATTGGCTATAAGAGCAGACAGAATGATGGTTTTGTCATTAAGCATCAAACATCTGGCAGTGCATCAATAATTCTCTTTAATTTGCTTTACCCTCAGAAGCTGGTGTGAGCTGTTGGACCCTGCAGTGTGCTTCAATAATAGTGCATTAAATGGAAAGTATCTATGCCTGGTTGACCATTCTGAAAGCTGTTTTTGAGTGGCCTGAAATCAGCTATTTGGATTCCCTACAGAGTCTTGGCTTCAAAAAGAAACAGATCATTTGTAATGCAAATAATCCACCACCTTTAGAACATCATCCTAATAGAGAACTGCTAGTGGTATGAAATCCACAGGGATAACAAACCCCAAAATATTGGCATAAACCTTATAGTATTGCTAAAATATGTAAACACATACAAAAATACAAAGGTGAAACAGGAATAAAAAGATAATAACAATCTTGACTCCAATATTTAGTAAACTACTACAGCTGGCCCAAGCTGGATAATATAGTAGCATCCATCCTCTTACAAAAAACCCTGCTATTTACATATGTTAAAATCAAAGCTGAAATAACTAAACTTTAGGACTTACCCAATGACCATGGGCCAGTGAATGTACCATCACTTACAACCCAGCAAATAAACATTAGAAACCAGGAATGTTGTTGACATACACAGCTTTGCTATTTAATTCAAAATGATAATGCAAATTGGGAAAGATACCAGGTCTGTTATTACAGGATTTTATGTTTATTTCACAGGTTTTACTACTTCTGCAGCAAAAGTCATGCTCATCTACTTCCTAAATTAAGGACACAGAAAATACAGGAAACTCCTAGTATTCCAGCAATAAGAAGACTGACCAGAGCTCTCGGCTGCCTCAGATCATTTAGCTCACCACACCTACTCCCAGAGGACAGAAGAATCTCTGCTATAACATCTCCTCTCCCTTCCAGGCCTGAGCTCTCCATAACAAGCTCTGATAAGCTCAATTAAATGAGCAGACTAAGAAGATCAAGCAACAAGCTCCTAATGCGTTTCAAGTACTGGGGGGTGGCCTCTCCTCACTAACAAGGTGGAATTTTCTTAGTCAAAGAAAATGACAGAATATATACAAAAGTACATGCAAAAGTAATTTCAAGTATGTAGAGTGACTGTTTTAATGAGCTGCTAAGAAACAATCAGAATGTGTGCTACAACTGCATTTAATTTTTACAATCACAGAGGTAAAAGATCAAGGGTAGTTGATTTGGGTAGATCCTGCAATAGATCTCAGAACAAAGAAAGACCACTAGCTCAATAAGAAAAATTCAGCAAAGACCACATATCAGGCTTTGTCTTCAATATACTCCTCCAAAGGATTTCATTGCCTTACTTGAAAATTGACTTTTAGGGATGGCAAATATGAAGAGTTAATGCCATGCTTTTGGTTAAGATCTCCCAAGCACAGGCCATATAGATGGATGATTAGATGCAGAAGAGAACACCAAGTGTGAAAAAGAAAGCAGCTGAAAACGTAGTTAAGTATTTGAGATCTGGGAAGGTATTCCAGATCCAAACCAACCCCACCAAAACAACACCACCCCCCACACTCTAAAATAATCAAAAAACTCAGTCTGCAAAATCACAACCAAAAAAAAACCCACCAACCCCTGAAAAACCTATGATTCCAGAAAAGGCTGTTCGGGAAGGAGGTAGGAAAACATTCATTTAACAGAGACAACATTATGGGGGGAAAAAAAAACCCAAAACCCAAACTACTGGACTTATAAGTCAAGGAGACTAAAGCAGATCTTGTGAAGCACATTAAAGATAGCCACACTTTTCAATTTTGCTGCTGCTCTGGAAATGCTACAGGCAGTTACACAAGTGCACTGTTCTTGCTGCATTCAAGGCACTGAAGAGATCTGCTCAGAGGAGGAGATCCTATAACCATGTGTCTAACATAACTGCTCTTCAAGAACACATCCGCTCAAATTTTTGTATCGGTTCCCCCAGCTGACCCTAACACTGCAACACAGGAAGGCAGATGAATGCTTTAGAATCATAGAATCATTTAGGTTGGAAGAGACCCTTGGGATCATCAAGTCCAACCATCAGCCCTACTCTACAAGTTCTCCCCTGCACCAGATCCCTCAACACCACATCCAATCTACTCTGAAACACAGTCAGGGATGGGGACTCCACCACCTCCCTGGGCAGCTGATTCCACTGACTGACCACTCTCTCCGTGAAAAACTTTTTCCTAATGTCCAGCCTAACCCTACCCTGCTGCAGCTTGCAGCCATTCCCTCTTGTTCTGTCGCTCATTGCCCGTGAGAAGAGACCAGCACCGACCTCTCTACAATGCCCTTTCAAGCAGTTGTAGGGAGTGATGAGGTCTCCCCTCAGCCTCCTCTTCCTCAAACTAAACAACCCCAACTCCCTCAATCGATCCTCATAAGCCTTGTTCTCCAGGCCTCTCACCAGCTTCGTTGCCCTCCTCTGCACTCGCTCCAGCACCTCCAGATCTCTCTTGTGCTGAGGTGCCCAGAACTGGACACAAGACTCAAGGTGTGGCCTCACCAGTGCTGAGTACAGGGGGACAATCACCTCCCTGCTTCTGCTGGTCACACTATTCTTTATGCAACAGAAGTTGCTACTCATATACCCTGGGCAAATACTGTCGAGTATATCTTCCAGCTGAGGGAGTCCGATATCCCAGTGATTGAAAGATTTCATCCCAAAGGCATTTCAGATTTCTGTGGTCATTAATTGGTCTTACTGGTCTTTGCGAAGGGACAAAACAGAATCTCCTTGGCCACTCCTGACAGTTTGAAGAATCACCTTGTCTTATATTTCAAAAACTGACTTAAAAACTTCCTTAAAAGTTGGGGTTGTTTTTTTTTTCGTTTTGGGTTTGTTTTTTTTAATGCTTGATATCTGTTAAGTAAGAGACAAGTGGCTCTTACTGTTGAGCAACTACCCACATGTGTACAAAACAAAAGACAACATGGAAACAGTGGAAGATGCTCAAGTGGACTTACTTTTAAATTTGCAAGTGAGAACCAAGAGCCTTCAAGTTAAGAATTCTCATTATAGGGGAAAATCCTCTCTAACACCATATAAATTAGATTGTCAAAACAGGAAAGGAAAAGGTAAATGAAATCAGTTACTTTTCATAGATAACCAACTGACATTTTTCTGGCCCCTTAAGGTGGAGATCTGCACCGTTTGTAGCTGTAGTGCTTCTGTGACCCCTCAATAAGCCCATTCAATATATAATCTCAGCTCTTTTCCCTCCATTAAGAAAGACAGGCTGAATGTGTATAACTGCATGTTATGAGAAAGCAACACTGGAGATGGCCCTAACAAATTTTGAAGAACAGGTTCACTGATATATAGAAGCATCTCTGGGCTAAACCTTGGGGCAGGTCCAACTACACTGTAAATTGCTGTCTAGCATATTATTCTTCAATACAATGAGTAACTGACTGGCAGGACAGCACAGAAAAACCTAAATCAGGATTTACTTACAATGCTGATCACAGTCTACTCTAGCAAACACCACTTGATTCTTATCTGGATATTCTTCCTTAATTACATTAGAAGCTTCCTCAAAAATGGGATGCAGCATTTGGCTGAAGCGGCACCTGTGGATAGAACATACAATCAAAATTTCAAAATATTAATTTGAAATATTGTAATTGATGAGTCAAGGAAAATATCAGCCTTTGAAGGAAAGAGAAAATAAAAAGAAAGAAAGAAAATCTCTTGGAAAAGAACATCTATTTGTAATCATCCCAGTAACTAGATAACAATGGGTTCAAAATTAACTTAAATAATTCAGTTTGGGGGAGGGGGGATAATTCTAAAAGAATACATAGTTCAGGATGTCCTCCCTTGCTTTATCTGCTTAAGAAATGCCTTTCCTAAGCCTTTAGGAAATACATTCTATTCAGAAAGTTTGGTGTTAATTTTTTATACCTGAATTATTCATGGGGAAGTATTTTAAAGAATATAATAAGTTACATAGATTGTTGAGAGTCAATTATCCAGCAACTAACACCTTCAAGAAATATCAGAGATAACTTTAGAAAGATCAACAAAAGAAGTTATAATATTGCTTATATTATTGCTCAAGACTGCTACTACAGCACTCTGAACAAAGAGAATCCCATGGGTCCTTTCTTCCTGTCATGTCTGCCCATGGAAAAGGTTGTTTTGGTGGCTTTGGGGAGTTTAGGGTAACATTAGTGCACAAGCCCATTATTAGTGTGTCAATAAAAGTATTTTATATTCTGTTCTTCTAAACACACAGTAGAACTTTAAATTGGAGACATATAATGGCACTGTAGAAGTGGTCAGAATGAGACGTACGAAACAGGGTTGCAATAAGCCAGCCTGCACCGGAGCCCTGCTTAAACCCAACAGCAATCACCTGGGGACACTCCTACGTCTACATCAGCAAACGCTCCGGTCAAGGGGCAGATTATAATCTCAAAATACAAATGGGGCTTAATGCCCTTTTGGGAAAGAAATCCGGTTCTGGGCAACACGTGTATATGCTACACATTTACATAGCATACTTGTGTTACATATGGCTTGCTTGTCCCTCAGTCTTCTTCACCCACCCAGCAGAGCATCTCCATCAGCGAAACTGATCTCCTCTCATTCAAAGGTCATGTTACATCACAGGCTGGCACTACACTACCTTGAGGGGTTATTACTGAATGCCTATGTGTAATGATCATAATAAAGGCTGTAATGTTTTAAAATTATAGCCTACTAGGGTACGAATCAACTTGCAAACGTATGTCAATCTTTCAATTTAAAGCAAACCTATTCTAGAAAGGTTTCAATAACTGTGGGGATTTGCAAAGAGTTGTGGTAATAAGATGCTGAAACAGGAGGCTAGATCACATTTTAAAACACTGTGATCTTCCCTCCACCACAGAACTATCAGAACATGGATTTTTAGCCTCCTGCAGCTTGTCCTTTGCAAAGTCCAAAAGTGATTTTTCAATGGCAACACTGATTCCAAATTTCAGTCTAGTAAATTTACTCTGTAGGTTTACTTTCCTTAGTTATCTTTAATAAAACCTCTTGAAGTAGTCCATGATCTGTCAAGTATCTGCTGAAAATATTAATCTAAAGTTTCATTTGTTTATTTATTTTAAAAGGCAGTCTTTGAAGCACAATTCTATACAGAAAAGATAAGAGATTAGACCTAGTTTCTTACATAACAAGTTAGTTGTATCATTCGTTGTACTTGGTAAGTGAATGCAATCTCTCTAAAGAAAAATTCTGTTGGTTTAAAAGTGCCCTGTATCCATTTAGTCTGTGGTAGCAAGTGAGCAGATGCAAACTAATTGAACAATTTTTTTTCCTATAAAATGACAGGTATATACTGAAGTTATTAAACTGATTTAGATCGCTGTAAGGTCTATCTCTATGCAAAGTTTAAACGAAGGCATTATCAGTGTCTTTACCAAGAACTTCATTCTGTATATACAGACCGGGTATAAATTGTTCAGAATCATTTAAAAAAGCAATTGGAATTAGGCTGCTACCAGCTGAATGAATTATCAGTACAGGCAAATTGTAAGGTTGGCACCCAAGGCCCTGCACGCTCACTCCTTCCAGGCCATACAGACCTACGGGCTTAGCCACGGGATGTCCCCAAGGTGGAAGTCTAATCCCCCACACAGCCTTGGGTTCTGGAGGCCAACGCTTTACGTTCACAAGGCAAAGCAGCAGGGGGAAGAACATTTAAAGTGCAGTGCTTCAGTGTCTATACTGCTTTACATTAAAAAGGTATTAAAGTCCAAGATTACTTTAACCAAGGAAGTCAGAAAATTGCTTATTTTTCTAACCTGATTTTCTATATTAATTTGCATGTAAAATTTTATTTTCTCTGAATACTTTTCTGGTTTTCTCCTTGCTAAAGGTTCTTTAAAAAATATTAACGATGGAGCTGAGCAGAACATTTAAAATTACTTCTTACAATAAAATAGGGTGTTTAAATTAATTCTAATTATTTCATATGCAAGGTTTTTTTTAAAAAAGAATACCCCACCACAATTTCAAGTAAAGAGTTCCCTCTAAGTATGTCTTTCACAATGTCTAACCAATCTCACCCCCAAGCTCTTTCCTTTTCCCATTGCTCAGATTTCATCCCTCAATTATAACTTTCTCTAGTTCTCCACTTGGAAGGCCTTCTAAATAAGAGAAGAATTTTTAGTGTACTCTCAAGTCTTTTTCTTTCCAGCATACACGCATGGTACCAACATAGAAGAAAATGGGAAAATGGAATATTTTGGCCTATCCTATGTTAAGGAGTTAAATCTTGCTAAGAGGAAGAAAAAAAGTTTAAAATCAATTATATAGCACGTTATTCCATACTACTATAGAAGCCTTTTCCTCTGATAGGAGCCCTGAATTAAACAAAAGATGACAGATCAGCACAAGGGGAAGTAACCAGGACAGAAAAAAAACCCAGGAAAGAATAGTTTGAAAGCAACATACCACTGTATTTTCAATTAGAAAACTAATACAAACGTGACAGTTATCAAGAGATAGGAGTTGAAACATAGAAAAAAAAAACTTCTATAACTTACCAATCAGCATAAAAATTAACTAAAGCAACATCTGCATTGTCTGAGAGGAAAGAGAAAGAAAAAACCCAGTGTCACATTGTGAGGCAAGCAGTGCTATTACCTGAGATTACATATGCTCAAGAACTATAAAAGCAAGTATTTCTAGATTATTCAGCATACATCTTAGTCTGATTGCTAGAAAACTGCTGGGATGTAGATCTTATTTTAGGTAAGATAGATCAAATTTGAAAATGATGAATGAGGCCTTCAGTTAAGTATTTTATCGACTTCATTGATGTACAGACATTAAAAATGCCAATACTTAAGGAATTAAGACACAAGAGAAATAAATAACACATAAAACAAAGTAATTCTGGATTTAAAATTAAGACACTCAAAGCCAGAAGTTGTACCTTAATGTATCTTTTAAGCATTATCTATATTATTCGTAAGCGTTAAAAAACAGTTGAAATCTGACATGTCTGCTAGTTAGACTAGAACATGGAGCCTGCCTGTGCAGCTTCCTCTGGTTGGTCCTTACCTGCCTTACTGGTGAATAAGCTGGATGCTAAGGCAAAAAGCTTTGAGAACTTCAGTCCCCAAAAAAGAAAATTGCTAAGAGACACTTGAAAAAATGCAATACTACAGGGGTATGCACAAGGAGGTAGTGAAACAATGCTCTTATACACTAGTTTTCATATGCCAGAAAAAGGCAGAATGTCAAAATTAGAAGGACAAATCTCCAGCCCAAGAATAAATTGTGGTCTTTACATAATAAAACAACCATGCTGTAAATTGATTTTTTAGTAGTAGTAGTGTCTAGACATTAAAAAACCCCGCACAAACCAGAAACCTTGAAATAAATCCTGGAACCATAGAGTATCAGCTACAGCTCTCTAAAGCAGGAATGTTGCTAGATGATTTTGCACTATGGACCAAGTTACAAAAGGAGTTACAAGTGAAGATTAGGGTGTTGGAAGCCTGAAAAAGACAACATGCTGGAAAAGGTGACTCTATAGAAGGCTAGGAAAAACTACAGATTGGAGTAAAATTATGGCTTTAAGATTTTTCATTATCAGCAAGGAATGTAAGTGGCAAACAGGAAATGGACAAGCACAGACAAATTCAGGGTTGCTTCCAAGACATGAGGCTTTTGTGGAAAGTAACAGGCTAAATTTTACAAGTACTTACTTAGCATATATTCCCTTTTATGAGTAACATTATAAAAGGAGTCTATATTTTCACTGTATAAAATATATTTACAAAAAGATCACCTAATGATACATTTACTACACAAAGCAATCCTACAGTAGTAAGCAGATTCTATTACAGTAAGAGAACACATAAGGGTTTTCTTCTGAATACATTTGAAATTATGTAATAACTTTTTTCTTGTGGAGACAACCAGATACAGGCAAATTGCATACTTTTCAGACAAAAAAAGATTTCAGACAAGGAATACACATCTGTTTAACTTATGAGTCTCCTTTCTATAAACCAGCAGAATCAGGACAATGCTTAACTTGAGGAAAAACACAGCTGAACAAGCAAGGCACTTGAGGCCCATCACTATGGGCTTCTGTTGTTGCTATTTTGGGGAGAACTTTTAAAATGCTGTCTTGACAGATTTTGGTTATATAAAGCATCCCCATCTGCAAACAAGACACCAGGTATTTCTCTTAAGACACCTCAAATCCTCATAGAGGTGACAATGAAGTAATTTGTTAAGCAATACATCATTTCAGACAACTAATTTTGATCATAATAATTTGATACTTCTTTGCCAATTACAATTCATATTTTCAAAGCAAAGGTATGGCTATTCATTGAACAACATTGCCAGCCTAACACTGGCAAGTGGCTGCAGGCATACAAAGGAAAAAAACAAATTCAAAGTACTCACTTAAAATGTCATCTATATTCCCACTATCTAGACTTGTTATTTCGCTTCTTGTTGGATTAAAAAGCCAAGACACCTACAAAGAGAGAGCAAACCAGTCAGGTATGTAAAATTTCAGCAATAAACTTGCAATATATCTATGATTTCAAATGTTGCAGTTCCAAATCTGGAGAACAGCAAAATAATTGTAATACAGTCAATGCGTTTCAGATGGCAGCAGTATTACAGATGTAAAAATAAACACTACAGATACACCATACTTTTACAGTGAAGCTAAAATTGCCTTTGTCTTCCTATGATTCTCTATTATGTTGGCATAAACATTACAAGTAAATTTTGTAACTTTAAGAACAACTTCCATTCATAAATTCACTCTGAGGAGCGAGCTGAAACCCCCATTTTAGCCACCCAACAATCTCACAGAGCCCAGAAGCACATAGGCACAGTGGTTTCACCCAGAGACAAGTCAGCCCTTATGTCCTTTCCAAGGCTTCCCTAGCTAAAAAGTTTCTCATCAAGTAAAGCTTGCATTTGCCTCTATTTTTGTTGCTGTGTTCTAAAACTGTTTCAGTGTAGCTAACACACCTAGCTATGGTCTTATTTCTTGTATTTTTTCCTTGATGCTGCTTCAGTCCCACCACACAACTGGTACACCAGACTACAGAAACTGAAACACCATATCAGCCAGATCATTCATAGAATCATATAGGTTGGAAGAGACCCTTGGGATCATCAAGTCCAACCATCAGCCCTACTCTACAAGTTCTCCCCTACACCAGATCCCTCAACACCACATCCAATCTACTCTGAAACACAGTCAGGGATGGGGACTCCACCACCTCCCTGGGTAGCTGATTCCACTGACTGACCACTCTCTCTGGGAAAAACTTTTTCCTAATATCCAGCCTAACCCTACCCTGCTGCAGCTTGCAGCCATTCCCTCTTGTTCTGTCGCTAGTTGCCTGTGAGAACAGACCAGCACCAACCTCTCTACAATGCCCTTTCAAGCAGTTGTAGAGAATGATGAGGTCTCCCCTCAGCCTCCTCTTCCTCAAACTAAACCATCCCACCCCCCTCAATCGATCCTCATAAGCCTTATTCTCAGGCCTCTCACCCAG
>VZTM01012119.1:2851-46608 GCA_013400555.1 Jacana jacana | reverse complement strand
ATCCCTGCCCTCAAGCAGATCAACACTCCCACCCAACTTAGTGTCATCTGCAAACTTACTGATAGTGTTTTCTATGTCCCTATCGACATCATCAATGAAGATATTAAAAAGGAAAGGCCCCAGTACTGAGCCCTGAGGAACCACTTGTGACCGGCCGCCAGCTGGATTGAACTCCATTGAGCACCACCCTTTGGGACCGTCCTTTCAGCCAGTGCTGGATCCAGCAGATCATACGCTCATCCAGGCCACGAGCAGCCAGTTTTTCCATGACAATTCCATGAGAACATTTTCAATTGCAGTTGAGGTTTTTCAATTACCAAGGAGCCCACGTATTACCCTTAACACAACTACCACAGCAATATGATGTTTTATGGAAGAGCACTCTCACACTCATTGCAACAGGTCCAGTTCTTTCATTTCAAACCACAATAGGGACAAAGGGGGAAGAGTCACTGGTTTATCACAGGTGAGAGATACCAGTGAGTTACAACTTATTTTCTCTTTGAGACAAACATGCGAGTTTTTGAGTTGGACAATACAGATTCTGGTCTGGGTCATGAATGTTTCTACCCTGAGCACCTGGTCAGAAAGTCAGCGCTTCTCTAAGCAGGGCCATGGCTTGGACCAGATGCTCTACTGAGATGCCTTCCAGCCTAATTTTCCAGGGTTCTATGGTTCTATTTATGATTTCCATGATTCAGCTGGCAGAAATGGCAGGAAAGGAAAAGGCAGTATTTTGGTAGAGAACTGACAGGAATGCACAGGTCAAGAGGTCAGGTAGAGACTGGAGATTCCTAGTGTAACCTGAAGAATTAGTTCTTGCACCAAGATGAGGTGGCACATGGCATACACACTATCAGTGCTTCTGGAGCCTTAGTTTACTACTTGCAGCTGCAAAGAAAATATGCCTATGGCAAGAGAGGCAGAGCTGACAGCTGCTTTTACCATAGACACCAAGGGAAAATTTATCTGAAAGCAAAAAGAACATCCAAATAATGCCATATGGAGCAGCTGGATACAAGGATCTCTCTATTTATGGAACAGCCTGGGACTGATCCCAGACCTACACCAGAACCATGACTGCAAGCTGCAAGACTCCAGGTCACACTCATCTTTGAGACAAGTTGTGATTTAAAAAAAAACAACAAACAACCCACAATTCAATGTCAAACATCAAGTTCTCTAACAATTGTTGCAGGTGTGTATCAAATATTGGCCTCTCAAAAACAGTAGCCCTACTGGATGCCTGCTTTCATTTACTTTAGCTTCAAAAATTGTGGGAGGCTTCTGCAGTGAAACACTGTCATAGCTCACAATCCAGTATAGGTTGGGAAATGACCTGTTGGAGAGCAGCGTAGGGGAAAGGGACCTGGGGGTCCTGGTGGGCAGCAGGATGACCATGAGCCAGCACTGTGCCCTCATGGCCAAGAAGGCCAATGGCATCCTGGGGTGTATTAGAAGGGGGGTGGTTAGTAGGTCGCGAGAGGTTCTCCTCCCCCCCTTNTCCGGCAGGGGGATTGGACTAGATGAGCTTTCAAGCTTCCTTCCAATCCCTCATATTCTGTGATTTGCAGCAATCATTTTCAATTCCTTCTGACTTATGGATCACTAAACACCTCCCAGTGAAGACACCGATCCTTTCACATTTCCCACGTGGGGGCTACCGGGGAGCATATACACACTCCATCTTACACTACAGGCTGCAAACACACCAGCCATTGCAATACAAAACATATATCAGTGCTTCTCACTGGGTAACTGGACAGGATACTTATCTTATATACAAGTTTAAGATCTGTGGTGGAACTTGCACAGCCTTTCTGCGACACAAACTGCCCCACACAAATGTGTGGACTGTGGCTTTAAGATGACTGTACAGAAAGGAAACTGACAGTTGAGCTGTAGGGTCCCTAGTCAAAACTAACAGCATAACGCCACAGTCTGCCAAAATTACATCTGATTAAGCAAGCTATGCAACACACAAGTTGTGGCAGGCCAGTATTGGGGAAGTTCCTTTGAAGGTGCTGGTGTTGCTGACAGCTGAGCAGCAAGAAGGGATGGCCCTGCCTCCTGTCTTTGCAGGGAGAAGCTACATATATGGATCCTGGTCTGCATCAGTCAGATTACCCCCAAAGCGAGTGACAACTGACAGTAACCATCAGTGCAGGTACCTCCCCATCACTCCCCCAGTGGTGCATGGGATGACAGCTTTCATGGTGTTGCTACAGGGAGGTGTTGGTAGTAGTAGTGGTATTTGTAGTCATTTGTCAGTTAACGCACTGGCATGGTTTTTGTAAGATGCAAGTTGTGTACAAATGAAGCAGCAGCTATGATTAACAATACCATTTGGAATATTGCTTTAGGCAATAAGGAACAGTGTAACTCAACATTCATTTAGTCAGCCATCATCCAATCCTACCACAGGTGACTTTGCAAACTCAGCTAAGTTCCACCGCTTCAGCTGCCCTGCAAGGTCTCAGGAACCTCTCTGCTCAGACCCTTGCAGGCTGCAGAATCACTTGTCCTGCTTACTGGGGAATGCTCATTTATACAGCAAATCCAACCGCAAGGGCCTCTAGAAAGCAGGAACTATTTAGGGACTGCACACAGCCCTGCATCAGCACTCAGAAAGAACTTCTGCAGTAGGTCTTGGTGGAAGTATTTTCACAGGAGCTCAGCCATTTGCATTGTGTAAACCTACCAAAGGGGTAAGATAGCGACTTCTTAAACCCACATGGCTTTTTCTAATACAATTTTACAGCAGCAACACACCTTTTATCCAATAGGATAAATTACACATAAATTAAGCATTACATAGATAAGTATATTATTGGCAATCAGGAAACAGGCTATGTTATTCAGCAGGTATACGTAAACGGATCATGAACTGTAGTTCCATTTGTGGATTGCTACAATACACCTTAACTTGCAATGCAAATATTTAAGTGCAAAAATCAAAGCACAGGGCTTAGTAACCGCTAAAATAATCTACTAGATTGTGCTCTGTGCAGAAAAAGCAAATTAAAACTAACGCTTCTTTATAGCAGGAATAAAAGTTTTGACTGCTTTCTTAACTCTCACTGTAGAAAGACGTGACGCAAGCGGCGCGTTCGGAAATAAAGACTCCAAACATCCTCATACATTGAAGGTGAAAATGAAATTAAGCTGTATATCCTGCTGCCTCTTTATATTTAACAACAGTGGAAAAATACTGAGACTAGGAATGTCTTTACCCAAAAGCCGCACAAACCCCACGATAATAGGAATACTTTTTCCACTAGAAGTATGAAAAATTCTATTTTGTCAAAATATATTCATAACCATGTTCTTAAACATACTGACTAAATAATTGTGGTTGCCAAAACCTTCACAGTAAGTAGATAAACTCAAGGAAAGAAAATAATTCCTTCAAGAAATGTCAATAAATATGCAAGACTCACTTCAGCTGAAGCTTTCAGAAAGGTACAATGCCTGTAAGGAAGAAAACACATCCTTTTGACCCAGTAATCTTCCTGTCCCGTGAGATGCAAGAAGGTTTATGATATTACTGGTATTAATATTTAACATGAGGGAATACAAATTTTTTATTTAAATTGCTAAAAAGCTGCACCGTTTTGAGCATATTTTCTGACCTCCAGTGAGGCCTGTGCATGATACCCACAGGCAGAAAACAAGACATTTTTGAGGAAATTATTTCTGAATGTCAGCTACGCGCTTTACAGAACAGGTACTGAACATGTGTTTTGAAAAACATACTGGCTAAAGGAAAGCCTTCAGATTTTTTTATTTTATTTTTTACTTTTACATGCAGACTTTGCATTCTAGTGGACTACATCAGAAGGACACATGGATGACTTTTCATATTTGTATCTGGGAGGGACCACATAAATATTCCAGCTCACTTCACAAGTTAGCTACTAAGTCACTGAAGAAAATACCTTGCAAAAATAATTCAGAAGGAAAATTAGGTATGTAAAGTACCCCTGAAAACAACTCAGGTTTCTGCCTTTATATGGGATAAAATTAGTTACATTTTTATATTTGTATTTTTAAAACACTTAAACTACTCAATCTGAAGGTAAAACTAAGTAGTTATGAAAGAAGATTTCAGAAAAATAACCATATTGTAGAATATTACAATACTACAAACCTGAATGAGAAACTGCCCCAAGTTCAATAAATGTGTTTATAACCTACTCAGTTGTTTAACACTAGAAAAATGACACAACAAACTACAGACTAAACCAAATGAATGTAGAAAGCTTCTACACTTACAGAATGCACTACTGAGGGGAACAAAGCAAAGATAAAATTTAGCTCATATTGGGTAAGGGAAGAGGAGGAGATGGCACATGCATTTGTACTGTTCTGGTCCTCAGAAACCATCAAATAAAGTAGGAATATATCAGCTCAGGTTCCTGGAAGTTTAATTAGTACATAACCCTAGTATTTCCAATCCAGTTCTGATCCTCACCTGAAGTTAGCAAATGACAGCCACTTCTGCCAGGAGCCAGTGCTTGTCACTTCTGAGGAGTAACCACAAATTAGCTGACATTTATTCTGATTTTTCCCAATGAAAGACCTCAAAGTACTGCTTGCAAGACAAAATTACCCTCTGACACACGGTAGAAGGCTACACAAGCAGCCTCACACAAAACAAAATGCCTGGGCAGAACCTATTCCATTCACCCCCAAACAGTAAACCTCTGCCAGGCTTCAAGTCTCTTTTCCAAAGGTGAATTAGAAGCACACCCAGTTTCAACCCATCTTCTGCTGACTGTTGCTGTTCAACTGCCACTCCACACATCCAATTAATGAAGCCCACTGGTTATTCATGAGATGTATGTCAATCTTTTACGAACATTTTACTCTCACCAGTCAGTGCTGTAAATTCTTTAATTACTAAGTGGGCAGAAGCAACAACCCTATAGGTTTAGTGGTATTTCTTTTCCAAGTTTATTGTCCTTCACATACAACTTCTATAAACTACAACAAAAGGGAAGAAGAATGAACAAATATGTCGGTTGCATTCCAGCTTCTCGTGTCTTTATTTTTTAACTCACATAATGAAACAGAGATCCTCATTTCCAGGACAAACTATCCGAAGAATATAGAAAATCTATTCTTGGAGCATTATGATTTCCAATTAGTACTACACCTGCAAGGCAGTTAACAAGAACAGCCTTCAATTTCACTTGCTAAACTTCCCATTTACCTTTTCCTCCTGCTGGGAAATCCTCAAGGCACACGACTAACCCATCTTTCTCCTCCACCACAAAATCATTTTATGTTTGGCAACCAGCTCCAGCCCGCATCTAATCCAGATTGACATGTCGAAGTTGCTACCTGAAGTCCTAGCCCCACAGGACCCTGCGGCTGACTTCCAGTCCCCCAGTACCTTCTTCTTTATGCATGCCACTAATCTGCTGCTGCTCTGAGGTCTGCATTAAACTCCTGGACATGAGGAAGCAGATGGGTTTACAGCCTGCTGTAGGATGATACAAATTGAAAGCAATCCCAGGAGACAGCAACGCCAAAGCTGAGAGACATTGTAAGAGCCCCTGAAGTTTGGCTTCAGAACCATCAATCAGGAGCAGTTCACTGGCAGCGTTCCCAGAAGCCCCATAATGAACCACAAAGCTCACGGCAGAGAGAGATAACAGTACACAGAGAATGGGGGGGGCAATAAAAAAAGAACATTATGCACCCTCTCGGTGAGAGCAGTTCAACTCTTAATTGTCACCACTTGATTCCAAACTGTGCCTGATCATTTTCATCATTTTGACTAACTGCTGCCATCCCTGTTGATTAAGCAGAGTTTTTATTGGTAATGGAAGCTACTTTCATTGTAAGACCATAAGACAAAAGTATATTAGTTCAAAAAACTAACTAATGATCACTTCTGAGCTGTATTTAGGTTTTCAGAGCAATTTCAAAATTGATATAAAAAACCCTCCTGTTCATATTATTTTTCTCTCAAGAGCTGTATTTTAATCAGTGAAATTTATAACACTCAAAGGAAACTACTGGAAATAGACATTGCAGTTACTAACTTCCATGACAAGAGATATAAAATCCAACTACACTGTAATACAGACTTTACATGCATATATAAATGTATATATTAGAAAACTAAACTTATTTCTTCAAGAATCTTGTCACCTACTTGGATTTCAAGCTTTTGACAGGAATATTTGGTGTAGGTATGTCAATTACTAATATTGAAGAACTTTTTGCCAATGAAAACTCAAAACAAAACAAAAAACCATTCACAGTCTATAACAGTATATTTGAAATTCCAAATTATATTAATTTGACACTCCAAATCAGGAAAAAAAACCCTCACAACTAGTGGCTCCTACAACTGAACTTAACACAGAAGCACAGGCGTTGTAGGATTGTTGTGTGTGTGACCAGGAACGATTCACAGTCGCAGAGATATCACAACGACCTGTTACCACAGCACCCAAGGTGCCCAGAGAAATGGGTAAATTAACCAAACAGCAGTTTGCTAAATATTATTAGAAGACACAAAAGGTTCCTTCAAAAATTCCATCACAGAGATGAAAATTAAACTTATCACAGTGTGCAGTTCAATACATTGCATTTTTTTCCATAAAGCTATTAGTAGCAGAACCATGCACCCAAATACAATTTTATAGGAAAGTTAGGGTTCAAACAATGATACAAGGCGTGTCTAAAAACAATGGCATAGAGATGGGACCTGTAATTTGTTTTCAGCTGAAATATTTCACATTTTCAGTTCTTTCTCTTGGCCTGGAGGGAAAGGGGCGATCTCCAGTTAAGGCCACAACACACTGGTTTCCTTGTATTAAAAAGTCCACTTAGAGGCAACGCAGCCCATATACCTAACAGAAGCTGTAAGCGGGTCTCTGAAGAACTGTATTAACTCACAAATAATATTCAGAGTGCTCCACATCCTCAGAGATACAAGCCTGCTTCACAGCCTTAAAGCCATTAATTCAGCTCCTCGGGAAACTACTAAAATCTCTGAATCTTTAGGCATTTCATTTACCAAGCTTCTTCTCTTGCACAAGCAGCAAGGTTTCTCTTAGAGGGGAAAAAAAAAAAAAAAAAAAAAAAAAAAGGTGTAATTCGTGCAGTTTTTTAGGAAGAAAACCCACAACCTCACGTTCTGGTAACTCTTTCACATATCTACCAACTGCTCTGAATATCTGGCGACAACACAAGGATTCACTTTCAAGAAGGAATAAAGCACGTAAAATACAAGTGCAATCTGCAAAATTAGTGCAAGGTAAGCTGCTGCTGTTGCTGTGTATGAGAGCCAGCACCCTGAAGTTTCTCAACTTGTTAAAGCTGTGATCCTGTTTGGTCTTGTCAAGGCTTTGAAAAAGCTAGCAGAACAGAATAACTTACTGCCCTTTTTCACTAACTCTAGGAAAATGGTCTGTTTGCTATTTTGGCCACTGCTATTATACCTGAAACCCAATACCATGAGAGTTTAAACCTTGCAGAGTGTGTACCCTTAACTCCATTCCTCAAACACAAATAATTTCCTCAGTATTTTCCTCTCTGCATTTTAAGTGAAGTCAGAGTAATTTTTGCACTTTTGGAAATGATTACACATGGATCATTACAGAAAGTACCATACTATCCTGTTACTCAGTGTTACCTTCCACTGTACCTTTATTATAGCCTTTACCCACAGGGCTGCCTCAGAACAAGCAACGAGAAATAAAAAATTTTTGGTAGCATATACATACACACATATATATATATCTATGTTTTCTTTGTTCTTAGACTTGCAATGAAAATGGATATTAAAATGAACCCAAAACTTTCATTATATTCTGTGGAAGGAGCAGCCACAGAAATCAGAATCTCTCCTTTAAAGCATAATCTTGGAGGAAGAAACCCAAAGTAGACATAGTGTTTCATAAGAAACAGTTATTTCCTCTGTCACATGACTGTGACAGGAATAGTCTGAAGGATTGAATGTATAAAGGGGTAACTGAATTTTCCATACTTGCTCCCTACGCAAATTCTACTGTTTCAAAATAAAGAACAATTTCTATTTCAGTAGCTTTTAATACAGGTTGAGATTATTGTTCAACAAGGCAAAAATAAACTCATTTCAAGTGAAATGCTCAAGTTCAACACCTACTTATTTTTGGCTGCTTATCTTTTTATTCACTGTATCATCTATTTGCAATACTGAGCACCTTCTCATCCTTCTGTTCCAAAACATCAAGTTATCTCATTGTGGCATCAAGAAAGGTGGGAACTCTGAAAAAAGACAAGTCTGTTCAATTTCACCTTTCAGGCTGGAGCTTGTTGTAAAAGTAGGTATGAATTACCAAAACCAACTGCTCAAAAGGAAAAATAAGGGGTATCATAAACATATATAAACTAGCCCTCCCTGACAGAAATGCCAAAGCAGCAATTTAGATAAAATAGAAACTGCAGCATTGGAGAAATCTGCATTTCCCATATTCTTATCAGCATTTAAAGATGAAGTACCACAATCCTGTGGCTCCAGAGGTGCAGGAATCATAGAATCATAGAATCATTTAGGTTGGAAGAGACCCCTGGGATCATCAAGTCCAACCATCAGCCCCACTCTACAAGTTCTCACCTACACCAGATCCCTCAACCCCACATCCAATCTACTCTGAAACACAGTCAGGGATGGGGACTCCACCACCTCCCTGGGCAGCTGATTCCACTGACTGACCACTCTCTCTGTGAAAAACTTTTTCCTAATGTCCAGCCTAACCCTACCCTGCTGCAGCTTGCAGCCATTCCCTCTTGTTCTGTTGCTCGTTGCCCGTGAGAAGAGACCAGCACCAACCTGTCTAAAATGTCCCTTCAAGCAGTTGTAGAGAGTGATGAGGTCTCCCCTCAGCCTCCTCTTCCTCAAACTAAACAATCCCAACTCCCTCAATCGATCCTCATAAGCCTTATTCTCCAGGCTTCTCACCAGCTTCGTTGCCCTCCTCTGCACTCGCTCCAGCACCTCGATATCTCTCTTGTGTTGAGGTGCCCAGAACTGGACACAAGACTCAAGGTGTGGCCTCACCAGTGCTGAGTACAGGGGGACAATCACCTCCCTGCTTCTGCTGGTCACACTATTCTTTATGCAAGCCAGGATGCCATTGGCCTTCTTGGCCACCTGGGATCCACACTGCTTTAAACTATGCAGCTGAGGCACTGGCTTAAAAAAAGAAGAGACAGCAGAAATTACAATTAAAAAAAATACTTCAAGTGAAAAATACAGCTATGGTCATTATTCTCACCCAGGGCACCCAAAGGGAAGCAAAATATCCTGGTTTAACAGCCACTCTGAAGACAACGTAAGAGAAGACAAGCGGACAAACCAGAATCTGATCACACTGTTTCAACTGTACTGTCACTATTAGTGCTACCGCCTATTCGTCATTCCAAACAACCAAAGCAGTGTGATAGCTCAGAGGCACGGCCAGCTTGATTTGGCTCATCTTTATTCCATGCTGGAGGCATCGATGATTAGAACTAAACAATGGAGAAGAATCCCAGTGCAGAGCAGGGAATGCAGACGTGACAATTAGCACTTCAAGTTAAATTCTTACCCTCTTCCACTTTCAGCCTTACGTGGTCACCCTACAGCCCGCCATCTCAGCCAGAAGTAACGCACAGATGAACACACGTGCAACCATCCTCATTTATTAACCACAGATCTACAGCTTTTAGCAGTAGTATTGCCAACATCACTAACACCCTCCCTGTGCTGCAGATTTTCTTCTTCCTTCAGCATGACTGAGATGCCAGGTTTCCCCAGATTATCTCCTAATATTTCAGCAGGAGGTTGAGGCTTTGTGCAACTCTCAAAAGACAAGAGCAGTACTTTGCAACACAGCCGTCCCTAGTGCACGAAGCATCTGTCCATAACTTAAAACCTCTTGAGACATTAAAACTGTTTGAGACTCGGTCCTGAGTTGCTGCTGCTCCTCCCTCTTTTTCTGAGGAATCAAAATGAGGAAGAACACCTTAGAATTTCAAGATTATGAACTTTCTAAAATACAATGAGTTGTTCTTGCCTCGTCTGTCCATTCCCTTAACATCAGAACTCTAGACTTTAGAATAAATTCTTTAAAAAATACATCTTACTTTATATTGCTTTATTTTTTTGATGCATGCTCCAAAAATGTCCATATTATACATCCAAACTACCGATCACAGTATATTAAAGCTCATATATCAAATGCTTTGCTTTAATTTTTACATTAGTATTTCTCATTTGCTACCTTAACATGACACATAAGAGGATAAGATCTTCCCAAATAAACAGTCATAGGAATACTGCTCCACAGCTGCATTCCAATTAACACATTGGCATAGGAAAAGTGTCCCTATTTAAATAAGGGGAAAAAAAAAAAAGTTTACAATTTACAGTTTACAATTAATCCATTTGCTATCTTCTACAGGAGAACATTGATTAAAGCAATGCTGCCTAGATCTGAAGAGAAAAATTCACCTTCTAGACCACACCTACATGTAGCTTGAAGAATGAGTGGCTGATTTCAGACTGCATAGGAGTTATTTTCTTCCCACCCTAAACAGCTGCTAAGGGCCTGCACACATGCAGTCAATTTATCCTGGATAACTCTGGACAGCAGAAGAGTAAATAATACAGAGAGGATAAGACACATGCCACTTATTTTGAAATTCACAAAAGAACACGCTACAGATACTGCATTGCTGGTTTGCCTCCCTCAAGGAATATTAACCCTGCCAGCTTCAGGCTGACTCCCACAAAAATATTCAAGCAAGTATTCCAGCCTGGTCCTAAAAATAATATGAACACATTCACACGGTGCAGTGCTTGAAGTGGTAGCAAGTATCAGACACAGGCTCTGTCATCAACCAGCTCTATGTAGTGAGCTTGCTGTTCTCACCGAGGACTGCAGCAAGCAAAACTGTTACCAAGATCCTCAGCAAGGTACCATAGCTGTGCATTGGCTTATGTAAAAACAACATTTAATAGCTATGTAATGCTAATTATATGTACATATTCTCATGGCTTAGCAAGTTCTGCTGGCCTCTGTTGACAGAAAAAATGTATTAAAGAAAAAATTCCTCTCCCCCCTGCGATGATGGGTTCTTAACCAAAGCAGTTCTCAATGAGGCTCAAAGGTAATTCCCGAGAGGCCCGTACACTCGCTGAGCTCCCTTCACTAATTAACAGATCATTAGTTGGAAAGAACCCCTAACTGTTCACCTCCTGCACCACATACTGCCTTAATTACCTTTGTGAAGCAACCAGTTCGTCTTTCAGTCATTCTGGCCAGAATCCCAAGTGAATTGACTCAACAGGAAGAAGGGGGGGAGGAAAAAAAAAAGTATTTTCATACACATATTTATGAAAATCCTGATTGTCAGGACTGGCAAAGAATTTAGGGGCGAAGTGTTTCCAGCAAGATTTGAGAAACTATAAGAAACAGAAGGGATAGACAGTGACTAAAGAAACAAAGAGCTCTTCTTGGGTTTACAAACGTGGATACATCATTGAAAATCTTTTCCTTTGTGAAGCTTTTGAGAAAGTTAATTATTTCATCACTTCATAATCATGACAGCTATGGGAAACAGCAAACACTATCACAGCTGCTGTTTTCTTTTTTTTTTTATTTGAGACCATTGGAACAGGCACTTATTCCTTCCCTTTCAAAATACTTCCTTGCAGAGCTCCTAATGAACAAGTTCTCTCCATGTTTATGCTCAATTGCTACAGGAATCCACATGGAGACTAAATGTAAGCTTTACTGCCAGTTATCTTACAATAGAGATGAGACTGCTTTTCTTCTTTCCACTTCTCTGCACGAATCTAGAAAAATAAAACCCATAAGACCTGACATCCTTTACGGATTATTTTTCTGGGGATGCACCTTGAGGAAACACACAAAAACCAGACAAGAATCCCAAGACAGGAGACATGCTGGTTGCAAAAAGCATGCCAAGGAACCAGGTCATTTACTACACTCTGTTTCCAGGGTTCTACCTTCTGCTCAAGTTCCTGCCTCATGAACACCACTTCAGATGCCCTGAGAGAGAGAACTTCTTTTGAAACTGAACCAAACAAAACACCTACCTGAAAATCCCCCTGTGAGTTAGCATACCTTTAATTTTGGTTCCAATGTGGTGCAGCTGGGACGCTCCAGCACATTAATGTGGTAACCTCCTTCTTCCAGGAAACAAGCCATTGGGATCACCAGGGTTTATTTTCACCACCAGGGTTTATTTTCATCACCACTGCTACTGAAACTTTCAGATACAGGTCACCAGCGACTGGGTCTCACAATAATTCACATTATAACCAACTATGATACTTATTTGTTGATAGAAAAATGTGCCTTGTAGAACCCTGAAAAAAGAGTCACAAGATCTGAAGACACTCAAGGTCTTAAAACTTCAGTCCACTCTTAAGGACATGACTCGGAAAGCCAAAAGGGCCCATGAGAGCCTGTTTAGCTTCAAGGACAACCTCTTCATAGCACAAAAGCCATTAAACTCCACTGTGCAGAAAGTAGGTATAGCAGAAGACTTCTGTGGGTTAACACCAAATTTCTGGACAAGTTGGCTTTTTTTTTTTTTAAAGAAAAAAAGTAAACAGAAGATAGAGATAAGAAAATAAACACTTGGTAGGAGTATAGGAACATTGATTGAGAAGGCAGGATGAAATCAGAAAAGCCCAGGCTGAGCTGGACTTGAAACTAGAGAGGGATGTTAAGAGAAACACAGAGGGTTTATACAGGTTTGCTGGCAACAAAAGGAAGACTAAGGAAATTGTAGGCCTGCTGCTCAATTAGTAGGGGACATGGAAAAGACTTAGGTACTCGATGTTGCCTTTGTCTGATTTCCTACTGATGAGGTCTGAGCCCCGTAGTAGCGTACTAGGGAAGAGAAGCATTACTCCGTGAATGGAAGACCAAGTTAAGCTCTTAGGCACACTTGCCATACAGAGAGCCACACCACCAAAAGGCATTTTCCTCCTTTTTTCCCAGGAGGATTATGGAGGCAAATTTCCTTTCAAGAAGCCACATCCATCCAGCAAAGATTTAGAAAGAGTAAATCAATCTGACTGTTTTCTGTAGTGAGATGATTAGCCCTGTACATGAGGGACAACTACTGGACATTGTTTACCTTGACTTTAGCAAGCTCCTGACATATAGAACTATGAAGTAAGTGGCACAGCAGCCCCTCAAAGAGCTGTAACCAAAGATACCATGTCCAGCTGCTCTCTAATGGAGTTTCTCCACATCAATACTGGGTGTAAGAAGGGCTGTCTTTACTAATGGACAGAATGAAGGAACAGAGTGTTCCCTCAGCAGATTTCCCCAGGACACTGAACTGGTGGGAATATGGTGGAATATGCTGGAGGGGAGATGTGCTATTCGGAGAGACCTCAACTGGATGGAGAAATGGCCTGTCAGGAGCCTCATGAAGCTTAAGAAAGGTAAAGTCCTGCATCTCAGGTGGAATGAGCCCATGCAGGCTGGCAGCCAACCAGTTAGAAAACAGCTTTGCAGAAAAGGCCTTGGGGAACAAAGTGAACACGAGTTAGCAGCAAAGACAACTGCATCCCGGGCTGCATTAGCAAAAGTGTAGCCAACAGACTACGGCGAGTGATTCTTCTCTTGCATTCTTTTTCATTGTTGTCCCCTTGTGGGACAACATCTGAAGGATTCTGTCCAGCTTTGGGAATGCTTATGGAAGACAGACATTAACATATGGGAGTCAAGTCCAGCAGCTGGGTACCAACAGTATTTGGAGAACAGGGTATACAAGGAAAGGCTGCATTTGTTCAACTTTAAGAAGAGGAGGCTATTACTGCTGTTACCAATGACCTGGCTGGAGGTTATAGAGAAGCAAGGGTCAGACTCTTCTCAAAGACACACAGTGATCAGACAAGAAGCAATGGACATAAGCTGCAGCTCCAAACAGATTTTTTGGATAAAACTTTCAACAAGGCTTTGATCAAACAGTAAAACAGGAGCCCAGAAAAGTTGTAGAACTTCCATCATTGGAGCTACTCAAATCTCAGCTGGAAAAAACCCTGACAACCCCATCTAAGCTAGTCTTGCACTGAGCAGGGAGTAAGACCAGATGACCTTTAAAAGTCCCTTCCAATTTAAATGATCAAACTTCCAGTGGCAATCAAAAACCAAAACTCTACACCTTGATGCTACCAGGTAAACAGAGTGAGACTCACAATAGTCGTGTTCATCAAAGCTTTCTTACTAAAGCCAAATTAATGGAGACCAAGACACAGGGGGAGGGAAGAAACCCCAAAACATTTACTGTCCTCTGCTTTCACTCTTTCAGCTGGTAGATGGTTTAAGATACAGACCACTGCACTCTGCATTTTGCTTAGTAGCACCACAGCCAACAAGATAACATTTATGTTCTGTCAGCTACACAAAGAGCAGATCTTGTGGATCACAACCAGGGTAAAGGTGTATGTGAAGGAGCTTCCAGGTTTGGGTTCATTCCTAGAAGAGCTTGCAAGTAGCAGGTACTTATCTGGAGGGCACAGTACTGGAACTTTGCACATGTTTAATGGTACAAATGGCTCTTAGCTGTAAAGGGTGTATTATCAGGTTAGTCAGTTTCTCAGTAGTGGCATAAATGGAAAAATGGAACTCTCTTACAATATAACTTGTCACTTTTTGTAATCACCAAAGCATAATTTAATATGGACAGGACCTACAACTGACATGGAAAAATATAGCATCTTCAGCTGGCAGTGAGAAAAATATTCAGAGTTAGTGCCAAGTATAGCGATGGCTTTACAGAATAACCTTTAACAACGTGAAAACCTTAGAGAAAGTAAATTTAAAAAATTAATCTTAAAAAAAAAAATCGCAGTTATGAACATTTTCATTAAATTAGATTACATGAGCAATTGGAATTACTAACTGTTTTGAAAAAGAAAATGACATATGTTTCCATCAATGGTTACCCTGCTTCTGATGAACAAAGACATGCTGGGGAGTGCAAAGGCAGAACTCTCAGAAGGAAATCTGATCTCATTTTGTTTCTGAAATTCTTTATAATGCACCAGCCCTCCTCTACTTCTCGGGGGAGCTCCCTCCAGTTTAGTTTTAGAAGAAATAGCTCCCTGGGCTCTGATATCAATACCCTGTATTGCTTCTGCTTACATTCCCCAACATTCCTATGTTCATCCTCTAAATCACCAAGAACTCACCCTCAAACAAGGCCTGGGGGGGCAAAGTGGGGGGGAAGGGAACCTGTCACTAATGCATCCAAAGCTTTTCCATTCTTGAAGCAAACATTACTTGAAAATATCTCTTAAAGCCTTTTGAAGAATCACAGAATCTTCATGGTCGGAAGCGAGTCCGACCATGAACAAATGAAACAGAAACAAAAAACCCACAAACATCCACATCCAAAAAAACCCCACCACACCACCACCACCACACCCACCCAGTCTCAGGCACTAGAGCACGCCCTGAAGTGACACATCTACCCGATTCTTAAATACCTCCAGGGACAGTGACTCAACCACCTCACTGGGCAGACCATTCCAGTGCCTGACCACCCTCTCAGTAGAGGAATGCTTTCTAATATCCAGTTGAAACCTCCCCTGCTGCAACTTCAGACCATTTCCTCTGGTCCTGTCATTATTCATTTGGGAGGAGAGGCCAACACTCACCTCTCTACAACCTCCTTTCAGGTAGCTGTAGAGGGCAATGAGGTCTCCCCTCAGCCTCCACTTCTCCAAACTAAACATGCCCAGTTCAATCAGCCTCTCCTCATAGGACTTGCCCTCTAGACCTCTCACCAGCGTGGTGGCTCTTCTCTGGATATGCTCCAGTACTCCAATATCCTTCTCATACTGAGTGGCCCAGAACTGAACACAGTAAGAAGCTCTGGTACAAAATTTACAGCATATTTGCATACTTGCTTTTCACATGAGACAACTCTCTTCAAGTAAACAAAGCATCTGGAACTTATGCAAGTGAAGCTTACAAAAGAGCCTGCAAGGTGAACTACTGGTCCTCCCAAAGAGCAGTTTATAATCCTTAAGTCTTTCAAAATAAATAGATTTTATTAAAACACAGGGGATAACTACTGGGCATGCATAAGAATAATTAGTGGTAAATCTGTTTTCCCAAGAAAGCAGTATGAGGACCAGTCTCCAGTCTCTTGCTTGAGAAAACTGTGCTGCCAAAAGAAACCCAAAACCAGACCGTGGAGGATAGCAGTATGGATATCAACAGAAAACAAAGAAATGTATCACCACAGAGTTCTTAGCTGCTAGCAAAAGGATCTCTGACATCCTACTATCAATACAGATTTATACATCTTCCAGTGTTATCTGCATCATCTGTTTGAAGAATCAATTCAGATTCTCCTCTCTTCCCTCCTGAGGAAACTTGCCCATCACATGGCATAGCAAGAAGAATGCAATTCTTCTTCATAACAAGAATCTAAGCTAAGCTTCCTCTACTCCTCCCCACCTCCCAACCTACAGAAAGATTCTCAATTCACTACTATTTCATTCTTTAGAGGGCATGACAGATGATAGACAACTCAGAACCCCTTTCATTGTATAAGGCTCAGTGGCTTAACATTTGCCTGTAACTACAACCTTTGACTAGTCCTCAAATTCAAAATATTACATTTTCAGCAGAATTTTCAACTATAAAATTTGTTGGTTGATACATATGCAAAAAGAAGCAAAAATGCACAAAAATATATTTTATAAATTATTTTTACATTGAACAATTTATACAACATTAAAAGACATAATTTTATTTCCTTTTCCTACTTGGGTACTTGGTGCCTTATTAAGAATACAGGAAAGGCAGTAGCAGTGCAATAAACAGAAACATTACCCTACTATATATATTATATCTGCTATATATATAAAAAATACTATCCTGTTTTTTTCCAAATAAAAGTTTAATAGGAAATTCAAAAATGTATTGACTAGTGCCTCTTCTAAATTACTGCTCCTAACAACTGCAATTGCATTGTTATATATGTATTACTTTGAAAGCTTCACTTAAAGTATAATTTCTTATACTTTAAGACCAGCTGTAACACTTAAATACTATCTGGCAATGATAAAATGCATCAACTTACAGGGAAGGTCATACATAGACAGTGGGGCTACTGAATCATAAATGGAACATACGCCAGGCTTCCATAATAACCCAAAGGGAAGATAAGCTGCTACTTATTAAAAAAAAATAGGTAAGCTTTAAGACTCAGAATACACTCTAACATTTCACATCCTCAGAATATGTGAGGACAAATACACTCCTCCAAAGGTGGTGCCAAATAAGTAGGTGTTCTCAGTTTGTCCATGACACCATTCCAAACAAGCTACAAAGAAAAGGCATATAGTAGTGGTGCTTTGAAACCTAATAAACCTGCACAGATTAAAGTGCAAGAATTGAGAAACCCTTCTACAGTTGTTTGAGAGAAAGAATAAAAAAAGGCATCAGGGAGGAAGGGAAGGGAGGGAAGGGAGGAAGAAAACCACAGAGAATGCCCTCCTTCCTTTTCCTCACTATCAGTTGGTGATTTCCTCTAGTCACATCCATTCCTCAGGAATACAGCGCATGAGCCTCCCAGTGATGTACTGAGCAATATGACAAATGTCTCATGCATGTGCAAAAGAAGCATGTGTAATAGCGTCTTGTTCTGAAATTTTCTTTATAGGCAAAGCACACACACCTGCAAGTAGAGGCTAACATACAGAACAACTGGGTAGAGCAAAGTCAAAGAGCCACACCTTGCCTTGGAGGAGAATGTGATGAGCCACTGTCCTGTCAACATTTATTCCACTGTCTTGGGTTCATCTTCAAAATCTGTCCTACCCAGTATTAATCCATATACCAGCATGGCAGAAACATCTTCATCTACAAGTACCAGGGGCCACATGGCATTCCTATGTATCTCTTATTTCAGGCTTACAATCAGCTGCATACGAAACATGCTTAGCCAAAAGTCTGGAAATTGCTATTATTAAGCAAGATGAGCTTAGTAAGCTGTTTTCACAGCACATATCATTGTGTCCTGTTCTAGGAATCACTGATGTAACACTAATAAGCTCACTTATCCACAAAATATGCCAACAGCCATGCTCAGAGGGGCCTGCTGGACGGCATACCTTTAGGATGCCGAGCACAGCACTCTCACAAACCTTACTGACCAAGACCACAGTAATGTTGCTGGTCTTCAGTACTCATGGGTGTCAGTAACAAGGAAAACAAAGTTACCAGAACTTTAAAGCCAATCTGATACACCCCATCAGATTCTCCCAATGCCAAAATAAAACAGACACCATACTTTGTTCAAGAGGTTTTCAGCTATTTTAAAGTAAAAGGAGCCCTCCCACTCCCAGTGAGCACAAAACAGCTTCTCCAAAACTCTTAAATCTGAATGGAATGATTCCTTGGCTTGATCCAAGTAAGTAACTAGGTGCCTCACAACACAGGGCCATGCCTGGTAAGATGATGAAGAATTACACAGATAACATATGTTTTATTTCTTTTAAAAAACAACTCAGACCTGTATTCTTCTTGACATTTTACGTATCTAGGTCTTTTTAGTCACATTAGAAATTGGTTTAAGGGACCCAGGCACACAGAAACAGCAACTAAAACACGGGGAAATTTCATATCTTAGCCATTTCCCATTTTGCAGTTGGCACACGTAGACCTAGCGGATGTATATTAAATTTGCATTGATCAACTGTACCATGAAGAAAGAAAAACGCTTTCATTAACTCATATCCACTTTTTCAAACTTGTATTTGCTCATTTTAAAACAGTACACACTCCTTGTTTTTGCTCATTGGGGTTTGGCATTTAGAACAATGGTAAAAACCAAATCAAGCACATAAGCAACATTCTTATTGTTTTAACACACAGGCAGGACTGGAAAATACCAGGTTCTTCACTTTAGTCTCTCATAACAAGTTAACACACTATAAATAGTCCCCTATATATAAACATTCAAATGTGTTTTTTTTTCAAACCCTACCAACCATGAGTATTTATTAACTATGCAGTAAGTTTATAATATATTAACCAGAGCTTATCCAGGTAGAAGTGCACATTTCAAAGGAATAGTCAGTGCTTGTTCTGCTCAATAAGCGTTTGTCCTCACATTTCTATTAACTCATTCATTAGTAGCTTCATGCTACTTCAAGCTACATGCTTCCTTTTGTACCTACAAAGCTCTGTCTACCTTTATCTCCAACCATGCCTTCATTTCCTGGCAAATTTTACTCTCCCAAATGTTTAAAAAAGGTTGATTAAACGCATTAGTATCTTAAGACCAAATCCTATTAAACTTGTTCACAAGTCCCCTTGAGCTCTCCAAGCCACTTACGCTACAAAAGGCCCTAAATCGGGCCCAATGCAATTCTGGAAAAGGAAGAATCACTACATCAGCCTGTTTAAACAGGAAAGAAAAGAAAAAAGAGAGGGAGGCATATAAACTACAACACAGGCAGTTTATCTCTACAAAGCACACACATCAGTGATTGAGTTCCCGTGTGTGCAAAGCCTGAAGGTGGCTCAGGTCGTGCATGTAACGTCCTCCCCCCACACCCCCCAAAAAAAACCCCAACCCAACCGTGCTGTGGTCTGACAGCTAAAGCTAAATGTGGCAACACTGCAAGGCAGCTCGGTTACTTTTCCCGGCTCCGGCCACGGAGCTGGGACGGGGTCACTTGGCCGCAAGCGAGCTCACAGAAAGGGTGCATAAGCAGCCCTGTCCTCGCCCGGGCAGGAGAACTCGCTCCCCTCCTTTGGCAGGCGGCTGCACTGAAACACGGGGCGCAAGCGGGACGCCTGAGGGGCGGCGCAGCATCCCCGGGCCCGCTCCCTCCCTCCGCTTTCCCTCCTCAGTTCCCGAAGCGAGGAGGCGCAACACCAGCCTCCTCTGCAGGGGAGCCGGGGCCTGGCCCCACCGCCCCTCAGGCCCATGCCCCGCGCCCNAGGTGCCGGCGGACCGGTCCCGGCCCCCAGCGGGGCGAGGGGCTGCAAAGCCCCGGGGCCGGAGGCCGACACCCGGCCCTCAGGCGCAGGACGAGCGGGAGGAGGAAGGAGCAGGGAAGAAGCCCCGAGGCCCGCCGGCCAGTCCAGGCCGGTGCTCCCGCCACGGCGGGCCAGCCCAGGGGAGCGGTGTGGAAAGGGAAGGGCTATGGGGAGCCGGTCGCTCACCAGAAGGAGGAGGAGGCAGCCGGCGTCAGGCAGGAGCGGGAAGATGGCGGGTCTCATGGTAGATCGGGCGCCCGGGAGGGGGAGGAAGGCGAGCGGCTCCCACTCTCCGCGGCGGCGGCTCCTCACTTCCCCCCGTCGCCAGGAAACACCCGGGCAAGTTCCACCGCGGGGCCCCGCGCTCCCCGCCTCCGCCGCTCCTCTTCCGGGTTCCCATGCCTCTCTATGCATGCCGGGAAGTGTAGTTCCCGCCTCTGAGGTCCCAGAACGCACCGCGGTCGCTCGCGCTGCGGCTCCCGGCCCCGCCCTGCCGGTGAGGGGAGGCAGGCAGGCGGGCGGGGTGGAGGTGAGTTACGGGGCGCAGCCGCCGCGCTGGGGAGGGGAAAGGAGGGAGGGAGGAAGGCGGCTGCCGCCACCGCCCGGCCGAGACAGGGTTAACCCTTTCCGCCTGTCCCGTAGCAGCACTCGATCGGACGCTGAGACCCGTTAGGCGGCCCCTCGTTCTGAGGGGCCGGTGGGGGGGTGGTGTCCTTGTCAGACCTTAGCTGAGGCGGGGACCGGGTCAGCTCCGCGGGGCCCCGGCGGGTCGGGTGGCGGAAAGTTGTCCGCCTTTCCTTTGGGGTGACTGGGTCCCACCCGGGCCCCTCACCCGCCGGGAAGCGGGGAAAGCGGTGTTGAGTAGCGGGAAGGTGAGGGGTGTCCCGGCGCTCTCGGCGTTGCGCTCCCCGGTTTGTGGGAGCCGGGGAAGCAGCCGGTCCTGTCAACGCGGGGAAAGGGCCGTCTTGCCTCGGGAGATGGTGTGTGGGGGAGATTCCAGTTTGGTGCTAGGGTTGAAGTGGGACGTCATCATCCGGTTTTATTCCTTGGCGCTTCCACAGACTAGTGCTTTTTGCCACTTCCTGAGTTCTGCTGGGAGGGAAGAACACACGCTACTCAGTGCTTCATCCCCTTCCAGTAAAACTTCGGACCTTACAGAATAGGCGTTCTTTGAGACCTTGCAGAGGTCAAAAACAAAGTCTGTACAGCAGCACTTTGTGGTCCGTACATTTCCAGTATGTACACAGGCGTCAGGAGCGAAGCAGGGCGTAACGCCGTTTGAAAGACAAGACTTTACATCAGATTTTGGAGAGTCGAGCCCGACTTGGCTTCAAAGAAAGCCTGACGGGCTCAGGCTTTTATCCGTGACCCTGCAGAAGTCATTTGGCCCACCAGTTTCATGAGCTGAAAACACCAATATATGCACACAACTTGTGTCCTTTTTTGTAGTCTGAAACTAGCACTTTTTATCAGTTCTGCTTTGTCTTTCGTGAGATTTTACTCTTCTCAAACTGTGGAATGAATGTCTCCTGAATTCTTTCCCGTTTGAAAAATACCTGGATATTTTTTCATAGCAGCTTGCTCTTCACTTGAAAACTTCCACCAGTAAAATTTGATAGAGTAATCTTGTTTAAAATTTAACAAGCTGAGTTTGCTGAATAGAAAAGTGACGTAATTGTGATTATCCATGTAAAGCTAAGAAGGCTGACCATAATTTGGTGTGAAATTTCACATGCGTCGAAGATCTCTTGATGTCCATATGACTGTCCCTTCACTTCAGGGAACTCAAAAAAGCTAATATTTTTCTACATATTGGTTTACAGAGGAAGTGAATTATTTACTTGATTCCAGTAATATAATGCCTATCACAGATAATGTCAATTATGTAACTGTTTATAAGCAGAATCTTGTAGTTATTTCTTGACTTTATTGTTTTGCATCCCTTACAAATAAATGCCTGATTTGATGAATTGGTGTTTGGAAGACTTGTTTGATCAAGATCAAACCAGAACAATAAGGATCTTGATCAAACAAGTCCTCCAAACACCAATTAATCTGCCTGTCGTATATATGAGAGAAATATTTGAAGGAGGTTAAGTATTTTTCCATTATAATTCCTCTTAATATTTCAGAAGTTCTCTGATTAGCTTTTTAATGGAATTAAGATGCTATACAGAGAATTGCTGTAGAGATAATTGGTTGCTTCTCTCACCTGTATGATTACTGACACTATGCAGATGTGGCTCCTGTTTTCATCTAGAAATTATTAACATCATCCATTATTCTCTTTGGTATGCAGTCAGCTTGATATAATTGTTGAGGTAATCGGGATGCTTCTGGCACTGCTGCCCCTGGATGTTTTGTCTTGCAGTTTGTTTGCTCGTGGAAAGGTAAAATGTAAAGAAAATGGAGGAAAAGATGCCAGTGATAACTTTGGGGAATAAAACTAGTACCTCAAGATTCCAACAGCTGTAAAATTCCAGTGGTGCCTATAGGTCCACTTAATAGCATAGAGAGTCCTGATGTATCCTCTGTATCCAGGGGAGGCTTTTGAGGAAAAGGCAAATTAAAGACAAGCTGTAGTCTTGTATGTCAATTGCATGTTAAGCTATGGAGCATATGATCTACCTCTACAGCCTCTTTTATTCCCTCCTCTTTCGTCTTGTCCAGATTGCAATTGAGCATTGTAGCAGGAAAATGTATATGGCTATAGGAATAACTGAGGAGAAAGAAAGTAATGGTTAAGCAGAGGGAAGCACAGTGACTAGTTGTGAATGGCTGACATTTGACTTCTTGCTGTCCCTTTTGTTTTTTCCAATTTGCATGAATCATAAATGCCTCATCTGCTCTTATTCAGTACGATGTAGAGAAGATAACAGAAAGCGTAAACCATACTGCTAAATTGGGAGGGAGAGTTTAGCTTTGAATGAAACCTATCAATTATATGTCCTAAAAAGTCAAAAAAAAAAAAAGCAGTTTTGTTGGGAGAGGAGAGGATACTTGGGAAGCAGAGAATCATGCAAGTATTTTGAAAGATGTGACTGTTTATCCTCTGTGAAAGGAAGCGATTCCAGCACTGGGAACGCTTGCAGGGCTGTACATGAAAATTGGATCAATTTTGGTTTATGTCTTAAAGTGTGTTTGGGCCTGCAGAAACTCTGTCCCTGTTGCATTGTCAGAGATATGCATCTGTACTTTCTTTGCCTTTCTTAAGCCCTGAGTCAAGTTGAGCTTTTCTGTAACTTGTGGTGGTGGATTATGGCACTGTTAACCTGTTACATTTACATGACTCTAAAAGTGGAAACGTTGGTAACGTCCTGCTACATTAGGCTCTTTGAATTTTGTTCTGTTCTCTGCTCACAGAAGTCCACAAAGCCCTGAGTTTCATTAATGACAGGGTTCTGATTATGGGAAGGATCAGCTACTTATGTGGTAAAACAAGCATGTAAAAGATGTAGAGAGGATTGCCAAGCTCAGTAAGGATGGAAGCATTAATGACTTCCAGCATCATCACTGTCATGTTATTCTGAGGCTCGTGGAAGAATAGGAGTGTGGTGGGATAGGATCATATTGTAACATAGGTTTCAGATGAGCAGAAATGGCTTCAGAACTCTTGACAAGAGAAAATACCCTCATAGTTGTATAAGGAGCTCATCTTCACACTTCTGCACCAGTATGCTCAACAGAGTGCACCAGTGCTGGTGCAGGAGCAAGTAACTGTTGCACTCTAGTAAGTAAATGGTCGCTTCTGACAAACAGAAATGTCATGCATGTTTGGTGTTGGCAAGTTGGATGGTGGGTGAGAGACTAGGGTGATTTCTGAAGTAATTTTATAGGGGTCCCTGAAATAAAAGTTGGGTGTGGGGAAATTGCTTGCTTTAATAAAGCGTAGTGAGCCATTGCCTGCTTCCTTAATGCACATTGTCTAAGGAGTGAGAAAGTGGGCAATACCATACTTGCTTCTGGTTCTGAGGTGACCAACAGATGACAGAGGGAGGCCTGTGAACACAAGCAAGGAAGGATTCCAGTAGTGAGGAATTCTAGTACGTGTGCTCAAGGAAACTAACATCTCATGCCTTTCTTGTCACACCGTGCCTAGTTTTTGTTGGGAAAGAGAGGTTGGAAGGGAAGTTCTTGTATCTCCTGGGATATGATGAACCCGCTTTCCTGGCTCGTGAAAACTCAACCAGACAGACTTCAGGAAAGGAGAGTTCAGTGATACAGTTAGCTGTTGAAAGAAGCGGTGTAGCATGCACTCGGGTGTCTGAGAATAAGGTGGAAAAGCAGCAGTGTAGGCACTAGTGTGTTAAAAGCTTTGTCTGCAGTTATGTGGTGTAGTTTAGTTGTACCTGAGTGTTTTCATGTAGAGAGGATGCAGTATATTGATGTGTTGTTGAGCAGGTTCACACACCACACGGTTCTGTACTTGTGCTTATTCCAGTGATGTGGTACCAGTCGATACCAAGATTTCACAGATGGTTTTGGTGTAACTGATTCCAATTGCCATGAAGCTTTCTGTATTAATTTTCTTGTTAGCTCTCCAAGGAAGTTGGGAGCCTGGGAAGAAGAATCTACATTATATCTACCATATCATAGTATTGAGTTGTATTTGGGGTTTTTTGTGGGTTTTTTTGCAGGAAAAAGCTTTTACCTTTATTACTTCATGCTTAATATCTGCTGTGTAAATTTTCAGTTCTTTTTACATAAAGTGAATGTTTGGTATTTTAATAACATTTCCCCCAGAAGTTAATAGGTATTAAACTGCAGTTATCTAAATAACAACAGATGCTGCATGGCAGTATATGAAATATAGGAGAAAAAAAATATATTTCTTATAGAAGAAATAAAACAAAGATGTCTGAAAATAACAATTGAAGTAAAATAGCTTCCTTTTGCTGTTTTCCACATGTACTACGATGTAAATGTGGGACGTGGAAAAGAAGGAATGTACTTAAATTAGCATGGAACAGAAGAGGAGGTGAAAAATTCAGTGATACCTCTTTTTTTTTTCTTTTTTTTCCCCTGGTGTGCACGATTATTGCTGCAATTCTTATCAAGATTTTGAGGCATCATGTCCACCTGTCCTGTAGGCCCTCTTTAAGCCCTGAAAGGCTGCAATCAGGTCTCTCTGGAGCCCTCTCTTATCCAGCCCTCTAATCATTTTCATGGCCTTCTGTACCCATGCCCTTCCTGTGCTGAGGGCTCCAGAGCTGGGTGCAGTACTCCAGGTGGGGTCTCAACAGAGCGGAGTAGAGGAGCAGAATCACCTCCCTCAGCACACTGCTTCTGATGCAGCCCAAGATACGGTTGGCTTGCTGGGCTGTGAGCATGCACTGCTGGCTCATGTCCAGCTTTTCATCCACCACTACCCTAAAGTCCTTCTTGGCAGGGCTGCTCTTAACCCCTTCATCCCCCAGCCTGGGTTGATACCAGGTCTTGCCTCAACCCAGGTGCAGGGCCCTGTATTTGGCCATGTTGCACTTGACGAGGTTCACACAGGCCCACTTCTCAAGCTTGTCTAGGTCCCTGTCCTTCAGGTGTGTCAATTACTATTTTTGTATCTATAAATATATAGATATATTTGCTTTGGTTTTTTACATCTACCATTAGTCTAGTTGAGACAGAATTTAGGGCCAGACTTCTGGTCTAATTCATTGTGGCTTCTTACACACCCATTTTCCCACATCTGCTCAGGTTTGAAGAACACTTGTGATCTAGAAAGTTGGTCTGATTATTTCAGTTATGCCAGCTGGTCAAATAATAGATACTACTTGAACTGCTAGGTGTTGTCCTGCCTATGTCCTTAGACCATCATGGTAGAATAGTACCAGATATCCAATATTGGAGGAATAGGTCAAGTCGATACCTGATAAGAAACTTCATTGGTTACTGAATTGAAGCATGCATGCCAACACTCTGAAGAACAGTCTGTTGGACTGATAGATAAACACTATCCTAGTTGCAGACTTTCACAGAACTTGTTCACTGAAATTTGTGGTGAAGGCAACGAAACTATAATTAATATAAATGTATATATATCTTCTCAATATAGGCTTTTCTGGTTGAATGTGGGCTAGAGGTAGATTTAATTAATGAAATATGAAATGTGTTCTTTTCTGTTTTTAACAGAACAGTTTATTCTCTTTAGCATTGTTTCAGCAATTTTAATGACTCATGATAAAATTCATTCTACTTATTGTTGGGTGGTTTTGTTGTTTGGTTTTTTTTTTGTAGAACTGAATTCCTACAAAAAATGTTGGTGGTGCAGATCTGACCTATGGTAATACCTTGAAAGAGTATGAATATTCCCACAAACTGCCTCTTCAGTCGTTCCTCGTTAGCATCTGAAGTGCATGCTGCTGCTGTTAATGGAGATAAGAGTACCCTCCAAAAGCTAATAGCAGGTAAATGTTTTCATTGTAAGTTCATTTTCATTACTCCAGAAATGAAGCTTTTTGGTTTTGACTCGCTGCTCTGGACTTTGAGGTATATTTTAATTTCATAATTATATGTATTTCTAGAATAAATGTAGTCATAGAATCATAGAATCATTTAGGTTGGAAGAGACCCTTGGGATCATCAAGTCCAACCATCAGCCCTACTCTACAAGTTCTCCCCTACACCAGATCCCTCAACACCACATCTAATCTACTCTGAAACACAGTCAGGGATGGTGACTCCACCACCTCCCTGGGCAGCTGATTCCACTGACTGACCACTCTCTCTGTGAAAAACTTTTTCCTAATGTCCAGCCTAACCCTACCCTGCTGCAGCTTGCAGCCATTCCCTCTTGTTCTGTCGCTCATTGCCCGTGAGAAGAGACCAGCACCAACCTCCCTACAATGCCCTTTCAAGCAGTTGTAGAGAGTCTTGAAAGAGGATTAATTTTTCTCAGTTATTATTTGTTGCCTTTGATTGGTACTTCTGAACTGGTAAGTGATACAAGTAGAGGAGTTATTCAGGATCCCTGTTTCAGATAGTTTTAAATTCTAGCCCCAAGTCCTTATTTTTGGAATCATTGCTTTTGTGGGGAAATTTGATAAACTTGTTTTTATACATCACTTATTATAGTTAATGAAATCTTACCAGAGTGTAGTAGTTGAGGACAAAATGAGCCAGCCCAATTTTTCACTTTGATTCTAATACATGAACAATGTTTCTCATGACAAGTAAGGAGAAAGTCTGGTCCTCTTGAAGCTGAAGTAAAAGAAAAAAATCCTGTCCATTAAAAACCCCAGGATTTCATCTTCCTTCTCTCTCCAAGAACTAGATGGCAGGCCAGGATAGTAGTTTGCAAATGTTGCAGTTTGGCTACTGCAAAATGTTCTGTGTACCAAACCCAATCTTGCATACGTTTAAAAAGCTGTCATATCATTTTCAGAGCTTCAGATAAAATGCAAATCCAACAGGTACTGTAGAAGTTGTATTTGCTCACCCTTTATTGAAAATCCCATTCCTGGAGCTTGGTGAAGGTGAAGGACTGTGAAATAATAAGTAACTTAATTGGTATTTTTGTTGTTAACTGTCAGTTTTAACGGGTGCAAAGGATTCAGTGGTAATCCCATTAAACCAACAATCAAGTTTCTTGATGTGTCTTCTGCTGACCCGTGCTGATGACAAGATAGAAAGCTGTATGGATCTACTGTCTAAGCCATATAAAAGCAGTACATTTTTCTTCTCCACAAGGTGTATGTAATTCTCTCAAAAGACAATTAAAAGTGATTTAACTCAAACTGGAGAAAAAGTTTGAGGGATCTGACTTCATAGCAACTTCAATGGTTGGAACAAATACTTTTTGATGGGTTTTCCCCTTGATTTTGTCCTACTCAAACATACAGGGATTGCATGTAGTGGTATCTGTTCCCGCTTTATGTAGAACATCTCATGAACAATGTATGAGCAGTTGGTATGCAGATGCTTCTAGAAAGCTGTGGGATGCAACTACAAAGTAGTTTTAAATACCTGGGTTGTTTTTTAAGGTCTCTGCATCCATATGGTGGGGAAAAATCTGAGCTTTCATGTATCAGCTAGCAATCAGAAGCGAAAATGCAGAGATTTTGCTGACTTCAGTATGTTTTTTGCTAGTCTCACAGCCAAAATGTGTATTTTGAAGCCACAAAGGAACAAGTACTTCTGTGTTCCTGGAACACCTTCTCAAAAAGACCCCAAGACAGCCATTAGAGGCAGATATGGAAGTCGCTACTCTTTTAATGGCAATAATGCATCAACAAAATAAAACCTGCCGTGTGTTATTTTGACATGAGAGAGAAACCTGTATAACCCTTGCAGCCTTTCCTGTAATAGCAAAAATTGGCTTCTCTCCTTTGTTGTGTTTTGACAGGATATGACACAGACCTTACTTTTGCCGGGACGGGACTAAAAAAAAACTATTACCTAGCAAAAGAAGAATGCATCAGAGTAATATTTTTAGCTGTTTACCAGGCACTGCTGAAAGTATAACTTGATGCCAGGAGTAAATTGAGCAATTGGCATTATTCACTGAGCTTTACGACTGCACTTAGCAGCAGCATCTAATTCAGGGCAGCACTTCAGCGTTACGCGAGCGTATGCTGGGTTGCTTAACAACCTTCCTCTAGCCCAGTCAAGCTTTGCCTCTTGATTACGTGGCTGGTGCTATCTGCAATAGCTTAAAGTCTGATTTTCTTATTCTTTTAGGGAGGACTTTTTACACCTAAATTCATAGAATAGAATCATATAGGTTGGAAGAAACCCTTGGGATCATCAAGTCCAACCATCAGCCCTACTCTACAAGTTCTCCCCTTGATGCCCTCGCTGGCATCAAGCTTTGAAGATCTTGCTCATTTTTTGCTCATGAATGCAGTTATGGAAGGTCTGTCATCAGCTACCTCATTCTTTGGGTGCTATACATGAAATTGGATGGGGTTTGCTGTAGTCCACTGAGTTGGATTTGAGCTTCAGGCCATTTTTGCTCCTCTTTGACTGTACCCTTTTCTTTCAGCCTCTACATTATGTATATCCTCTAGCATTATATAACAGAAAGGGAACTTGGAATTTGAGGGAGAGGGACTAATTTTGCACACTGCTGATTTCAGAAGAAGGCTTGTATGAGTGTAAGGTGTGGGCACGTGTCTTATTGGGAGACATGCTTGTTTATGTGTTTCTTCTTAAAAATAAATTCCATTGTGTAAGTCCTAGAATGTTCAACAATTTTAAGACACCAGCGAGGTTATGTTAACAGTGGAATAAGGTTTAGTGATGTCTACATTACCAGACTGAAGTAATACTGGAAGAGCTATACTGGCTATACATAGCTAATAAAACAAACTGGCTTTTTGACTGGGAGCGATGCCACGTCAAATTATGCTTTAGACTTAAGTACCTGTGTGATGCTGCACAGGGCTGTGTGCTTGTTCATAACTGGCTTTGGTGTTTCTGTACTGTGCACTAGTGAATGGGAAAAACCATTTATTGTTATCTAAAACACTAAGACCAAAGATGTCAGCAGTTTCACTGCATGTGTATAGCTTTCAAATTATTTCTTTCTAATAGTGGACAAAAGAACTACCTTGAAACTGTCTCCAGTTTGCTGTGGAATTGTCATACTGCAGAAATCAAGTTCTTGCAAAATAAAAAAAAAAATTGGGTTCTCCTGTGTAACACTGATGCTACATCTTGAATTACTTCCTGATGGCCGTGTAATTAATTAAACAAGTGGCATTATTTTTTTTATATGCTATGCTGCACTTACTAACACTTTTCACTTTGAGTAGAACTATAGATTTCACTAATAAAATGACACTTAAGTGAACATTTAAACAAAATACGTGAGTATTTTTCTCAAAAATGTTGATTAAAACCCAGAATTCTAAAAGTATCAAATATGTACATAGTGTTAGTAAAAATTATATAACCTATTTATTTATTGATCTTAAAATGTATTTGCTTATAACAAGACATAAAAATTAATCCCAATACCTTTCAACGTCCACAATATCCTTCTTGGAAATACTGGGGTTTGTGAGAAGCTTGATTGTTCTGGAACAAATTTTTTCCCATGATCTTCCCCTTGATTCATATCTAATCTGCTTGGCTCTTCTGCTAGATGGATCAACAGATATTCTAATTAAGAATACAATTCCTGGATCTGTAGGTAAGTGTACTATGTTTGGGGAAAGTACAGATTGCGTTTGTGAAGGGGAAGCATGACTCTGGTGGAGTTCTGTTGAAGCATCGAGAATCAAGGGAGTATTTCAAAAGAAGAAGTAACTGTTCAAATTCAGTGTTCCTTGAATAGCTGTAGATAACATACCTGCTTGAGAAAAGTGTTTAGAGTTGGGATGTGTAGGATAGTTGATACCCATGAGTTTATAGGTGCTAGTTTTTATGTAGTGACATAATAGAAATACAGAACTTCGTAGTGGAGGATCCATAGTGGTTTGTTGGGTTTTTTTACTGCGAATACAAATACAGGGTTCTCCTTGTTTTATGAGGAGCTCAAACTTCTTTAGTTTGGTTGCTGCCTTACTAACATAGCAGTTCAAGAAAGTCAGTTCCACATTGTAAGACACTATGAAATAAATAATGGCATTGATGTCATATTGACGTGTTTATGCTTTTTAAATAAATATTTCTGTGAGTGGGCTTCAAAGTTTTAGTTCTAGTGTTCACAGGTTTCAGAAGGACTATTTGGTTTACTTGTTGTTGATATTTCTGAAAATAATCTTTGTAGCCAAGATGTGTGTAACTATTTAAATATTATTTATAATTATGCTGCTGTAGAATGTTACTGCTGGTAGGTGTATTTGTGGAACTAATGTACTTTCTCTGTAAATATATTTTTAAATGGCCTGTAAATGCCTGTAAAAACAAGGTAAAAAGCAGTAAATTTGAGTTTATCTTATGCTGCTTCATTTTGATCACTCCATTCATTTACAATAAGAAAGTACTAAATTTGAGTTTATCTTATCCTGCTTCATTTTGATCACTCCATTCATTTATAATAAGAAAGTACTATTTTTAATTAAAGAACCCTGTTCATAAAAGAAGTATTATTCTTAGATACCCATAGACTTAATGGTTTCATGTGATTTTTATTTTTTTTTTTCTTTTTTTAATTTGGTTGTTTGGGGTTTTTTTTATAGGAAACTCTGAGCTGAAAGATAAAGAGGACCAGTTTGGAAGAACTCCACTTATGTACTGTGTATTGGCTGACAGGCTGGACTGTGCAGAGGCGTTGCTGAAGGCTGGAGCTGATGTTAACAGAGCTGATCGGAGCCGAAGAACTGCTCTCCATCTTGCTGCACAAAAGGTAATTACAGGAAAAGTGCTCTGCCATTGTACAAACGTGCCACATTCGGAACAGGTAGAAAGGAGATGTTCTTGTGCTGAGTAAGCACCTTGTCTCTTTAAAGGCTTCAAGTATTTTAGAGGCGAATAATGCTATGAGGTTTTTAAAAGGTTGGCCCATCCCAAAGTAAATCTTTGGAGGGCTATTTTTTATTTTTTAATGCTTTTACTCAGTGTATGTGTAGCTCTCTGTGGAGACAGTATAATTCATTGCTGTTTTAAGAACTTTTATTGTCAAGGAAAAGTAGTCCTTGTCTATCTTGGGATAGCTGGTTCCAAGCAAACACTACATTTTGCACACTATGATAGTCCTTAGGATGTTACTATTAATTTCAGTGTTGCAAGGCTATATACTGTTAATGATCAATGCTGTGTCTGAGAGGTTAAAGTGTATGCAATACCAAATCCTTTCCAGGACTAAGAGGGAAATGCATTACTGTCTGCTTTTCCTTCTACAATTTCAGTCTATAATACTGTCCAATTACATTGTTCCACTGAAAGGGTGCTAAAGGAAGTATTCAGCAATAAAATAAAAGGTGATTTAAAGTGTAACTTCAGAGCTGCAATAAATTTTGAGTGTGTTTAGAGCTGGAGTAAGTGTCCACAGTTACGCAAGAATGAATAAACTGCTGACAGATTGAAACAAAAAAAAGGTGGGGTTGCCTAGCCAACCAAGAAGTTTGAGCTGATAAACTATGAAAAAGACTTCACAGAGAAGATTAAAAACTCAATCTGAAAGGAACAGCTTTTTATTTACTATTTTATCTTTTATAGTAGATTTAAAACTGTAGCTGCTCAAAAGTTAAACTTGTTTTTGTTGTCCATGCAGTGGTTTTTGGTACCAGTTAGAGTACCTGCCATGATTTTAGTAAACCATTTCTGTTCAGGATAAATTGTTTTCTATTCATAATCATTCCTGTTGTTGAGATCTTCTATATAGTTTCCGATATACTCTTAATTTGATTTTATTTTAGGTAGGTTTACATAAAGGTAGCTATAGTATGGCTGCAGGAGGGGTATATGCAATTGAGTAGAGAACCATTTGGGAAGATTATAGGATGACATTGTTCAGTTACACTTGCAGTGGAGTCCAGAGGGACTGTGGTCTCTGTTACTGCATCTCTTATTGGGAATTAAGTTTTTGTTTAATATTTTAAATTTACAAATTCCCTTGGTAAAAATGTTAACTGTTAAAAACTAGTGTGAATGCATTCTTGAAATGTGTACAGTAATGCACTACATTACTTCACTACCATCATAATCAGTTACAGTAAGTTATAGTTGAGTTAAAATAAGCTAATTCATCTACTTGGTTACATACCACAACTCCCTGATGAAATATTTCAGTCATCATCACGACCTTGTCTGTACGGTACCAGCATTAATTTCTTATTTCTAAGCAACCACCTTACTGTGAATGTTGCTGTTTCAAAGATAGGCATTTCATAAACCTAACAATGTCAGAGGCTTGAAAACTTGCTGAGAGATACTGTACTTCTCCAGTGCTCATACAGATGATTTTATGACCTGATAGGCAATTTAATATTTTAATAATAGTAAAAAACAATCCTAAAAATTAAATTTTCACCATATTTTTAAAATGTGTTTTATCATACTAAAATGATATAAATTCTTGTTTAAATCTTTGACTATGTGTTTATATTTGGGATATTTGTAATGCTATTCAAGGCAGGAGATACTTTGCCTTGACATAATACCCTTTAACTGCATGTACTCTCCCGTTCCTTTATGACGTGCTGCAATCATGAAAGGGTAGGTTGTGTCATATGATACTTGGATCATTTTAGATGTGTTTTCACTTGACAGTGCAGCTTAAAAAAAGGTGTTGTCTTTACCTCTTGCTGTTTCAGTAGAAGGTTTTATGCAGTCACCCACTTATTGTGTCATGTACCAGATAGATGTGATTCACCCCATAGCGACATAAGTGCTTTTGCCATCCTAGTGCTGGGGTGGCAAAGAGTGGTCAGGACACAGCCCTTGCAGCTGCTTTGCCTTTGGCTGACTGCTTAGCTGTCCTGTAAAACTGCATTCTCTGCCTTCTGAAGAGTTACTCTCTATTGATGCCAGTTCACAAAATTCACCTTTCACATGTGTGAAACTTTGTCTTCAGCCACCTTCTCATAAGGTCAGAGCAGACATCCAGAGAGCTCGTTTGTTGCCAGAGTATTTGACTGTCTTTAGGTTATCATACTGCAGGCTTTATCTACATGTCCCTTTACAGGCATTCCTCTGAAACAGTGTTGCAGTTGATTTGACAAAAAATGATCTCTGCTGGGTTTGGGAGGTACAGAACTGTTCCAGAAGCGAAGAGTTTGCCAGAAAATACTTTCCTAATGCAAATCAGAAAGAATGAGTTAGCCATCTTGGACGGAGCGAAGCTGAATGCTTTGCTTCATGCATTTAGATTCAAGATGGTTACTCTCCCGTTAGTAATCCTAACAGTAGCAAAATTTCTGCACTTGATATAAATGCTGTTCATAGTCCCTATTAAAAATATTTCTGATGGTGTAGCCACACAAAATAACCTGTGCTATTCCATGTTCTTTCAGTCCCAAGGGTTTCATCACAGGTAAAAAGTGAAGGTGATCTGATTATTTCAATAACCCTGTCTGATGTGGTTTTAAGATCTAGGTCATCTTTACCTAGGAGGAATGAGGAACTTGAGGTCCAGAACTCAAAGTCACTGGTTCATCCTTGTCTTGCCATGCTTCATCCAAATGGCTTTTCTCCCTGGAGCATGTCTATAAAGCAATAGTTGCCTGGAAATATGTATCAGGTTCTTAACAAAGGATTCTTGTGGTCTCTCTGTCTCCGACTTCATTAATGTGATTCTGGAAGTAAGAGTTAGGATATTCCCTTACTTATTGGTCCACCTAGCCACGTTTCTTTGGAGCAGGTTAAGCATGTTCTCACAGATTTCTTTGCAGAAAGTTCCTGAAGGGCATGATCAAAAATTGCAGTTGTTAATATTATTTGAAATAGCAATGATTTTTGAAAACAGCTATGGTTATACATTGGTATAATAAACATTGCTGAGTGGTGCTTAATGATAATAATTATGTTCTTAATGATGTCTTCTATTTGGTGATGGATAGCCTTTGTATTACAGCCTTTAAGCTTTACACATCTATTGGTATGGAAAAGGTTCTTAGCATGAATACGGAGCTACAAAGTAAAACTCTTTGCCTAAATGTAACTAAAATATCTTTTTTCTCATGATGGAAAAATATTTAAAATACATTGCAATGCAATGTGAGATAATGGGGTGAGAATAGTATCAAGTAACTGCAGAAATTTACACTGCAGACATCTAAATCTCAGCTAGTCACCTAGATCACTTTTAAGGTTAATGCACTTTAAGGTGCAGTTCATTCACCCAAAAGTAAAGGAGGACTTCCTAGAGTATTGACTATCTAACTCATTCTGTTAGGCATCTGACTAATACAGTTCTTGACGGTGTTGATGTCTAAACTGTGACAAATGAATCTCACCCAAGGCATGCATTTCTTAGCAAGTCATCTTTTTTGAATCTTCACTGACACAGTCTTTTGTAGTATCTGTCATTTCTTCATCAGCCTCATAATGGAGATGTTTCAGTCTTTGTAGGCAGAAGGCCATGTAAATGAAGTTACCTGGTTTTTCTTCGGTTTTCTTCTGTTCCATCATAGAATCATTTAGGTTGGAAGAGACCCTTGGGATCATCAAGTCCAACCATCAGCCCTACTCTACAAGTTCTCCCCTACACCAGATCCCTCAACACCACATCCAATCTACTCTTAAACACAGTCAGGGATGGTGACTCCNTTTATGCAAGCCAGGATGCCCTTGGCCTTCTTGGCCACCTGGGCACACTGCTGGCTCATGTTCAGCCGCCCGTCGACCAGCACCCCCAGGTCCTTTTCTGCCAGGCAGCTCCAGCCACACTGCCCCAAGCCTGTAGCGATGCATGGGGTTGGTGTGGCCCAAGTGCAGGACCTGACACTTGGCCTCATTGAAGGCCATGCCATTAACATTGGCCCATCAACCATAAAGGTAGCATGTTTTGGTCTCGTCAAAATGGACAGATCTCCCAAGCAGTTTTGAAAGGGTGCACAACCTTTAAGAAAAGAAAAAAAAAAAAAAAAAGAAAGAAACAAAAGAAAAAGAAGAGAGGTCAAGTCAACTTCCGAAAATTCAAATTAAAAACTAATCAAACAAAAAACACCCCCCACAAAACCCCACATCCACCAGAAAATAATACAAATGAATGCAGGAGTGCACCTGTGAAGCCTTCTACTTTGAGGGTAGATGTGACTTCATGAACATGGATGTGATTTACTGGCAGCTGAAACAGTGACTGATTGCAACAGTAGTAAAATCATTACCATACTTTGCCAGTGATTTCACACTGAGGAATTGTATTATTGTGTGGGTACAGATCATGTAAGCTGGTAGAATTTAGTTTATTGTGAAATAATTGTGATGGGGAGGCATGCAGTTTTCACTTGTAAGCATTCTGGTAGCAATTTGGTGCCTTTCCTAAATTGCAACTTGCTTGAACACCCACGTGTGATACTTCTGAACAGAAATGTTTCTGCATAGCCAAATTACCTGTATATGATTTTTTAATTTATCTTCCATTAACTAATTCCAGTTTTATATAAGGAAAATAATAGTCCTGCTTCTTTCAGAATTTCTCACAGAGGATGCTCGTTTATTAGCAATCTGTTTACTCTGGGGGAGTAACAATCTCTGTGAATTCCCCAAGCACAGCCTTTTGTGTTAACAAGGATGGAGGAAGAAATTCAACAGTTTTGCTGTTGGATGCTAATAATATACACTTAAGATAATCTATCAGAATGCTTACCTCTCAGGAGGACATCAATTTTTGCTTCAGGAAGATTAATACCACCCCAGTGGGAAAATGCAGCTTTCATTATCTAGAAGCGTTAAACACTCTGTAAGTTATATTAATTCTTTGCTGATACAGTTATTGATAAATAACCATACATCCAGGAGGCAGTCAGGAATTCTGTGTGAAGTAGGATGCTGTATTTTAATGCTTGTTAATTGTATTTTTTCTTAAATTAGAAAAAATTGGACGCTTGTTCCTGTATACTCACCAGTAATCATACAGGTAAAGATGGATGTAAGAAGAGACAGCCTGTGGCAAGGATAAAGCAGGGCAGAAAATTAGAAACAGAAGGCAGTCAATTGTTCACTTATTTTATGAAAGCTTATTCCCCAGTCTTATCTGATGAGTACAGTCAAGGCAGTCCAAGAGCTGCAAAACTGGAATGTTATTTCACCTTTCTTGTCCAATTAAAAGACTTTTGTATTAAAAGTTCCTCAATAAAACTTGCCTTGGAGCAAATGTATACGTTTTTCCCTCATTACCTTTTTCAAGATGTATCTCCTGGAGCCACAGTCTCTCAAGTCATCCATAAGGCATTATTCGAGCTGCAGAAAAGAGCACATGCACTTCTAACTTTCTTTCCCAATCTGTATAATGAAAATACATAATCGTGGTGCCTCTCAGAGGTGATGGTGGTCAGTTTATGTTGGTTTCTTCCTAGGCTGGTAATGTTGTGTGATGTTCCCTCTTAAGTGACAGCTCTTAATAGTATTCATTCTCTGTGTATGGGTTCATGAAGTGTGAGTGAGCTTTACATTTGTTCTGTCATACTGATATATAAATGTACAGTTTAACTTACTAAAAAAATCTGAACAAACCCAGGTGTGAAGCAGGGGTGTTGGCCAACCAGCCAGAAGAGGTGATACTTCACATGTGGGACTGTAGTTTCCTCTGTGTTTAATTGAGTGGGAGACAATAACTCTGATACAAATATTTTCTTTACTTCCCCGAACGAAGGGTTCTCTCTAGTGAATGCAGCCTAAAGATGCTCAAGGGCAGAAGGCACAGTTCCTTGTATGTGATTTGTATGTATTACAGATAAGCTGATAACGCTACCAAAGGTTTGGTCCTGCCCACGGCCTTCCCCTATCCTATTAGGATAATGGTCAGAATGCTGCCTAGTATATTCTTCAACTTCAGAAATTCTGTATCACATTTCCACATCATCATCTCCACATCACAGATGTGAAGGAAAAAGCAGGCTTTCTAACTCAGTTAGAGTAAACATTATTGAGCAGCATAATTGGACCCCAGGTTCCTGTGGGTACTTCAGCTTTCTGTAGAAGCTTGTCAGCAGTTTTGTTGGTCTGGAGAACTTGATTTGGCCATTACTTTGCACAACAAATACGTGATTCTAATATTTTCAGGCAGTGTACTTCCAGCTTACATGCTTTGTCATTCCTTGTAACACGGTAGGAGCACACACACTTTGGTTGCACAGTAAGTGTTAAGTCATTGTAGTGGTATCCAGCAATCATCTGTTCTCTGCTGAGAAACTGAGGGTTCAGATCTGCCCAGTTCTCCTGTCTACAGAAGAGAAAACTAGGGATACTGTTCTACAAGTCAGATTTCAGTTGCACAGCAGATATCAAGGCATCTGAATCTGCTTTGTCACAGCTTTTATGTTGGTATAAAATCACTTTAAGACAAGGTTATACAAAATTTACATGCCAAAGTAGCTCTTCTGACTTCAAGATCAGAATTTCAGAATAGCTAAAGATCAGTCTTTCTGCAGACTGCACTGATAAATATATGACTGTCTGTAGGCTATGGCACAAGTAAATTGACTCTTTTAAATTATTTTACTAACTGTTGGTTACTGAACTTGCTTATTCTTGCTTGAACTATGTTTGAAAATACTGCTTGCAGTTTGTGACTACCTTCTGAACATACCTGCTTTGCAGCAGTCATTTTGAGCATCAAAGGAATTATTGCATGGCTAAACATAAACTGTAGCGTTTATTTTTGTCTTTGTATAGGGCTGGATTGTGAAAGAGAATTAATAACTCTGGCTGAGACCCTGAAATGCATTATACTATGAATATCTGACAGGTTTGCTCTATAGCCTGCTGTGTGTTTCCACTCATAATAGCAAAATACTATTTTTCCCCATTTAGAATAGTAGAAGTGAAAGCTGAGAGTGGATGAGCAGAGGTTTGAAGAGAGGATTTGCAGCAGAAGCATTTGTGGCATATTTAGGCAAATGCTACCTAGTAGAGTATAGTTGTGTGGAGAGGGATAGACCAAGTGTCGTGGCTTCTCTTAGGTCCACATAAAGAGGTGATCTCCTGTTTGCCTGGGCAGTTGACGACTGGCAGCTGTGACTGCAGCACCCATATTTTGAAGGGTTTTGGTTTAATTGCAAGGGTTACAAACCTAACTTAAGAGTATAACAAAGAATACATATGTCTAAGGTTTTTGTGAAGGTGAATGGGTGAATTCTTGCTACCTGTAAAGGGTGTTCAGATACGATGCTCAGGGAGGCACGTCTCCTCGGACACAACTTGAAAAACATAGTGGTACATGATTTCTGATTCTGACCTATAATGATGGAAAAGATTCACAGTTACCAACAAACAGTGATCATACGCCAAATATTATAACTAAGTATTGCAGAAGAAAGCTCAGGGACGATAAGGGGGGAGCCAATTCATTGGCTTAATAAGTCATTCATTAGACTTAATAAGTCTAATATTCATACGAAGACAAGTGAAGATTTTCTGATAGGATTAGAAATTAAGAAGAATAGTAATTTTTCTTCAGAACTTGGCACCAGCTAGTTCTCAAGTATAACATTGCAGTTTTAGCCATGACAGCTAATTTGTTTTTAAAAAAAGAAAAGCTCTTTAAAAAATAAAAGGGAAAGAAAACTTTTTTTTTCTGATGGCACTGAATAAGAACACTTTTAATGAAGTAGGTAAAACCAAATTGGGAGAGGGTTGTGTATTCTTTTCGAGTTTGAACAAGGTATGTGTTAAAAAGAATGAGAATCTGCATCGCTACAGGCTTGGGGCAGTGTGGCTGGAGCTGCCTGGCAGAAAAGGACCTGGGGGTACTGGTCAATGGGCGGCTGAACATGAGCCAGCAGTGTGCCCAGGTGGCCAAGAAGGCCAATGGCATCCTGGCTTGCATAAAGAATAGTGTGACCAGCAGAAGTAGGGAGGTGATTGTCCCCCTATACTCAGCACTGGGGAGGCCACACCTTGAGTCTTGTGTCCAGTTCTGGGCACCTCAGCACAAGAGAGATATCGAGGTGCTGGAGCGAGTACAGAGGAGGGCAACGAAGCTGGTGAGAGGCCTGGAGAATAAGGCTTATGAGGATTGATTGAGGGAGTTGGGGTTGTTTAGTTTGAGGAAGAGGAGGCTGAAGGGAGACCTCATCACTCTCTACAACTGCTTGAAAGGGCACTTTAGAGAGAGGTTGGTGCTGGTCTCTTCTCACGGGCAGTTAGCGACAGAACAAGAGGGAATGGCTGCAAGCTGCAGCAGGGTAGGGTTAGGCTGGACATTAGGAAAAAGTTTTTCCCAGAGAGAGTGGTCAGTCAGTGGAATCAGCTGCCCAGGGAGGTGGTGGAGTCACCCTCCCTGACTGTGTTTAAGAGTAGATTGGATGTGGTGTTGAGGGCTCTGGTGTAGGGGAGAACTTGTAGAGTAGGGCTGATGGTTGGACTTGATGATCCCAAGGGTCTCTTCCAACCTAAATGATTCTATGATTCTATGAAATAAGAGCAGACCACAGCAGTGAACATAACCTAGGATAAGTTGGAGGTTTATAACATAAGCAATGAAGGATTTTTTCCATGCTGGAAAACCCAAACAGCTCCCAAAAACTCTGTGGACCAACTGTCACCAGCGTAGGCATAAATGTCTTTGTGTGACCAAGAGTTTGGAATGAGTTTGGTTGGTTCTCCTGGGTGGGGAGGTCTGGGCTGGGCACTGCAGGGGGAAGCTGCAGGCAGCGTTCTGGGCTGGGAGTTTGGAAATGAGCTGGGTTTGGGAAGGACAGATTGGTGTTAAAAGCATTCCCTCCCCCCCTCCCTGCATATGAAAATGTATCTGTTAAATACTATACTAGTTTATTTGAAAATTAAAATATTTGCCTCCTCTTTGCAGTGATTAATTACATCTGGAGCACATTTTAAAGCAGTATACTAATAATTGAAATTTATTTTTAGAAATACTATCTACAATTTCAAACTCACAGTATTTTTATCAGTTTGCTTGAGTTTGGGGAGACCCAAATTAACTAAATGTCCTGTAGGTTCAGTTTTTCTTCAAGTAATAGTAACCCTAAGGGATCTGTTTGCCCAACTGATTATTTAAGTATCTACATTTTGTGGTATTACTGTTATGCCCATCTTTTAAAGAGTTTTATCATCTGTGTCTGATTGAAATGATTCATATGTGTTTGTCCCCGAGAGAAAAAGTAAACCTAAGGAAGATAAAACAGTTTGAGAATGAATACTATACAATTTGGTTATTTTTTTAAGTGAACAAATCTTTTTATAGTGTATAGATTGTTTTTAAAAATAGTCTCATGTTGCACTTGCATGTAGCTTCCTCTCTCTGTACGTGTTGCACAGGAACATTTTCCTCAGGTAAATGGTAGGTTTTTCCGGGGTAGAATAGCAGATATTCATCTCTTATGTCTCCTGTAACTAAAGAAGCTTTTGTTTTATTTAAGTTTTAATGCAATTTGGTTTAATATTTTTTTCTTAGTGAGTAATTCCAGAAGCATAGCAATCCCTTGCATGAAAAGGCATTCTTTTTAGCACAGTTGAGAAATCAACTAATTAATTACGGCAGGGCATTACTAATTGCTTGTAACTGTTTCAATAACTTTTTGCTCATGTTACTCTTGCAACTGCACGATGGTAACAATGATCCCGTGGTTGTGGTGTTTCGTTTTGAGTTTGGTTTTTTTTAATGTTCTCTTCCTGTTGTTTGTTGCATTAAAACAGCTGCAGGGAATGTGCCTCCAATCTTAATGGTTTTGGATAGTATCACTATAAAAATAATAAATGCTATTGCTGCTTTTCAGTTCACTTGGGGTGATGCGACTTGTGGGATCTTCTGTTACTAGATACTGCACCTTGTCCTAGGAACAGGCTGCTTTTGTTCTTGAGAACCGTTTGAAGAAAAATTATAATGATAAATACAAATGATGTATTTCTGGCTTCTATCAGTCCACTAAAAAGAAAGGAAAATTTCATAGATATTAAATGTAGTTGGAACCGTAACATCTCTCTGTCAAGTAGCTCAGTGTTTGGATTCCTTCTTTAGTGATGCAAATCCTTGCCTGTTAAGAATGGTTCCTGACTCAGGCTTGGTTTTCTGGGCTTAATTTTCCCCGAGTTTCTGCCTGTGCTTGAGAAGGGCTCTGTACAAAGGGAGTCAGTACAGCCTAGTGGAGAGCAGAGTCATAAGCATTTGCATCTCTGGAATGTTTTTATTGACAAACGGTAGTCTGCTATTGACATTTGTGTCCCTTGATGATACTTCTATCCTAGCTTATCTTTGCTGGTCAAATGCCTTAATTGTTCTGGCCTTTAATTCAGTCAAAGTTGGAGCACGAGTGGAAGAGAAAAGAGAAGGAACAGGTCTAACGGAGCATCAAGCTTGAGCTGTGAAGCTGCTGGCAACGATCAACCTGTCATAATGTTATGATTTGTTCATTTTTATACCATTTATTAGCCTTTACTTGTTGTGCCATTTGGCCTCCAGGGCAGATAAAGTGCTGTCTAATTTGGTAGGTTTGCTTCTGTCAGAGTGGCCTCGACAGAGAAGGTGTTAGCTGTAGTGACAAATAATCAATAGCTGTCGTTGTCATGAGGAACGTGAGTAGTTGGGCCTTTCATCTGGAGGATTAGAGGTCTAATTGGATTGAGAATAGGGAGGGTGGGCTGTTGGGTAACCCTGTCAACTATGTTAAGCTGTCAAATGTCAGCCTTCCTGAAAGGAAGAAGGGATGGTTAGCTTTCAGAAACAAGGAAGAAGACATATGAAAGCTTTTTAAAAAGTAATAGATAGAAAAGTAGAATAGGCTAACATGCGCTTTAACCCCTTCTGGTTTAATTATATATCTCTCCAGTTAATGAGGAAGTGGGGTGTGTGCTCTCTCTGTATCTCACTTTCTCTCTCACACACACACATGCACACACACACAGACAGAATCTGTGTGATAGCAAATCAGACTGGTTTTATGTCTTAAGAAAAAGCCAGTTACCTATTCAGATTAGGAATATAAATGCAAAAGATTATGTTGTAAGAGAGGAAAATATCCACCAATGGAGGGAATCACTTAGCAGAAGCTTTAAAGAGTCTGAATATTTTGTATAAAGATGTGGCAGTCTGATAGTACCAATATGTTTTTTGAGATATAAGCAGTTGTTTCAGTGTTGCTGGAAGTAGAGTAAGTACTATGATCCAGTCTTGGATTGGACAGTAAAATTGACAGCTGAATTGTGCCTGCATTTTCTTAGAGCTGTTGCTTTTAGTCCCTTGCTTTCTGCCTGTTCCTTGGAGGAAGAGTTGGGATGTTCTAAAGAAGATAAATCCAAGGAAAGAGCCATTATGCTAGTAGAGCAAATAATTTTTTTCAGGTTAATGTCTCAGAGGGTTTACAGTACTAATATTTACCAGAATAAATAATAGGATTAGATGTTAAAGGAGGATTTGTTTGTTTATAAAATTACTAATTACTAAAGTAATGATTTCTTTATTTGTTATCTCATGTTGTCACTCTTTTCAAAGCAACTCTTGCCTGTAACCACACCAGTATTTCCTTTCTCCATGTAACATTTTTCCTGAGGTCTGTAGTACTTGGCCAGAGTTATCCTTTACGTAACTGGCCAATGTACAGAGCTGGCTCCCTTAACTGATGGGGACCTTGAAATAGCCATTTTTAGAGGGGGGTGAAGGGGGTAGGGCAAAGCCCATTCTTTTGTTTGGGCTAATTTTTAAAAAGACAATTTCGTATTTTTCTTCTTTGATATAAGTTTCTAGACTTTTTTTGAAATCTCATAGATCTTTTTCTTTTTTTTTCTGGGTTTGATCATTTATTCTATACTGGTGGTTTTACTAGTGGTGTTTTGGTTTGGATTCCCCTGCCACTCCCCCCTCTTCTACACCACTTATTAATGGTCATTTGGACTCATGACAGTGTATTTACTGGTGGTCTGCTGTAAATGCTGGCAAACCCATCCTTAAGCTCAGTTTTACCTTTGTGGGTTAGTACCACGCTCTCTGAGTATTCCAGAAGCCAAAATCTTGAATGTATTTTCTGTTATCATGCTGCAATGGCTGACGTGTCAGAAATCATGGCTTTTTTTCCCTTTCAGATTGACTGCCATGCTTTCAAAGATAGAACTTTGTGTGAGAGTCATGCATCTTGCAAAATTTTTGCTTTTGCAATTATTGTACCTCTGTCATCTCCAGTCTAGGCTTTATTGGAACTAAACTTCTAAATGCTCTCATAA
>VZTM01012118.1:112656-135419 GCA_013400555.1 Jacana jacana | reverse complement strand
AATGTTGCTATTTGCTTGCACAAGTATGTTCAGCAAACAAAATTGCATCAGTGCAGTTGAGTACCCAAATCAAGAAATGTAAGGTTCTAATAGTGGAACTGTGAGGCTGCTGTCAGAAGAAAATAAGGCATTTCCTTTCTTGTGGAGGCTATTTTTAAACCTTTCAGATCTAGTATCATACGTTGCTGAGACAAAACAAATCCTTTTGAATTCTTCCAAGTGCCTTATATTGGGGATCAATTAGAAAATCCTCAAGTGATACATATATAAGCTAACAATNATTGCCTGCCATGATAAAAGAGATGGAGTTGTGAATGAGAGGAGAACAGTGGATGTCACTTTTCTTGACTTTAGGAAGGCTTTTGATGCTCTCTCACAATACCCTGGTTTCCATACTGGGACATTGCGATATAAATGGGTAAATAACTGAATGGATACTTTCAAAATAAAAAAAAAATAAAATAAAATAAATAGTTGCATGATTTGGCTTAGAGAGTGGAGATTAATGGTTTGTACTAGATACCTCCAGCAAATGGGTTACCAAAGGGGTCTATGCTGCGACCTGTCCTGTTAACTCTAACAAGGACCTGGACAAAGTGTTGGAGTGCGCGTTCGTTCAGCAAGTTCTTGGATTATTCCTAATTGGGGACAGTCAATAGACTTGAGGGCAAGGATTCTGCTCGGTGAGACCTAGACAGGCATGAGGAATGGGCTAACAGAAACCTTTTGAAGTTCAACAAGGACGGGTGCCAATTTTCCCTGTGAGAGAGGAACTCAATATAAGATGGGGTCTGTGTGGCTGCTGAAAAGAATTTCAGGGGTTTGGTAGGCAGTATCCTCAGAATAAGGAAACTGTGTTCAGGTTCCAAAGGCAGCCACAGCATCCTGTGTTGCAAGAGCAGGAGTACAGCTAGTAGGTCAAGATTATCTCTCTTCAGTCAGCACTCCCATGAAGGTGAAAGGTCTAGAGAACAAGTTCTGTGAGGAGCAGCTAAGGAGACTGCAGTTGTTTATTCTGGAGAAAAGGAGGCTGAGGGTGACATTATTGTTCTTTACAATGACCTGACAGGAGGTTGTAGCGATGTGGGTGTCAGTCTCTTCTCCCAAGTAGCAGGTGATAGGATGAGAAGCAACGGCCTCAAGTTGCACCAGGGCAGGTTTAGGTTGGATATTAGGAAAAATTTCTTCATTGGAAGCATTGCCAAGCATTGGAACAGGCTGCCCAGGGAAGCAGTTGAGTCACCATCCCTGGAGGTATTTAAAACACATGTAAATATGGTGCTGAGGGACATGGTTTAGTGGTGGACTTGTCAGTGCTAGGTTTACACTTGGACTCAATTGTCTTAAGCATCTTCTCTAACCTAAATGATTCTATGATTATGTGACACAACATCCTTGAGAGTCTTGCAGTCATCCTTGTCTCTTCTTCTCCCACCTAAATACAAGAAAGATACTGGTAACCCTTCAGTGGAGGGTGACAAGGATGGTCCACGGATTGGAATACACGATATACAAGGTTAGAGAAATTACTCAGTCTGGAGAAGGCTTCAAAGGGACCTAATAGCAGCCTTCCGGTACCTACAAAGACGTTGTCAAGGAAATAGAGTCAGGTGGTGCAAGATGATAGACATTAGTCTTAAATTAAAATGTGAGATTCCAACTTGTATACATGGATACACATTTTTACCCTGTGAGGGTGGTCAGGCTTTGGACCAGGTTGCTCCAGAGGTGCAGTACCATCTCCATCCATGGAGGCAGGTCCTTAGAAAGACCTGACTGGACAATGCAGCAGCCTGCTCTGATCCACTGTTGACCCTGCTTTAAGCAGGAGGTTGAATGTAGACTTGCCAAAGTCTCTTCCAACCTGAATTATTCCAGAATTGCATGAACTGAAAGCGGTTTCTCCCAGAGCCTGTAACGAAACTACAGCTTTAATTTCAGTCTGGTATTTCCGATGTTGCAGTAAGACAACTCATATGCTGAAATATTAAGAAGATAATTAAGCACTTGAGGTATAGAATATGCTGTGCAATGTGTATTGTAAAAAACAAAACTAAAAACAACACCCAAAATGATAGTTTTGTGTTTGTATATTTTCAGAATCTTTTGATGGAATACGATAAGCAAGGAGAACAGCTGGATTTTGAACAAAGCAGAGCGAGTCATCTTGAACGTCAGATAGATGACCTTACACGACAGCTACAGATGTCATCCCAGCAGGTCAGTTCAGTATATGTGTTTGATCTACTGATAATTACCGTAAAAATTATTTTACTTATTGAATATAAGTTTTATTCATGTGATTGTTACTATATGTAGTTTCAGAACTGAAGTGTGTTTTGGATAGCAACTTATCTGGGCTGTGACAAAGGTAAATGTGTCTAGAATGTCTGGATTTTTCAGTAGAAAGGGTTTAATTTACTCCAAGTCAACTCACAGAAGGTTGCAAATGATGTGCTCTGACTTTGGTTGGACACAGAACTCTGCTCCATGTACCAGACTTAAAAATGAAGTGTCAAACTTGCCCTATTTCTCAGTTTTTGCACCTACACTTCTCAAGAAGTCCAATAACCTTTAGGTGTTCTATTTATTTTCTCTTTTTGTTAGAATATGTGTGTTATTTAATCAACAGTGCTTAATCATACTAAATGAATTATGGTTTTTGCATCTTTCACAAAGATGAGACGTTAGAATGCATTGTGGAGTCCTCTAGTGGTATTTGGTCTAAGGTGGTCATTAAACAGCTGTGAAACACTTTGCAAAGCTAAGCAGAATGGGTTTGAGATTTAGGATTTGAACTCGCAGGCTCCATACATAAATACAGTGAAGATCCACCTGGGTCATCATTTCCTTAGAAGCAGAAGCTATTAGTGAAAAGCCTGAGAAGAAGTGAAAGTTAGTAGCATGTATTCTGCTGTTTATGCAGACATTCCATTTTTTAAGTTCCTTACAAATTCTTTTGTCGATAAAAACACTCTTTAGGTAATTGACACTTCTTTCACTTCCTCTTCATTCTTAATCTGCATAATAGAGACTGAGGTGAAACACAATCAAATCTATTACAATCATTGCAAAATAGGCCAGATACAGGAGGAGTTCTTACTATGTACTAATATTGTGTCATTAAAGGCTTGGTGGTGCTGCAGTTAAGGCTTTTCTAGGAACACAGTGATCATTTATTTATAAATACATCAGCTGTGTGTGAAGGGAGGCAGTAAGTAGCTGTACCTGGCCTATTATTGTGGGAGAAAGGCATAAATGTTCAGATTTTTTTTTCTGTTTCCGTGTAACTCCAATTGTAACCAAATTGTGCTAGTGACTTTAATTTAGCCTATTTCTTAATCTGTTTGAAAGCAATTATGATGGACAAGACTTACATGTAGGAGTGCTGTTTGTGCAGGGATTGGATAGAAATCAGTAATTGTTCTTTAAATATAGACAATACCTTTTTGTCAGTCACATCCAAATTCAGCTTCTGTTTCTTTTCACTGTGATCATTTCAGCATGATCAGTTACAGTCTGCTAATGAAGACCTCCTGGCTCGTGTTGAAACACTGCAACATAATACCAAGCTGTTGGAAACTCAGATACTGGAGATACAAAGAGCCAAGGCAAAGGCTGACAAAGAACTAGAAGCTGAAAAGCTTCTAAAAGAACAGAAAACAAAGGTAGAGATGGCAAATGGGCTGAAGAGTTACTTTCACTGGATGTGACTTCTGTCAGACCTTTGTAAATTGTGGGGTTTTATAGAGAAAGTTCCATACTGTCTCTTCTTGTTACTTACTGACTCTGTCCTATCGAAGGAAATTTGTGAAACTGTCACTTAAACTGGAGTTTGTTACCAAATGTGAAAAAACACTTTGTAATCTTCTAGAGTTTTCTGTGTTTCCCAGTGATGTCCTAAAAAGAAAGACTGTTACCTTTGTACAACCAAAGCGTGCGTGTCTAAACGTAACTAGATGCTGACATCTGTTTTGAAATTGGACCGTGTAACGCAGAAGTATTTAAATTTCAGGAACACAGTGGTGCTCTCCGAGAAATGGAGGAGCTTCAGATGCAACTTCAGAAGGAAAAGAAACATCTGCAGAAAACTATGCAAGAGCTAGAGCAGGCCAGAAAGGTAGAGTTACTGTTCACGTTAGTGCTTAATGAAAAATTTTGGCCCATTTGCTGTGTTGAATGCCTCCATTTCTCTTCTCTTTTTAAAGCTCAAGGTCTGCAAAAGGGAAAACACACAAGGGTTTTTTACCCCTGGTTTTATGTTTGGAGAACTGATGTGTGCTTTGGGGTTTGGTTTTTTAATTCTTGTTTGGTTGTTTTACCTTGGGTCATGTGGTCTGTCATGAGTAGAAACAGGAATAGAATTCAGATGTCTGGAGTACTTGCATGGTGCACTATTGGGAAGCTGCTCTTGTTGCAAGGAGTGAAGTTGACAGAAACTAATGCCTGTAAAATACCTATTGGTAAAACTGTTAGAACAAGCAATGGGTTTTTCAAAGCTTCTAGTTCTTGTTTGAATACAGATTATTTACTGAGGATATAGAAACCTGATGAATGGGTGTTCCTTGTGGATATGGGTAGTAATAAAATTTTTATTAGGCAATATAGATTTTTAATACAACTTAAAAAAAAATATTAGATTGTAAGCTGCAACTTGATTGTGTGTAACTTGCAGGATGCTCAGAAGAGTACACTGATGGATATGGAAATAGCCGATTATGAAAGGCTAGTAAAGGAGCTTAATCAGAAGATTACTGATAAAGACAGCAGAATAGAAGATCTCGAACAAGAGACAGGGATCCAGAAACAAAAGCAAGAGACCCTACAGGAAGAAATAAGTGAGTAAACGATAAACTGCAAGAGTCTGTATGGTATATGGTATAGTTAGTGATGATAAAAAGTACAATTCACAAAGAACTCAAGTCCATGAGTGAGAGTAAGGTTTGCAAGGAATACTAAGCAGTTACGTAGTTAAAATTACTTTTCCATAAAGGCAACTTTACTGGGTTATCAGTGATTTGATGTTGTATTCAACATATAAAAGCCAAATTACCTGTTTGATAAACTGTGCTTCTTACCTGATTAAGTTAATTGTAAGTTCTGAAGGTCAATGACTGACAAGGGTTTTCAGTTTGGCTTACCACACTCATAAAACTTCTTAGTTAGCATGTGGTTAAAAGTTTCATTTCTTCTTATTGTTAAGTGTAAGTCTTAAAACAGCTTCATTTATTAGAAGATCTTTGTGATAGTAGGGGATTGGATACTAAACTGACTGTAAGCTAACTTCTTTGCAGCTCTTAAGAAATTTATCAGGATTTGCTTAAATATTTTCTAGTACATTTAAGGAAATATAGGAAGGAAGTTTCCTTTGCATATAACTCCTGTTTTCTGCATTAGAGTCACTTCAGTCAACTATGCAACAGGATGAGGAAAGAAGTGCCAAGATAAAACAACTCTTGGTGAAAACCAAAAAAGAACTGGCTGATTCAAAACAAGCTGTAAGTCCAGCTGTCGATGACTGTATAATCCATTTTTCACCCTGACTCAAGTGGATCAGCTGATAGCTGAACTATTAAGTTGTTGAGGTTCGGAGTTCTTTTAACAACCAGATAATTGTATCCTGCAGGAAAATGACCATCTGATGTTGCAGGCATCATTAAAAGGGGAACTGGAAGCCAGTCAACAGCAAGTGGAAGCCTATAAGGCAAGAAACTTCACTTCTTTTTTAGTATAAGGCTTCTTGTTTAATAAGGATGTGATTTGTACTGGGTGCATGGAATAGAGGCTGAAGAATGAAAAGGTGTTATTTATATTACTTGGGTACTTACTCTTTTTCTTATATGAGTTTTGTCTCTTTGCTCCTTACCCAAATATTTCCCTTGTAATGTTGATTAAACTCTTTACCTTTTCTTGCTTCTCTTTCCCTTTCCCCAAAAAGAGAGGACTGTGTAATTTGAAGCTTGTACCTGGGATGTGCTTTAGAACAATTTCTATAAAAAATAGCAGTAGCTCAGTTTAGAAAGAAAAGAATGCATCAGTATCATCAGAAAACTCAAGTGTTGTCTCCCTGTATGAATGTTGTTGGTTGGATAGAATAGGAATTGAATGGAATGAAAGATAGCAGGGAGGGAGAGGGAGAGGGGTTGGCTTTATTAAGTGCTGCCACCTCACCACTGTAATCTCTTCAATTCTCTCTTTAAAAACCATACTTTATTTAATTAAGTACATTGTAACCGATATCTATTTTTTATTGGATTTTGATTTTATATTCACTACTTCTGTGCAGGAGTTATTATAGTAGAATCCTGTGTGCTCTGTGGCACATCCCACTTGGAGAGGGAAGAAAAAAAAATTGTCATAGTGAAGTTTTTCAACTGACTCTTTCAGATTCAAGTGGCTGTACTAACATCCGAAAAACATAAAGTGCAGGAGCACCTGAGGACTTCTTCGGAGCAACACCAGCGTACGTTGAGCGCTTACCAGCAAAAGATTGCAACCTTGCAAGAAGAGTGCAGGGCAGCCCAGGTACTCCAGTGGATGAAGTAACGTCAGAGACTTTAGAGATTTACTGCACACTCTGTCTGGTTCTGTTTGGGGGTCTTTCACTCTTGTCTTTTTGTCCGTCAAGAATTGGAAACTGTCCTAGTGCTTAATGTATTTGAGTGGTGTAGGGAACAAGCTGGGCTCTGTCCTTGTTGTCTTGTATCGCTTGTGGAACATCTGGACTGCGCTTGTATATGTCCAGCAGGGAAAACCTGGTGGTGGTATTGGGGAGTCAGAGTTCATTTAAGATGAATCAGCAAGTATGCACTGAGGTGGGGGGGGAAGAAATCTTTAAAGAACAGGAGGGAAGAACAAAGAGAAAGTCCAGGGCAGGGCTACCAAGATGATGGAGTGGAGCATCTCCCATACGAGGAAAGACTGAGGAAGCTGGGTCTCTTCAGCTTGGAGGAGACTGAAGGGTGACCTTATGAATGTTTATAACTATGTAAAGGGTGAGTGTCAGGAGGATGGAGCCAGGCTTTTCTCAGTAACATCCAATGATAGGACAAGGGGTAATGGGTGCAAGCTGGAACATAGGAGGTTCCACTTGAATATGAGGAAAAACTTCTTCACAGTGAGAGTGACTGAACACTGGAAGGGGCTGCCCAGGGAGGTTGTGGAGTCTCCTTCTCTGGAGACATTCGAAACTCGCCTGGACGTGTTCCTGAGTGACCTGCTCTAGCTGTTCCTGCTCTGGCAGGGGGATTGGACTAGATGAGCTTTCAAGGTCCCTTCCAATCCCTGAGATGCTGTGATTCTGTGAAAGAGAAAAGGAATAAAACTTGCTCCTACAAAAACAGTTACTATGTATCAGAACACAGTGGGACTGTTATGTTCAAACTGTCCTTATGGAGATTACTGCAGCACACTAGGACCCCTTTTGTATGATAGGTGTGCATCCTGCAGATAAGTAACAGTTGGACAGCAGCCTCTCAAAAACCTACATTTTTAAAAAATGCACTGAAATGAACAGAGTCTGTGGTTGCTGCTACAGGAGGTTTGCCTGAGTTGGAAGATCAGTGTCTCTTTTTTTAAGTTTCATGCCTCCGATATTCAACTAAACTCTAAAGAAACATGATCTGTTATGGTAGTCACTATTGTAATTACCCTTTTAAAAGAAGAAATTGCAACAGGTGGTTCATAAATTTTTCTTCAATCTAAGATGCATTGAATTGTAGGGAAATAAGGGAGGAGTAGTTCATAGCATGACTTATTAATGGTGGATTTTTTTTATGTTGTAGGCTGAGCAAGCATCTGTTACTTCTGAATTTGAGAGCTACAAAGTCCGTGTTCATAATGTTCTGAAACAGCAAAAGAGTAAATCATCTTCTCAGACTGAATCTGAGGGAGCTAAACAAGAAAGGTAAAACTGAAATTTTTATAGGCATGTGAGAAAAATACTGATACTCCCGTATTTGAGCTTACCTGTGCTAATTGCTGACCAACAAGGGAGTTCCACTATTTAACTCTTTCCTCCAGTAAGGAAAATATCAGAAAGGAGGCAGTTTGCTTTCCCAGTTACTTTTGCTTTTAAAAACAACGAATACAAATATTTATTTTTATAAACTTCATCTGATCTGTAATTTAACTGTGGCTCTGCCTATTTGAACAGAAGAAAGATCAATTTCTACCATGATGGTGCTATGTTAGTTTTCCAGGTCCTTGATTTGTCTTTTACTTGTTGTCACAGTCAGAGGGAGAAGTAAAGTGTTAGGAAGGTTCTTATGATTCTCATGCGCAGAAATTACCTGGCACCTTCTGTGTAGACTCGACACATCATTTTTATTGACATAAAGTATTGCAGCAAAGTGCCATTCCCAACTAAGAAGAAAAGAACAGATTGGTTCTGTTCAGCTGAGCTCAGTTTGAACTTTTTCAGGAAGGTATGGTTTAATGTGAAGAGCAGATTGAGATTGGATATTGGGAATAAGTTCTTTACTCTGAGGGTGGTGGACCACTGGAACAGGTTGCCCAGGGAGGTGGTTGAGGCCCTTTCCCTGGAGATATTCAAGGTGAGGCTTGACAAGGCGCTGGGCAGCCTGGTCTAGTTGAGGGTGTCCCTGCTGACTGTGGGGAGGTCAGACCAGGTGACCCTAGAGGTCCCTTCTGGCTGGACCATTCTATGATTCTATGAATGTACATAAGGCTCTGGCTGTCAATTCGGTCATCAGCCCCAGCATATTAATGAAATATTGTTGTCTTATCAGCTGTTAAGCTGTTAAGCTGTTAAGCTTTCCTCAGCTGAGGAAAGACTTGGAAAATAAAATTTAAAAAAAAGTAGTTATACTGCCAAAATTCTGGCTGGACTCATTTAAGTGTAGTTGTAAGCCAGGTAAATTCGTATTCACTTCAGAAAATGTCTGAACACGCTTCAAAAGTAGACAGTTTCTCTAAGCTCTTGGTATAAATTATTGGTAGCTGTCTGTGGTGACAGAGCAGACAGCTGTCTGAGATGTCAAAAGTCATTTCTGACACAAAGTACACAGAATTGCTGCTGAAAATCCACCAGAGGGAGACTTGTGCTTTGTTAGAGGACTTGGGTTTTATGGTTTGTGTGTGTTTTTTAAAACACATCTACCCCTTTTCTTTGAAATGAGCAAACTGCAATAAGTGCATTTCTTTGTCTCTCCTTTTTGCAGAACTTTAAGAAGTTCTGGTAGTGTTAGGATTGTGTGCAAAAGGGTCACTTTGGACACAAAGTGGACGAGTAATCAAACAACAAACAGATTCCATAGTTTTCAAAGAAATGATTTATGAGTAGCAGCTCTAAGGGTTAATGAAATATACAGTTCATGAGATAATGGAGATGTCTGCATATATAAATATAGAAAGCATAAAAGAAGAATGTGGGACTTTTTCCTTCTGGTATATCTGATTTTGATTTATTTCTGACTCTTGGTTCATCTGTTTTTATGGATTGATGTTGCTTTCTACTGCTTTGATCAAAATCTCCTGTAACTATTTGTCTCCTGTGTTCGCTCTTACTGAACTGATATACATTTAATAAAGAAACAAACAGCTTCCACCACTTTTAAGAGAGAGTTTCTTCCATCTTCGTGCCACATCTTATTCTCCTGTCTTGTTCCTCCAAACCAGCTTGAAGTAGAAACTGCCAGCAGTTGCACTTTCTACCTCATAGTTATGTTCCTAGCAGTTCAGGTGACGTGGTAAATCTATTTGTATCTACATTGAAGCAAAATCAGAACTTTCCTATTTTTTTTTCTGTTGCAGTGACATTCTAAGATTTCTTTTCTTCTTGGTCGTGGTGATACATTGACTTAATTAGTAAATAAGCAATTTAGATTGACTTTCCAAAATGTTGTAGGTATGTAAGTTCTGAAATAATAGAGCTGTTCTGAAATGTATGTTGTGTATTTCTTTTCCCTTGTAGGGAACAGTTGGAAATGGTGATAGATCAACTTAAAGCTAAGCTGCAGGATGCTCAGCATTATTCACAGATGAATGCCTCTGAACTCCAGGCGTTGCAGTCTGAACACGACACCCTGCTGGAAAGACACAATAAGATGCTGCAAGAGACGGTTGCAAAAGAGGCAGAACTCCGTGAAAAGTATGGTCTGCTGATGAACATGGATCTTTATTTTGTGTGACCTTTAAGGGCTGGGCAAGTAGCGGCCTTTAACTGTACTTCCCAAAAGAAGGGCACAACTGCTGAGAAAGTTAAAGGAATTTTCAGAAGGATTGTTTGCAAATGAAGATCAAATTCCCTGATGAGGGAATCTGAGATTTCTGCAAGCTTTCAGCCTGTTAGCTATCAGGTTTGAAAAGTAACAGTTTTTAAGCAAGGTGACTATTTTTAAATCCAATGCTCAGCACCATGTTTGGGTTGAGCTTGTCAGCTAAATCTTTATGGATGTTTCCTGTTAGAGAAGTAAAGTAGTTAAACGCAGAGCAAACAATTTCACTGACAAAATATCCAGTCCTGAACACACCCAGTGCCTTTCTTACAGGAAGTACTGGTTTTTAAGTCTATGCTTGCTGCAACTTTAATCTGCTGTTTCTTTCAAAACATATTTTGAATATTTTCAGACATATTTCAATATATTTTCAGTATTTCAAAAGTCAATTTATTTAATCTCTACTACTTCTTGAAAAGTCACATGAGTATGTAATACTTGAGCTCTTCAAAGAGGGTCTTTCCTTGTGTTTTCTTCTCTATTTAGAGTACAAAGAAGTTCACATGAAATACTCATTAGAAATTATAGCTTAGTACGAGCAACTCTTGACTTCTTGTCACTATTTTTGTTCTGTCTGTTCCTGATAACCATGTGATGATTAGTTGTATTTAACTAAATCACATTGTTCTGTGTTTTTCTGGAAACAACCCATATCACAGTAGGTTCCCTTTGTACCCAGAGAGACTCGCTCTGTGCTATCTTTAAGTTTGTATGCTTATAAGGGCAAGTTCTTTGCTTAGTCTTTCCATACATGCACTTGTTTAATTGCTTGTGACAGTTTTGTCTTGCTCCTGGAGTACCTCCAAGCCAATTACAACTGATGTGTTACTGACATCTTTATTTTTTTTTGCTAGCAACTGCACTCTTCTATGCTTTTGTACCAAGAGTTGAAGCTTTAAAAAATTAATTTAAACTTAGCTTCTTGAAAACTTCTTTTTTTTCAGTAGTCCTTCATAAGTGTTCGGTAAATAAGTGTTGAAGGAACTGGAATATAAGGTGATTTGCCCTGTATGACACTGCAAACAATCATGTTGCAATTTTCAAATTTAAGGATTTTTAGACCTCAGTGTCTCTAATGCTTTCAGTTTTTCCCAAAGGTGTCTGGGTTTTGTGTTCTGAAAAACAAATCAGGAGTTTAAAATAGCACACTGCATTCATAGGATAGGGAATAAATACAGTTTTCTCAATCTTGGATTTTTGCCTGTAAAACAAGGAATTTAAATGGAGAAAGGTTGCACAGTTGTTCTAAAATAATCATGCACATGAAAACTGAGAAGAACCTTAAAAGATTAAAAAATGTAAAAATGACTGTTTTGCTGTTCTTTTCTTATGTTTTGTGTATCTTCTGTTTTCAGGCTTTGCACAATACAGTCTGAGAACATGGTCATGAAAACAGAGCATGCCCAGGCTTTGAGTCAGCTGACAGCCCAGAACGAAGCTCTCCGGAACAATTTCAGAGATCAAGTCAGAAACCTGCAAGAGGAGCACAGGAAGACAGTAGAGACGCTTCAGCAGCAACTGTCCAGAGTAGAAGCTCAGCTCTTCCAACTCAGGAACGAACCAAGCACTAAAGGTAATTTTCAGTCATAACACCAGGTTGGTTTTCTTGGCTTAGATAAAAATCTGTGTGCCTGAGTGTGAATCTAAATACATGCTTATAGTCTGTGGTTCTGTAATACACCAGCAACTTTTTCTGGAGAATTTGCAGCGTGCCTTATCGATTCACTGATACCCAGTAAGGAACATGTCATTGTTATTACTGTCCCTTCAGAATCTGAAGGTACTTGAATGCAGCCAGAGGAGGGCAGCAAGGCTGGTGGGTGAAAGGGCTGGAAGGCATGTCCTGTGAGGAGCAGTTAAGAACTTTGGGCTTGTCTAGTTTGGAGGAAAGGAGGCTGAGGGGCAACCTCATGTCTCTCTACAGCTTCCTGAGGAGGGGACGTGGAGAGGGCGGTGCTGAGAGCTCTTGTCCCTTGTACCCAGTGACGGGATGTGTGGGAATGGTTCAAGGCTGTTCCAGGGGAGGTTCAGACTGGACATCAGGAAGCATTTCTTTACTGAGAGGGTTGTCAAGCACTGGAACAGGCTTCCTATAGAGCAGGTTGGTTCCCCAAGCCTGTCAGTGTTGAACAGGCATTTGGACAATGCCCTAAATATACCATGCTTTACCTTTTGGTCAGCCCTGAAGTGGTCAGGCCAGTTGGACTAGATGAACAATTGTATATCCCTTGTGGTTTGAACCATTCTGTTATGTTCTAGAATCTGCATTGCTGTTATCTTTTCTGCAGTACCTGCATTGGCAGACAGATGGAGGGAAATTACTCTCTAAATATTCAGTGCTCTTCCTATCAGTTTGTCTCAGATTTTGGATAATACTGGACATTTCCCCCCAGTATGAGGTATAAAGCTAAAGAAAACTGTACTGAAAGCTGTTTCAACAGTGTTTGTTATTGGTGTACTTGCTATTTGATCCCTCTTCTAATTTAAGATTTTACTGTGTTGAAGCTCAAGTGCTATTTTTATATCTATAAAGTTACTAATTAGGTTGTAGTTGGACCTTTTGCCAAGCAGCAGTACCAACTGCTTTAAGAAGTTACTCTTCTGTATGTTAGTGGAGTGGCAGGATAGTGCAGACAGTATTAGAAGGATTTACACCTCCTGCAGGATTGGTTGAAAGAAAAGCTAATTCTGTTTAGCGTTAAAAACGCTTGACACTCTTGTCATAGCTACGAAACACCTCTGGGGAGAGTTGCATGAAGGTCTCATAGTCACTGAGATACAAATTGCAGATAAAGTTTGGATTTAGAAACAGGCTGTGATTGGAATGGTCATTTGGAGGTGAAAGGCTGTATTTTCTATTATAAATGTTAAGTGCGTTTGTGTATCTGGCTTTCTCTCTTTCCTTAACCTTTCCTCCCCTGCTCTTTGAAGACCTGATCTAGGTGTTCCTGCTCCAGCAGGGGGATTGGACTAGTTGGTCTTTCAAGTTCCCTTCCAATCCCTGATATTCTGTGATTCTGTGGCTATTTTATGTACTGCTTTCCAACCTGAGATAGTCACACCTGTGAAATAGCTCTACCGATTTCATTCTGATGACAAACATCAGTAAGTATCTTTCAGGTCCAGCTGTTTCAAATCCAGCAACGAAGAACTTAAGAGAACGACGCAACACTGACCTTCCTGTTCTCGATGTGCACACTATAGCTAGGGAAGAGGGAGAAGGTATGGAGACAACGGACACAGAGTCTGTCTCTTCAGCTGGCACCAACATCCCCTCCTTGGAACAACTTCTGAGCTCCCCGGAAGCCAAACTTGGTAGGTGGAACGTTTGGCTTTTTGAAGCACTTGCCTACATAAGTTGCAGAAGTTTGTGCCCGCAAAATACCTGAGAAGATGGTGTTTGCATGTTTTTGAGCTCAAGACACAAGTCTGCTCACAAGTCACTGAGTTTACACTACCCTGAATTTCTGTAGTTTTGTCCTTGAGTAAGGACTAACAATAAAACACCGCGACAGGTTTTAGTGATTTAAAGATGTTGTATCTGTGACTTCCGAAGGGGAAAGACTGGATGAGCAAGTCAGTGAGTAGTTACAGAACTCTCCTTTATTCTGGATTAGTCTCTACTAGTAACAATGAAGTGCTAGTTTAACTCTTGCTAATGAAGTGATAAAATATATGTTCATCTTACTGTGAACCTTATTAGAACAGGTATTGTTTCATGGGGTTTTTTCTAGGAACACAAAAGCTAGCATGAAGAACAATGTTCTAGGAGTCCCAAAAAAAGTAAAAAAACCAAAAAGTATGGTAGCATCTAATTATGTTTTAAGTCTCCTGAACCCTTTGTGGAGAACTGTTGAAAATCTCCATCTGTGGGTAGGAAACAAGGGGTAAATTAAAACCACGTGTCTGAATGTAGTTATAAATGATTTGCTGATCCTTTTCTAATATGCTGATATATATACAAACATAGATCACAAAACAAGCACGCAGCAGCAGCAGTGATGCTTGTTAATTTTGCAGTCTGACTTTGCAGGGATTTTGTTTCTAAGAACCTGCATTAATCAAGTCCTAATGTTAGGTTAGTATATAGTAGATGCAGGTGCTTCTCCTCCACTCAGTTTTCTTTTCCAATTAATGGCAGAACCATCCCAGTGGCAAACAGAACTCAGTAAGGATGAACTGATTCAGAAACTAAACACAACAGCGAAGAGTGCCGATCACTTGAATGAATTACTTCGGGAATCAGAAGCAACCAACGCAATCCTCATGGAACAAATAAAGGTTAGCAGACATCCAGGAAACACGGGGACAGCTCTCACTTCTGTGGTCTGTTTCTTACACCAAATGTTTAACACCAAATGTATTTCAGAATATCCCAGTCTATAAAAATTTGGTGGTGCCAGACTTCATTTTGGAAGGGTCTTTATTCCGCAGGACTAATTAGTGTTTCCAGAGTTGACTTCAGTGTTTTGGGGTTTATTCCTTGTGGTTTCTAGTTGGGGGCCAAAGGGAGAGTAAAAGCTGCTACAAAATAAAAACTCAAGAGTTTGGAAGCTTAATGTTTACTGAGTGCCTTTGCTGTTTTCACTTGAATAAAAGCAGTGAATCCCAAGGGAAGTATTGTCTGGCTTCTCTTCCCATAGTCCCTTTTAGCTTTCTTAAAAGAAGACAGGTATTTAGAGATACATGTACTGAAAGAGTTTGGTTTCATTTCATTGTAACTCCCTGAGTATTCTTAACATTTTTGAAGTTAACATATTCTCTAAACATGCTCAGCTTTCTTTTATTAAATGTTTCTTAATTAATGATAATATTCTTAAAAAAATTGATCCATGTTGCTTATTTAACTGTTCAACTCTTACTCATTATCACTGAAATTGAATAGCTAGTACTGTATATCATTATAACTACTGCTCAGATTTTTATAATAATAATAGTATATATGTTATATATACACGGCATGTATAAGAATAGCATTATTAAACACTCTTTCTGGACAACTTTATCAATGTTCAAGTTTCACTGGATTTTTGTCCAGGATGTGTTGCCATGCACACATTGTTCTTATCAAAGCAAGCTGCGTGATTCGGTTTTCAGCTCTTAAAAAGGCCTTTGTTCAATTGCTCCTTATATAAAGCAAACAATATTGCATATTTGTTTCCCCCCATCTGCAGCTCCTTAAGAATGAAATAAGAAGGTTGGAAAGAAATCAAGAGAGAGAAAAGTCTGTGGCTAATCTAGAATACTTGAAGAATGTTCTCTTGCAGTTCATATTTCTAAAATCAGGAAGCGAGAAAGAAAGGCTGCTCCCAGTAATAGACACCATGTTGCAGCTCAGCCCTGAGGAGAAGGGGAAACTAGTTGCAATTGCCCAAGGTAAGTGGTGGTCAAAACACTGTCAGAAAAAAAAAGGGAAAAGTGGAAATGAAGGCAACTGAAGCTTTGTGCTTTTTTTTTTACATAGATCTTTGAGGACAGACAAATCTTGGCAGCACAATGCCAGTGAGCTAGCACTAAAACCATTTTGTGCTGTTGGGAAGTTACTATTTAGTTTTCAGAAAACAGAACAAATACTCAAAAAACGTAAATAACATTAAGGTAAAATTAATTTCTTCTGAGACATATGCATTTAGGAAGATGGTAAGCTCTAAAACCATAATGTGTTAATCTTTTGAGTAGAGTTAAAGATTTCTGTCAAAATGACCTTAAAATAGAGGTTTCTGTAAGTTAATTGCTTTCTTGGCAGATGTTCTGAAAAGAAAGTGGTCATCTCAAGGCAGTACTGCAGATTTAACTTTAGTTTCAGTAGGTTAACTTTTAAAATGTCTTCAAGAAAACAGGCTTTTTGTTAAAGAAATATAGGAAGCTAGAGAAGGAAAGAAAAAGAATTAATTCTGTGCAAGAAGTTAACCCAAGAGCTAACTGACCCATAGTCTTCTGTCTCTGCTTCAAATGCTGTTTGAGCCTTTGTCCCCTTAGAAACACTTATCAAGGTATCATTTGTCACTCATCAGTAACAATCTGCAGCTGCTTGTACTGCATTAGAAACTGACCCATGCTTTATTTTAAAACTAATATAAAGAGTAAATGCCGTGTGTGTGTATATATACATATAGATAGATAGATAAGCTCTTAAAAGTTGTGAACAAGATCACATGAATGAGAAGAGTGGCAAAGTACTATTATCCACGATGGGCTTTGCATTTGGGAAGATGAGATGTAAATTAAGGCCATAGCATTTTGATATTGGTGTGGCTTAGATTTCTCTGGAGAAAGGTGATAAATGGCCTCTTTACACCTCTTTAAAGTACCCCAAGTAAATTGGGTTTGATGATAAAATCCATCAATGTATCTGTGGCAGCCCAAGAGTGAATATTGACTGTTACCTCCTCAACAGATCTGAGGACAGCATTTGCAAAAGGACAGAACTGGGGGTTGGCAGCAAGGTCATGTAACCAAATGACACAACGTCTACCCTAATAAACTTAGTTTAAAGGCTGTTTTTCCTTTCTCCCTCAGGTGAGGAGGAGAGTACCTCACGGCCCTCTGGGTGGGCTTCCTACCTCCACAGCTGGTCGGGACTTCGATGAGAGAGTGGAAAGGCTGAATCTTTAAACACATTCCACAGCTGCAAAGAGAGAAATGTTAACGTAGAAGAAAAATCTGTTGGTGGTGTGGCACTGAACTACAGGTTTTTATTTCCATGTGTTATTTTCAGCTTTTTAGGTTCTTCTAAGAAAGAAGCCCTCAGTAGCTCTGAGAGACTGTCCTCTGTTATGCTTTGACAGCGGTGAACTATTCCTCTTGTAAACGTTAAAACTGATGATCAGAAATATAAGAAGTGACAAATTAATTGCAAATTCCTGGGAAACAGAAATTGACAAAACTGTGATGGTTCTTTGTTATCGATTTAAAAACTTGATCTAATATAGTAACTGGACTAACTAGACTTTAAACTTTTGAAGTGTTTACAGTTTCTTTCACCTGTTTTTGTCAGCTCGCTAATCTGTATGGTTAGTGTTATTTCCTGCACATTGAAGAAATTAAAATGGAGTTATTTCCTCTCTGGTGATGCTTACGAAATGTAAGATCATTAAGAAACAGAAATGGCATTTTCTGCTTTGACTTGACTCAATTTTTAGTCATGGTTATATTTTTTTATTATTATTATTGCAAAAAATATGAAGGCAACAGTCCACAAAATGTAGAGAGTGCCTAAAACTACATGCAATAGAATGCTTGGCATATCCAGGGCATGGTACTGTGGGAGAGATTAATGGCATCTGTGGAAATCTAGGGACAGTACTCCAAAAATCAGAGGTCATAGTTGAGCTGAAGCTGTGGGAGGAAGGGTTTAAGCTATGGCCTTTTATCCTGAAGTTGGAAGTTTGTCCAAGGCCAGGAGGAAATGTTTCATTACTGTTCTGAGGCCTGTACTTAGATGAAAAGGCTGCTCTTACTGACTTGGTCATATGGAAGACACTAGAGGAAGGATGTGAGTCTGTAGGTCAGATTCCCAACAGTAACTTCTGAGGAAAAAGGACAGAGCTTTTGTCGATAGATGCAGCTTTTAAATGTGCTAATGATTGGAGATGTTCTACCCTTCTCACTTCTCTGTGTTTGCACGTGTCATTGGCACAAATGACACAAACTCTGTTCCAGATTATTCAACAGAATGTTTGATTTTCTTCAGATAGAATAAAACTTAGACATAGAATTACTACTTCCATTATCAACACAGCACCTTTTGGTTTAGCCTGTCTTCTTTTTCCCTTTATAGTCCATGCTGCCTTTCACCATCTTAATTTATTTGTAAGTTATTAAACTGCAAACATATGTTTTTTTTAAAATCCTGCTTACCTTTCAGCCAGAGTCTCTCCATCTCTTTCACTCAGATTTTCACGCTCTTTGTGCTGTTTTACAGAGAATCGTTCCCTGATACACATACCAATGCTAAATAGTGTTCTTCCCTTCCTATCTACCTTACATGAGGCCCTGAGAAAATGATCCTTATTCCTTTCATATTGCCTTATTTTGGGGCCAAGATTAATTCTGGACGTAAGAAGAGCAGAAAGGCAGCACATGTTGAGAATAAACTGTTCAGTAACTGTGCTCTTGGCTTAATTTTTTGCTGCTTGTATATATTTCAGTACACAATCAACAAAGCCAACAGACTTTATTTAAATACTTTAATTCCTTTCCACAGCCTTAAGCACCTTTGCTATGTTGGTTGGGTCTGTTGGGCCTCTTTCCCCCCTTCCCTTCCCCTCTTTAATATTGTGTTTTAACTGGAATCTTGATGGTGTGTGTGCTACCGATGAAACCATTCTCTCTGGACTGGCAGATCACAGAACTGCTAAATGGTAGTGTGGAGAGGAGTCTTTGAGGCATTTCTAGCTTGGAAATATAAATAGTGAACATGAGGCTACATTTAGGGTTTCTTGCATTTGCTTTTGGAACAATAGCCATATCTTCAGCATTCACAATATGCTCCAGAACTTGGATGTTGAATTCTAAACTTCTTATTCACAGCTGGATTTGGTTAATGCCACTCAAAAGAATGCCAAATCAGAGTAACAGGAGGGATTTGAAATATAAAAATGAACGCAAGTCCTTCTCCTGCTGTGGTGTTTAAGAAGGGAAGCGCATGAGTGGCCGGGTACGACTTTGTCTCAGTTAGTTCAACCCCAGTTTTCAGCTGACCTGATTTAGCCTCTTCTGCACCACGTCTGTTCAGTGTTCGCTGAAGAACTGCGACAAGTTCCTTTTCAAATGCACCTATTTCTGACCTGTCGGTTATTTCACCTTGTAAGACTGTGAATGAATGTATGCAAGTAACGTATCTCACTGGCTCTGTTAAATACCAGTTGCTTATTGACTTCTTTCAAGTCTGAGTTGCATGCTCACTGTTTTTAGTAAAACTCAAGTATTGTACTTATGAATGTAGTGGACAACCTGCATTACTCTCTATTTTTTTTACAGGGAAGATTAAGATCTTAATTCATGTAAAAGTATTTTAATAGTTGCTACTAAACTGTGTTCTGTTGCTAAGATTGCCAGAACTTACCTTTGTGGCAATAAACTCTCTGTCAGCAAATATATCAAAGTTGAATATACACTTGCAGTAAATGGCATAGAAGAATGTGGAGCAGAAGCAGGGTTACTTTGCTTAGAAAACTTTATATATGTCATATATTTGCATTTGTAATGTACAGCATTGTAGCTGTGGTTTGCTTTCAGAAAGCAATTTAAAGTTTTAATGAGTGCTGCTGCTTCTTGATAAACTGCGGTGTTCTCCTTTGGAAGAGCTCCTGTGCTGCCTTTGCTTTCCCCTTCTTTTGTTTGCTCGTTTTCTCTTGTTAGGATGCTCTCCCAGAAAACATAAGCCCTGCCCAAAGAGTTTACAAGCTTAGGACCAAATTTTACTCTTCTACCAGGCTGCCTTGAGCCCAAGCTTAAGGAGGGCGTAAGAAAAAGAAAAAGAAATAAATACAAGAAGAGAAACTCTGCTGTCGCTGTGCAGAGAATATAATAATTCAAACCAACAAATGGGAGTCAGACACAGTTCCCAAGCCTGTGTGTGCGCTGCAGCTGAATTTTTTTACTACCTATGCTGACTTAGAAACAGGTTATATGCCTTTCTTGTTCCCTTTACCCAGAAGGGAGGCTCGTCTGTGCAAGGGAAAGGTGCTCTAGTCGGAAGGCAGGAAGGCCAGAACTTGTCAGGCTGGAGTGCAGATGCGGTCAGTTGGATTTGGGGTCGGGGATGGCCAAAGGGAACCCATGTTCGAAGCGATATATGGGGGAGAGTAGAGTTGCTTTTCTTTTGTGACCCTCCTTCCCCAAAGCATAGTGGAGATAATACATCGTTAGATTATTTTCTAAATTTAAATCTTCATTTGGCTCTCACTCTCCATCCTTTTGCTTTGATAACAGGCAATACGTCCTGGAATTGTGGAGGAATATTTAAAACTCTCCTTACTTTCTACTAAGTGGCTTTGAAGGCAGCTTAACCACCCACGATTCATTTGGCTTCTGTCTTGGCTTCCCCTGTTGCACTAATGCTTCCTTGACTACCTGATAGTTCTACTTTTCATGGTACTGTGAAAATATGTCCCTTAGGAGCCTTGCAAATAACAGTTCCCACCCACAAGCTGAGAAACCAAATGTATGAAGAGGTAAAATATATATTTATTGTAGTAATTTCAGAATTGCTCGTCTGTATAGAGAAATGTTTTGGTTGGAAATATGTCTTTCGTGGCCTTTTCATGTGGCCATCACTTCAATAAAATTCACCTTTATTCGATGGAGTGCCTTTCTTTTTTCCCCTGAGTGCCTGTTCTTCCCTGAGAAGGTGCTACCCGGATGCAAGGTAATACATAACTGGGATCTACAGTTTGTGCTACTGGTAAAAACAATCCCTCTGGAGTTTCAGAGCACAGAAGCGATAAATGGCAGCGTGGAGATGGGTCTTTTGGGCACCTGTGGCTTGGGAATGTAGATAGCAAACAACACTAACGTGGAGATTTTGTGGAACTGGTGTAGTAGCCACAGTCTTTACTCTGGAACACAACAGCAGCGGTGGGTACTTGTGGATGAATTGAGGAGGGAAAGAAGCTTGTTGGGGGGGCGGGGGCCTGTGGAGAGATGCAGAAGGTATTGATGTGCGTGTTAGGAAGGCTCCAGTTAGTACTCTTGATGTAAGTGCCAGCTGCCTTATCAACCCACATCCCTCCCAATAGCACTCGGCTCTCGAGTGGACCTAACAGCCTCTTTCCCGATTCCCTGTGATGGTTTTTCTGTACCCTCCTGGCTGTCCTTGTGCAAAGATTAGATGCTCTGTGGACGGAGAGGTGGTTTGTTTGATTGATTTAAGTGAGAGCTTGGAGCGTTTATTCTCTTGCCATCCTTTTCTTTCTTTCTTGAGGCTTATGTTTGTTACACAAATACATGGTCGGGGAGGGCATCGTAAGGTGCAAAAAGAAGCTGATAGAACAAATGAATATAAAAGCGTCAGGAAGCCTGACATTTAAAGTCAACTTCTAACAGCTTTCACATAAATGTATGAATGCTTAGGGGAAGGGAAACAAGCGAGTACTTTTCAAACTGAATTTGATCTAAAATTGTTCATGTTGTCTTGTAAGGATGAGGAGGTGCATGTTAGGTTCGAGAGCCTCCTTCCTGTCCTGTGTTCCTCTGGCTCACCTTGAGGGTCGTGGCTGGACTGAATGATGAAGACTGAGGATAGTAAAACAAAGTGGGGAAATGTGCATCACCTACTGCTCTCACAATCGAATACACTTTGGTAACAGCGATTCGGGTATGACTTTGCTGTCAGTTGGACGCGTGCAGGCTCCGTAAGAAGCCAAGGTAAAGGTAATCAGTGTAAAAAACCAATGTGCTATTGTGGGCATGGGCACAATCCCAGTCCTCTTACAGTGGCCTTTGAAAGTGTTATAAATTGATAGGCACTGGATAGCAGCTGTATTCGAGTATAGGCTTTTATTGTTTCATCTAGAAGCTTTGTTGCTTGAAAATCAAAGCTTGTCCCGAGAACGCTCAAACTGTTCCCGGGGTGGAAGTACGTATTAGTTCTTGGATCTCCTGCCCTTTGCAGCACGCAGAACATCTCAAAAGGAAGAACCATGGACACAATTACAGAACTCCAGATAAAGGCTTGTACTTAAGTACTGTCATTTTGGCTTTTAGCATCCAAATATTTCTACAGACCAGTTGATGTTCCTCTCGTGCGTAGTCATGGCATTTGCTTAAACCTGTAGCTGCAGCAATCCGGGTGAAGCTGACAGCTTTTGCAGAGGGACACAGATGGATGGTCACTCCACTCCACTGCAGAGGGCTACAGCTCCAGGAAGAGCGGAAAGAGAAGCAGCTGGGGGTAACAAAAGCAGCTCCTGTTGCTGCTATGGTGGCTCTATCTCTCTCTCTCTCCCTGCTCCCCACCAGCCTTTCTCTGGGAAGCTGTTTAAACCAGTTGGTTGCAAAGCGGAGGTGGGTAGTGGATATATCACACTCTTCTTGCAAGAGGAGGATTTTCAGAAAATGCAGGAAAGCTAATGACAGGTTTCATAACATTCTGTGGAGGATATACGTTGCAGTGATTAAAAGCTTAACCCAGAAAAACGACAGACTTCACTTACTTTGGGTTGGAACATGTTTCTCTCCATCTAGTTACCCCAAGGTGTTGGCTCACTTCTCTGCTGCTTGACACTTCCTTTCTTTGGAGGACCTCAGAATACTGGCATTGGCAAAAACTTCCGAGTAACCATACAAAACAGTGACCAGGTAAATCTAACTGGGTGCATCAGGTTGTTGCTATTAAGCAACGTGGGTTGGTTTTTTTTAATCCAGTGGTGATAACCCAAGGGATGCTTGGGCTAAACTATGGTCTATGTGTGGTAGAGAAGGACAGGACAGGGTTTGTCAGCAGTATGTCTGTCGTGGTTTTGACCAATTGGACAGATGATGACCCCTCCTCCCCCCCCTAAGGAAAAGAGAGGAAAGGAA